>ML675652.1:8277131-8298882 GCA_007922155.1 Mesoclemmys tuberculata
CTACTTTCTCCCTTAAAATTTTTTCCAAGACCTTACACACGACAGAGTGTGTCCCTCAAGGACTCCATAGCCACCATTCACTCACTGGGCATCTGCACTCCTGCTCCTGACGTACAAATTTCTTCTCCCACAATCCATCCAATGCTAGAAGTTCCCCTAATTCTGCCTTTGGAGACCTTGTGAGCCTCCGAGGAAGCGCCAAAAGACTCAGCCTTCCCCTCCTCTCCCCCCCCGGGCCCATTTTCAAGTTTCAACCTTGCAGCTACAACCTCCAACCAGAGGTACTTCTGAGGCAACCACAAGAGCCACCAACCACTGTGTCTGCCACCTCGCAGCCACACTATACCTCCTTCCTTTTGGGGTTGTTTAGCACTTTTTTCTCATGCTTGGAGTGTAGTGATGATAGACCAGTGGGCGTTGAACGTCATCCCCCATGCCTATATGATCAAATTCATCACATTACTTCCTCCAACACTGCCCTCTCTGTCCCTCTTCAGGGACCACTCTCATGACAGTATCCTCACCCAAGTAGTGAACTCCTTAATACAGTGGGGAGCAGTAGAACGTGTTCCCCCCCAGAATACCAGGGAACAGGGTTTACTCGTCTTACTTCCTGATACCGAAGAGAGAGGCAGGTGGAGACCAATCCTTGATCTCCGACATCTCAGTCACAAGCTCAAGTTCCATACAGTCATGCTAGCAGCAATCATCCCATCCATAGAAAAAGCCATGTGGTTTACAGTTCTCTTATGATGGTCGCTTATTTTCACATTGATATCTATCCGGTTCACAGATGTTTCCTGAGATTCACAGTGGGTACCCATCATTTCCAGTACAGCGTGCTCCCCTTCAGAATAATCATTGTTCCCAGAGTCTTCATCCAAGTTTTCTCCATCAGAGTGGCCTATGTCAGATGTTATGGGGGCTTTGTGTTTCCATAGGTCGGTGACTGGCTTCTAGCTGCCGGAACCAGGCAAGAAGCCCAAGCATCAGCCATCATGTTGCTCAACCTCCTTTTATTACTTGGAGTCAGCGTCAACGTAGAGAAATCAATCCTAGATCCCATGCAGTTTCTAGACTTAGTAGGGGCTTGCATCAGTTCGGTCACAGCATGGACGTACTTACTGAAAGACAGCTTCCAGACAGTGAGCAACATCATAACTTGCATCGTGAGCAGTCCTTATGTATCAGCCAGGTCTTGCCTGTCCCTCCTGAGCCACATGGCTTCATGTGCATATGTGACCCCCTTTTTGCATGACTCCACCTTCGCTGCCTTCAGATGTGGCTACAGTCCATTTACTCACCAAACCATCACTCCCTGGATTTCATGCTGACAGTCCCAGCCAACGTACTGTCATCCCTCCAGTGGTGGTCAGACCCATGTCGTGTATGTGTGGGTGTACCCTTCCTTCCTTCCTGGGCAAGATGATCATGACTGATGCATTTCTGGTAGGCTGGGGAGCCCATATTGACAGGCACATGACATAAGGCACGTGGTCTCCCCGAGAATACAGGATGCACACTAATATCCTGGAACGCTGAGCTATAAGAAGGACATGCCAATCCTTTCTTCCATTCATTCACTCCCATCATGGACTCCATGTCCATGGTCAGACACCACCACCACTATTTTCTATATTAACAAACAGGAATGGGATCAATCGCTCTGCACGGAAGCAGTCAATCTCTGGAATTGGTGCATCAATCACTAGATCCTCTTGTCTGCAGCCTATCTTGCAGGGACACCGAATGTACTCTGACTCACTCAACAGATGTTTTGCGATTGGCCACAAGTGTGAACATCATGATTCAGTAATACACGACAACTTCACCTGATGGGGGACCCTTACCAGAGACCTGTTTGCTTCACAAACAAAGAGCAAATGCGCCACATACTGCTTCAGAGGAGGCCTCGGTCACCATTCTCAGGACGTTCTCCTACTCTCCTTGTAAGACCAGATCAATTTCGCTTTCCCTCCTTTACTGCTCCTGCCTGAACTACTGCACAAGATCCAGCAAGACAGAATGAGAGTGATCTGATTTGCCCCTTGGTGGCCCAGACAGTTCTGATTTCCCAATCTCCTCTGTATGTCATCCCACCCACCGATTCCCACCTACAGCTTTCTCGATCTGCCAACCCAGTACAGCAGCGAGATGAGGCATCCTAGTCCACATGTGCTCCACCTCAGAGTAGGTATTTGGATTGGCATCTGCTCTGTAATGCACATGCTGTCTGGCTGTGCAAGACATGCTCTCCCAACAGCAGGAAGGGCTCACCTAGGTGATGTTATTGAGCCAAATGGAAACATTTCTCATCTTGGATCCAACAAAAAGGACTTTGGCCTGAATTGGCAAGGATCCCCCCGATCCTGGATTATATTCTGTCTTTGAAGTCATCAGGTTTCATCCTCAATTTTTGAGTCTATTTGGCAGCGATTAGCATGTGCCACCCTCCAATGGAAGGTTATGTCGTCTTAACACACCCACTAACACCTAGGTTTTGGAAAGACCATATGACAGCCTTTCCACCTGTCCAAACGATCACGTCCCAATAGGACCTGAATCTAGTTCTCTCCATGTTAATGAAATCACTCTTCAAACCATTAGCATCATGCTCCATGTCCCTCCTTTCCATGAGAGTCGCCTTTCTTGTTATCACTTCCGTGAGAAGAGTTGGTGACATTAAGCTATGATGATGGACCAGCCTTTCACAGTGTTCCACTAAGGATATCTCCCTACGTCTACACCCCAAACTTTTACCAAAGGTCGTCTCCCAGTTTCACATCATTCAGTCCATTAACTTACTTGTTTTCTTTCTGAAATCACATGCATCTGCAGAGGAACGTCAATTGCATTCCCTGGACATCTGACAAGCTCTGAGCTTTTGCCTGCAGGGAACAAAAACCGTCAGGAAGTTCCCTAGGCTCTTTGTTGCAGTAGCAGAAAGATTCAGAGGACAAACCATCTCCACCCAGAGGTTCTCTAAAGGGATTTTGGGTTGCATTACACTCTGCTACCAACTGTCCAGTGTACCTCCAGTCACAGGGTACAGGCTCACTCTACAAGAGCTCCGGCTTCGACAAGGGCCTCCCTTCAGGACGTGCCAGTTATGGACATATGTAGAGCAGCCTTCTGGAGTTCTGTACACACCTTTGCAGCGCACTGCACCTTCGTACAGGACTCATCGACAGATGACTCCTTCAGCACAGCAGTTCTCCACATGACCATTCCTTCCTCATCCTCCTATGACCTAGGTACTGTTTGTTAATCACCATCAGAGGACTACAGAACATCACTCAAAGAAAAAGAGGTTACTTACCTATAATTGGAGGTTCTTTGAGATGTGTGGTGTCCCTATCTGTATTCCACTTCCTGCCCTTCTTCCTCTCTGCTTCGGATCTGTCTGATTTGTGGTGGTAAAAGAATTAGAGATGCTGTCGGTCTGCCCCCCTTTTATCACCTCAGCTGAAAGCATGCACGGACCAACAGACATTACTTCAAATTCTCTTGACTCCAGGCCCATGGTTTGCATGTGTAACCCTCAGTGGAATCCAGATAGGGATCACACATCTCAAAGAACCTCCAGTTACAGGTAAGTACCCTCCTCTTTCAGTAGCTGTCGTTCAGGATTGAAACTGGTCACAAGTGCTGGAGGCTGTTTCCCCTCTTTCTGTGTGTGGCCTCTTACTAAGACTCTGTGAATTCAACCGTAATGCCTAGCACTAAGTCTCATGTCAGACTCATGCTCCTATGTGCTGTTAACATTAGCTGGGGGGCTTTGCCTGCTAACTATGGCCCAGTTTATCTCTAATGTTGCCTTCTTGACTTCATAGGATCTGAAAATAAAGAACATGGGCTCGTGGGCAAGCTTGGTCCAGAAACCCCCCACCACTCCGTCCTCCACGGTAAAGTCCTCCAGTGACAGCTTTGAGCATTTCAAGAGGGCAGCGCGAGAGAAGGAGGAGCGGGAGAAGGCACTGAAAGCTCAGGCAGAACAGATGGAAAAGGAGAAAGAGCGACTGAGGCGGGAGCAGGAGAGGATGAGGTAAGAGGCCTGCAGATCTGTATCTCGTTCCTAAAGCTTCTCTCTTCAGGTAGCCAAGGTGCTGTGTGTGGGGGTGGAAATGGGGCTGTGTCTAGGTGGACAGTCACTTCTCTATCGTGCTCTTTGCTTCACTCGGCAACATGGTGCCTTGGAGCCGGTGCCTTGGAGCCACTGCCTCATTCTTTGGGACAAGATGGGTTTTGCAGCATGGTCAACCAGAAAAGGGTGAGGGTGGGGCTGTCCCCACTGCCCTGTTGAGGAGTAAACCAAATATGGCTCTGTTGTCCAGGCTGCCTTTTCTCTTGGTTCCTTGGCTTATTCCTGGTCTCTGTTAGCTTAGATGCAATGGCAGCACTTACCCATTGCAGTGCAGGCACTCTGTACAGACTCAGCGTGTGTCCATGGTGGGCTCCGGAGATGTGCTCCATGCCCACTCAGGAGCCAGTGCAGATTGTAGAGCTCCAGTGTCATACTCTGTTCATGGTTCATAGGGCTTAGATACCTGGGCATGCTGCTGAGTAACACCTTCTGGTTCCCCCTTCTCAAGATGACTAATACCAGTTACGCACGAAGAAACATGAGCAAGAATCTCAGTGCTAAGCACTTCCCATAGCACAGTGTGGAGTGTCAACAGCTATGCAATGTACTCCAGAGTGAGAAACCCCTTAGACACCCATTCTCCAGCTGGGATCCCCAGGGAGTGCTTCCCGGGGGAGGTGGCTGGACATGTGGTGCTGGCTGCTCTTCCTTGTTTCCAGGTGCTACCTTGCATTAAAAAATGCAACACGTTGAGTCCTTTCTTCAGGTCACTTCACAGGTAATTGCTGGGGTTGCCACAGGAAGGTTACAGAATCATGATGGAGAAGGGAGGATTCATGAGATGCTCTAAGATACAGGTCACGTTAGGAACAAGTTTGGATCAGCCAAATCTGAGACATCTCTTCCCCCTCTAGGATGGTGTTTTCTGAAATAGTTCTTCATCACAGCAATGCTGAGCCAGCCCAAGGTGTGGAAGAAGGACCCCGCAGTACCCCTAGAGAACTGTATTAGAAACTGCTGTGCCTTACAGGTGTGCACAAAGCACCCCACGATTCTAATGACACTCTTGGGTCTTGGCAGGAGTCGTGATGATGAGGATGCCCTGGAGCAGGCACGCAGAGTTCAGGAAGAAGTCCGGAGACGCCAGGAGCAGCAGCAGCAGCAGCAGCAGCAACAGCAGCAGCAGCAACAACAACAACAACAGCAGCAGCAGCAGCAGCAGCAGGTGTCAGCTGCAGCCTCTGCGCCCCAAGCACAGAGCTCTCAGCCACAGTCCTCTCAGTCCATGCTGGATCAGCAGCGAGAGATGGCCAGAAAACGGGAGCAGGAGCGAAGGCGCAGGGAGGCGGTGAGTGGGGAAGGGGATATGGGAGGGCAGCTGTTCAGGCAGTCAGCTGAGCTCAGTGGCAGAGCATCACTCTGCATTTTAGTTTGATAGTCCTAGAGCATGCTGTGTTTATCTGCTAGGGGTTACAAGCAGGCCACAGTGCTTTGGCTGGGATGTTGATGCCTGGGTGAACTGAGCGGAGACTCCCAACTTCAACAGATTGGCAGCCAGCCATGCCAGGAGACTTGGGTCCAGTTCTGTAGGGCAAAAGAGCTAGATTTGATTCGACTAGTAAAAAGTTTCAGTAGCCCAGCATACTCCTTGCCTCTAGTGCCATCTATTGAGTCAAGTGCAGCACCCCATCCTGTGAGCATTCCCTGGGCAACTCCACAACCTTTGTAATTCTCCTGTCTCCTCTCCCCCTTCAGATGGCAGCTACTATCGACATGAATTTCCAGAGCGATTTGTTGGCAATATTCGAAGAGAATCTTTTCTAATAGCGCCTGGTTTTCTTCTCCTGACTCTTTAATTTCCCGGCGAATCTTTGACTCTCCATAGTGTTAACGGCGGCTGGGAGGGGGAGCGTTCCTGCAGCCCTTCTGCATGTATGACCATTGCGGATCTTTCAGTCAAGGCCTCAGAAGGATCAGCAGAGTCTGCCTTACAGTTTATCTTTTGCCCCCCTTCACACACTGAAGAAAGACCGACCAAGACAAGCCAACTACGTACTAGGTTTGATTGGACATGCAGCTGCTGGGAAGGGTGCCCTGATCACTCGACATTCTCTATGCCAAACTTATTCACAGTATATCCAGGACTTCATGTTCTTCACACCTTTTCTATCCATAAGGGTTCTCAGTTACAGAATGTCTATGAATAAACAATGCTGTATCACGACAGCACGAGATGCTCTTCACTGAGAGGCTGCATATGGGAGAATCCTGGCAAGAATGGGAGACATGGGGTCCAGCTGGGAAAATACACAAGCTGTATCTGGTCCTTTCATCACTGGCTTTGCCTTTAACTTAATTTCCCACAAGCCTTTAGCTGGGAGCCATTCTCTGTAAGTGTTCGCTTGTGAAAAAGGGAATAGTACAGTGGAGGTGTAAAGTGTAACTGGCCATTTGAGTGAGGTTTTTGTTTTAGCATTGTGTGGAGGTCCGGGAACTGGAGCTAGACTACCAACCAAAGTCAGTTTCTTTCAGTCTGTTTTTTTTCCTCCAGGCAGTTTGGCACTGCTCAACTCTTGACTGGGTATTAATTGTCTCTTCGTTATAGAGTGGAGTGGGGAAACCAGTAACACCAGGGGAAGCTACCCACCCTGTCACTAGTGTTTGACTGTGGCTGTATTGTATAGTGACTATAGTTGGCATATATTTGTTTGAGGTTTTTGGTGAGCCACCAAACTCGGTGTAAAGACACTGCTTCTATTTTGCTCAGTTTCAAACTTTTAGTCTATATTTTTAACTGTAAAACCAGAAAGCTGCATTTTGGGTTTTTTTAAATGTCATAAAATATAGTTTAAAAAAAAGTTTTTATACCTAAAAAGAGTGGCTGAGAGCAGGGCAGGTGAAGGCGGCAATTTTGAAAAGGCACCTTCCACCACCTGTCAAATCTCACTCGCTGTCAATGGGCGCTTTCCCACGCGCCTTCAGTGTATGTTCTTTTAATTTTATTCTTTGAACTGTTAAAACGTTATGTGCCATAAATACCCACTATACAGTACAATACTGGTGTGTCAGTATTGGGCGAGCGCTGGAGTCATTGATTGGTTTTACTTTAATACAGTAAATATGCATTTGGTCTGTACTGATCATGGAATAAACTCATCTCTTTTTTTTTAAAAGCTGGTGTCGTACTGACGTTTCTTTGAATCCTGCTTGTGATGAAGTTGTTTAAAAGGGTGAGGTTTGCTTAGGAAAGCTTCTCCCTATCTCCTGACTGTGCTCTAGGGGAAAGGAAGGCATTCGTATGTTCCTGTCCCCATCCTGGGGGGGGGGGGGGGGAGTTTGTCCCAGGTAGCCCGTGTGCATCCTCCCTCCTAAGCGAGGGCCAGGAGAGCTGCCATGCTATAGCAACATGGTCCTGGACAAGGTGTAGTGAGGCTGGTCTTATGTGAAGGCTTCATCCTGCTATTGGCCCCCCTTTCTCTCACACAGAGGGTGTCTCAGAACACCAAGCTGACACCCACAGTGTCTAAAACAGCTAGCTAGTCTAAAACCCTTTCCAGTTTCTGAGATCGTGATACAGGTGTAGCGGATGCTATGTAAAGCAAGCAAAAGAGCCTGCCTAACTCCAAAGGTGACATTTGTCCCACTGAGCAAGCGCTGGGATTCTCCAAGCCTTAGCCTAGCTATTCATTCTGAGAGTTGACTTGCTTTCTGAGGTTTGGATGGGGGTGGACCATTCATGGAATGAATGGAGGAGCATGGACGATGGGGTGGAATGGTCTTGTCTTCACATTCCAGACACAGGTCAATGTGAGAACTGGGTGCAGCTATCCCCAGGAGGATGCAGTCAGGACAAGGGACAGATTAGATGACACTAGTGTAGATAAATAAACTCTACTTTGTTGTTGTCTCAATGACCAAGCAAACGTTGAAATAGCAGCCTCAGGTTGTAGGATTTGACTGTCTACCATAAGCTGACTTCAGTGTTTTCTAAATTAATCTCTTGTCATCCTTTGAGCTCTCTGCTGCCTGTGTGGAGAGGAATAAGTTTAAAAGAAATCAGCCTGTTAAGGAAGTTTCTTTTAGCTAATATGACAGACCAAGCGATGTGCGAGCCGGATGGAGTGGCTGCAAGGAAGCTTGAAACCCATCCCATAAACCTGCCCAAATCTTTCCCTTGCCCCCACTCCAATGAAACACTCTAGCCTATGTCTTCACTGACGGTGGCAAATTCACCACCGTCAGATCTATTTCTCTGGATCAACTGAGTGGTCAGTGAAGACCCGCTCAGTTGATCCAGAAATCAACATATTAAGACCACCTTCTCAAGTGGTGTAGTGCTGCATTGATGGAAACATGGTTCCTGTTGGTGCAGCGCAGTGAAGACGGCGCACAGAACAGAAGCAGACAAGTCGATGGGAGTTACGCAAGTTTTTTGCGTAGCTTGCGTAACTCCCGTTGACTGCAGTCGAATCTCGGACATAAGTGTATACAGGGCCCTCATCAAACCTGAAAGGCTCCTCACTCTAATCTAGTTAATGATCGAAACCTGTGCTTACCAAGAGACTGGTCAGGACATTCAAGTCCTTCATCTCTGTAGATCTTAACCTCTGGCCTCCTTATTGTGCTAGCCATAATGACAGGCAGGCCTAGAGAAGCAGAGTGCAGGATTCGTCTAGTTATGGGGTGAGTGGTTCTTGATTCTGTCTAATTAGCTTAGGGAGCCTTTTTACTGCATCAGTTGAGGGACTTCTTTGTGCTTTGGAATGTAGATCTCCACTTTTCTGTCGACTGTTTCAGGAAATCATCCTGAACTAGTGAACTGCCTGTCTCGTTAGAACCCCTTGGCGTGTCTAGGGGAAAAATCCTGGTTTCCCTTGTCTGGGAGAACCTGTATCAGGTAATTTCATTAGCAGCTGATCCTGCTGCTGCTGCAGAGAAATCCAAAAGAGCAGCATTCCTGTTCTTCTTGCTTGGCAGAGCCCCAGACTGGACCGGTGACTGGCTGCAAGTTAGCCTCACAGCTTAGTGGGTTTGTTTAGATCAGATGTGCTAGTTGTAGATCTCCAAGTTGTGGCTTCCCTTAACTTTAAAATACAACTGCAATCTGAAAGAGTACAGGTCCCAGGATCCTGTGCTCATGCTGGTGGCCTGGTCAAGATAATTGAACGCTGGGATTTGTCATTTTCTTGTGAGCCAAGTCCTCCACTCCCCCCCCCATGATAAAAATGGACACAACTGACATTTTATGCAAATTAGGTGCCACCCTTCTGCCACTGGCAAATGGTTGATGGAGCCTCAGATTGGGCAAAGTGTGGGCAGGCTCTCCTGGCTCAGGCAGATTCTCTGTACTGTGCCAAGCCAGTGGACTAGGACTTGCTTGGTTTTACTTTGATCCCCAAGAATTGGCAGGTGCAAAACCTCATGTCAGGGTAGGGCATGGAATAATCAGAGAGGTAGAGAACATGCCATTCCCATGTCCCAAGGGCTGGTAACATTCACTTCCAACAATCCTTGCCCAGCGCTTCAGCTGCATCTTCTCCAAAACCGGCTGGTGTCACAGTCTGTAAATTGCCTCTGGATTTCAATCTTTTTTTGGTTGTTCATTGCATTATAAGGTCATAGTGGGGGAAATCTGAACCATTGGCTTCTCCTCTAACCTCTTCCAACATCATCTCTTGAACTTCATGCCAGAGCCATAGAGCAAGCTGCTTCCATATCACACCCTTCTCGTGCAGTATTCCTCTTCCCAAGCTCTCTCCTTCTTATGAAAGCACTTTGGGTGATCATCTCCTCCCTCCTTTAATTTTAAGCTCAGGGTTTTCCGGGTATTTTAAGTGCACATCCGCTGTAAGAGTGACTACACACACACTCATCGCGATTGTACATAAAATCCACATCGCAAGCAAGAAAACAAACCAATTGGAAGTGCTGGAACTTCTAAGAGAGCACCCTAGGTTGTAAAATAAAGAAAACAAATATTATATAATTTATATGTATGCAAAGAACAAACCCCCCTGTATCTAGTCAATAGCGATATTAGTCCTTTTTTTAATGTTCAACCCCTTTTTGCATTTGAAATTTGCCAAACCTTTATCGTCGGTAGTTAAAAATTTGGAGTAGCAGTAGCATTTTTTAGACTGGTGGGTTAATCCAGTAGTCTTTCCCTTTCTTGCTCACCTCTGTATTGTTTGCAAATATCTGGAAATGTTTACAGGTTACACCTACATACTCTGTAACTTTAAATATTTTTTTAAGCTGTACTCTTCTTGTTCTCTTCTGTGCATTTTTTTTGTTTGTTTTTACACGTCGCTGAATGATGACCATAGCGTGGTATTTCTAGCTGGAGAAATGGTTCCTTCAGTTTTTTTTCTGCCAAAGGTTTTTGCTATTCTCATGTTTTTTTTCCTGTTTTACTATGTGTGTGTATAATTCAGACGATACACTATTTAATTTCCCCCACTCCATCCCCTTGTGTATGATTTAACAGTTATGGACATTAGAATGCATTCTCTTGCTATATAGAAGTCTAGTCTAAATGATGTAATCCTGGTTATTTTCTCCCCCTCTTTAGTCCTGTACAAAAGAATAAGAGAAACGTACAATCCCACTGTACTTTTTGCACGGAACGCTTGGCAAATAATTCTGTCAGTGAATTTGAGACTTGTATTAAACACTTTAGACATTTGTAGAAGGGAATTCATAGAGTTTTCACTTATATACTAAAGGTTTTTTTGTGCGGTTCTCATTGCAAAAATAAACATTTGTACTGAATATAAAGCTAAAATGACTTGTCTGGGATTTTATCTGTTGTGCGTTGAAACTGGATTCGCCCAAGATTGCAACAGTGTTTGGGCCCCAGCTCCACAAAGGGCTCGTTGCAGGATCAGCACCTTTATCACTGCATTTTATATTCCAAAAAAAATCTAATGTGGCTAATTGCAACACTGTCATTGATGTCACTGGTAGAACCCCAGCTCTTAAAGCAGGGCAATGGCTAGTGTTGGCTGTTCTAACCTTTTCGTTGTCACATGGTCAACAGCTGTGCACCTGCCAACGGTTTTCAAAGTGACGAATGATTTTGGGGGCCCAGCAGGAGACCCCTTGAAAGAGCCTGGTTCCAAGAAAGTGCCAGGCCTCCCTCTGAACATCTCACTCCTTTAAGGTGTCACAAGCTGGCATCTAAGATCTTAAGTCTCTGGCTTGAATCATGGCCAGCCACTGTATGGGCAGTGCAAGGTTTTTGCATACGCCAAGTGTTTTGGAAATGGTGGGACATGGTACGTAACCACATTGTGGTCATTGAACACCTGAGCGAGAGTGAAATCATGGCCCTGCTGACGTCAACAGCAGCACCCTCAAAGAGTCACACAGCTCCCTTCACTATGAACAGTGGGGAGGAAAATGCCAAATAAGTGTCAGGCCCAAGACCAGAGCCCAGTTTTCATAGTCCCAAAAGTGGGGTCCCATGGCTTCTCTGCCATGTTACTAACCCTTTTTGGCCTTAACGTCTGAAAACGTAGCTAAGGATGTGCCATTGCACTTTCACGGCACTCTGACCATAGATCTCAAAACCTTTCCCAAGGTGGGTGAGAATCATTCGCCCCACTGTATGGTGGCCTGAAATGCAGAAATCTGAAGTCCTTTCTTTGAGGGCCTGTGCTCTATTGGGTAAGACTTAGAGCTGCCACCATAAAGAGCAGAGCTCTGTTCCCCATCCTGTCCTGCATTTCCTATGTAACCTTTTCCAAGTCACTTACGCGCCATCCCTCTGTTCCGTCCCTGGAAAATGGGCCTGTGCACATTACCGTGAGCCAAGGGGCATTTGGGTGGCGAATGCAGTAGAAGTCATCACCGCACAAGATCCTAGAGTGTCCTTCCACTTTGAAATGTCCCCATGGTGGATCCCAGGCTGCTGGTGGAAATAGTTGCCAGTACTGAGGGGGCTTCTACAGCAGTGTGATTGACAGAAAATTGCATCCAAACAGACATTGGACCATTCATGCCCTTGAAAACTGCCCCTGGTGTGAGCCAGCTACCACTGCCCTGGGTTCCAATGCCACAGAGGGATGTGACTCCGAGGGGTACAAACAGCAGGTGCATAACAGGCTTTAGAGCTTTAATCTCAACACTTCCCCCATGCGCTTACTGTATTGGCTGCCTGTGACACAGTTCTAAACATCTGACAGCTGGTTTGTTACTTTTCCCTTTTATTTGAGGTTGGTTTTGGGGATCATGGGCCCCTTTGTGCACCTTTCATCAGCGCTGAGCCCCCTTTGAATAACAGTCCAGCTCAGCGCTGGTGAAAGGTGTACAGTGGGGCTCATGATCCCCCAGACCAGCCTCAAAGGCCATGACCTGCGGAGCCCAGAGTCTCCATCTGAAATTCCTTCTGCTTCCAAGCACCAAGCAGCGTGGCCAACTTCACCACTGAGGGCTAGTGTAACTACCAAGTGGCCAACCTGGGGAATAGCAGCTTTTTGCAATTGTTGGAAATCTTTATCCCTCCCCATAAGGTTCAACAAGTCGACGCTTTAACTTAAAGTACTTCATTAGTCCAAAGGCTGCTCAGCCCAATAGCACATAAGATGATCACATGAATGAATGATCCCCCAGATGCTGGAAGCAGCCATCAGCTACTTACAGCAGACCCCAGAAATAGAACCCATCGTATCTTTCGGGTGTTCGTTGTCTTGGCTATGGACAGACCTTCTGAGCTGCTTTTCCTAACTTACCCCTTACGCTCCCTGACTGACGGTTCCACTGCAATTGGGCTGTCTCCCGGCAACTGCTTGCCTAGCACTTGCTTGACTCAACTACTTCCTTGCACAGCAGTTATGGCTAGCTTGTGCTAGGTTTCTGGCTGTGACAGGGAGTCCCTAATCTCCCCAGGAAAGGTCTACTTTGCCTCACAGTTACAAGTTCACTCTGACCAATTAACTACGCCTCCTGACTTGGGCACCATTTTGCAAGCAATTCCTCACATCCCTGCCCGTTTCTCAAGGTCTTGCTAGTGCCTGGTATTCAGTAAAGACCCAGCTCCTGGAGTTGGGATAATGGGTGAATTGAAGATTTCATTTAAAAATAAAAAGCAAGTTTCTGGTCAAGGGGTTGCAAAGAGAATCTGGAAAATGCCATCAGTTCTTCAAAAGGCTCAGAAACCAATCGATGAAGAACAAATCCCACAGGAGCTCAGGATTTTGGGGACCTAGTTCTTGATTTATGAACCCCTGAGATTGGTGGTGTCATGGTCACGGACAGACATCATGGCACCAGCTGCAAGGCCCTATGCTGACATTTACAAGAGCTGTCACCCTCCATCAGCACCAAATCATTAGCATGTGATGATTGGTTTGATGCTTGTGTTGCACCAAAGCTCGCTGCCTGCTCTGAGCTGTCTACCATGCTCAGCTCTGAGGCATCTGAGGATGTTCTTAGAGTCGTGTCCCTTCAGGTGCGCATGCATGCCTCGATCCCTTGATCGGAGATTTTCCTTTAGCGTCCATTCAGCTTACACATGTGCTCTGTGCAACCACACTGACTATATTTAGATCTATGTGGGCAAACCACAATTCCTTCCTTACTGCCTAAGATGGAGCTTAGCATGTCTGCCTGGTGTGTGCCTCCTCATGGTTTTGCAGTTCTGTAATTGGTTTAGTGTTTCTAGTTAGTGTTAATGAGCATAGAATTAGATAGTGAGAAGACTGGATTTTTTCCTCTCCCTTTCTCGATTTTTTCTGGCGCGCTTGTTTGGCCTGGCTGGGCATGCCTAGTGATTCTTCAGTGCTTAGCCAAACAGTCAGCCAGAGCGATTGTTTGACATTTGGTCTGTTCCTGTGCGACTGCAAGGGTTTGATGGGCCAAGAGTCCAACATCGGAACAGACTTGATGCACCCATGTAACACGGGGTCTGTCTCTGGGCCACCTCCACCCTTCAGTTGGTGGAGTTTTATCGGTGCTCACTGGAACGTCATGCAGCATTCTGGTGACGTCTGTGGACAATGACCCCAACAGCGGTGCAGAAAGCCTCCATATTTGCCCGGTCTGAGGGACATAATGCCATGTTTCACAACCGTACAGCAGTATGGAGAGGATACAGCTCAAATAGATCCTGAACTCAGTGGTTGTATGGAGAGTATGTTGATTCCATATTAGTCCTAAACAACCCAGGGCAGATGCTGTGATGCCAATCCATGGGAGAATCTCGTGTGAGAATTGGAGGAACTGGTGAGTATAGAACCCAAATAACAAAAGCTGGTGACAGCTTCATTATTCAGAGAGCTTGGAGTCCTGGGTGGACCTGGTCCTAGATTTTGCAGTTTTGTCTTTATCATGAAATATGGAGGCCAACCTTGGCCAATGACTCCTCCATTTGCTGGAGTGCCTCATGACACCGGTTGGGTCTCTGTACTAGAAGAACAATGCCATCAGCATAGTCAAGATTTGAGAGTGGGAGATCACTGATCTTAATACCTATGGACCTGATGGAATGCTGCATTATGAAATCCATTGCTCAACAAAAGAGGGCAGGGGCCAAGACATAGCCCTGCCTTACCCCAGATACTGATTTAAAAGGTGATGACGTCCGATTCCTAAAATGTACATGTCCAATGGTTCTATTATGAAGCTCGCTAATCAAGACCAGCAAAGTGGTTGGGACACCTACACCATTTGAGGCCTTCCACTGTGTGACTCTGTCAGCTGAACCTTTTGATCAACATACCCTACGTATACGGGCGTCTTGAACTCACAGTGTATCTCCGACAACAAGCGAAAGGCCAAAATGGTGTCTAATGTGGATCTGTTCCTCGTAAAGCCTGACTATGGGGGGGATGACGTGTCCGATGTAGCAGGGGCTCCAAACGCACCAGTAGAACATGTGCAAACAACTTTCCTGGTAGAGACAAGGCGGTGATCGGCCTTAGCTCTTACATTCACCGCACAGTCCATTGCCCTTATAAAGGGGAGATCACATAACCATCCGTCCAGGTGGTTGGCAAGGTTCCAGTTCTCCACAGCATCCAACATTGGTCTGGATCCAAAATCACAGCTCTGAGCAAGCAGCATTCTGGTTCTGGGCATTGTGATAATGTTCCACTCAGCACAAGAGGATGTCATCATCTGATTTATGTGGACAGCCTTGACTGTCGTCCAAGATGCCGTTTGTAGTGACTACCTCTTGACCACTGAGGTTGTGGATTGCAGAATGCTGGTTGTAAGTCTGGTTCACTAGCTTTCAAATGCTGCCTCTCTTATCAGGAGGCTGTCCAGATCAGTCACTCAGTGTATCTGTAGCTTTGGGGAGTGCCAGGTCTTCCAGAACTTGTGCCTGGCTTGAAAGAATCCAACTGAAGCTTCTGAAGATGGAGCTCTCTATTCAACCTGCTTCCAAGTCAGGTCAGGAGACCTACGCTCACACATCTGTCTCCAGACAGATCCAGTGCCCCTTCGACACAGCTAAGGTCTTCCCTAAGAGGGTGAAGATTTCAGAGGACTCAGGGAAAGCTCCAAAGAGGAGGACCTTGGTCTCCCTCCACAAGGAGCTGCCTCCCAAAAGGCCCCAATCTCCTCCTAAGTCTATGATGTCGTCACTTTGATTTTCTAAGCACCAATGGAGCTGAGAGCAAAGGCACCATTGTAAGTCTGATGTAGATAATGCCATTCCAGAGGAGTTTATGTCCTGGGCCTCCCTGTCCTTCACAGATGGTAGCAGGGACCTGCCTAGTCGAATTCTCAACTAGGTAACTGTGGAGGCAAAGGACTCTTCCTTCAGGACTGGGTAGGAGAAACACAGCTCCGGAAGGCAATGGGTAGATAAGGAATATTACGTTCCTCCCAGGGACTCAGAATTCGTTTTCCCACCCCCCACCAAATTCCTGGTGATGGATGCTATAAACAAGCAGGGTAAACAGCTTTACTCCAGGTATACTCCTTATGATAAGGGCCAGAAAAAGTTAGATCTTTTTGATCTTTTGCAGATGCTACTAAGCTGCGGGGAGTTGTAGATATCCTGGAAGGTAGGGATAGGATACAGAGTGACCTAGACAAATTGGAGGATTGGGCCAAAAGAAATCTGATGAGGTTCAACAAGAACAAGTGCAGAGTCCTCCACTTAGGATGGAAGAATCCCATGCACAGCTAGAAACTGGGGACTGACGGGCTAGGCAGCAGTTCTGCAGAAAAGACCCTGGGGGTTACAGTGGATAAGAAGCTGGATATGAATCAGCAGTGTGCTCTGGTTGCCAAGAAGACTAATAGCATATTGGGCTGAATTAGTAGGAGCATTGCCAGCAGATCACGGGAAGTGATTATTCCCCTGTATTTGGCACTGGTGAGGCTGCATTTGGAGTATTGTGTCCAGTTTTGGGCTCCCCACTACAAAAAGGATGTGGACAAGTTGGAGAGAGTCCAGCGGAGGGCAATAAAAATGATTAGGCGGCTGGAGCACAAGACTTATGAGGAGAGGCTGAGGGAACTAGGCTTGTTTAGTCTGCAAAAGAGAAGAATGGGGGGGAATTTGATAGCAGCTTTTAACTACCTGAAAGTGGGTTCCAGGGAGAATGGAGCTAGGCTGTTCTCCATGGTAGTAGGTGACAGAACAAGGAGCAATGGTCTCAAGTTGCAGTGGGGGAGGTCTAGGTTGGATATTAGGAAAAAGCTTTTCACTAGGAGGGTGGTGAAGCACTGGAATGGGTTACCTAGGGAGGTGGTGGAATCTCCATCTTTAGAGGTTTTTAAACTGTGGCTTGACAAAGCCCTGGCTGGGATGATTTAGCTGAGGTTAGTCCTGCTTTGAGCAGCAGGTTGGACTAGATACCTCCTGAGGTTCCTTCCAACTCTAATATTCTATGATTCTATGACCAAAAGGCCTACTCATCTGTGACCCTCCAATTTCAGATTGCATACTATAAGGCAGTCATGGCCAAATTTGAGATTACAAGTTTGCAACCTTTAGTGATGATTTTCCAGGGGAGCACAGAGAACACTTCCAGGCCATTGTTAAAGAGGGCCAATTATTAAACAGAAAATCTCTCTGGCATCCAAGAATGCTTGGAGATCCTGCCGTGAGATCCATCTCTACAGCAGCTGTCGTGCACGGGGTGTCGTGGCTCCAGGCATCAGGGTTCCCAAGAGATACTGAGAATGTTTGAGGACCTCCCATTTGATGGTCAGGAGCCCTTCTCATGAACTATGGATGAGTCCCTGCACCACTGAAGGACTCCAGGGCCGTGTTGAGGTCTCTGAGTATATACATTTCTATGAACAAGAGGAGATTTAGCAGGTCTCAAACTGATCAGAAATTGTGCCCAGCTCAGACCTTTGGATTTCAAAGACCCACTAAACCTACTAGAGACAAAAATTCTGGAAGAAAAGCACAACCTGCCCTCCTTCAGCTAGGACCCAGTCTGAAGGGTCTGTATCTGTGTATTCACCCTCTTATACACTGTTGCTTTGTGTGGTATCATTTGAAAACTTATTTGCTGGTTATTATTGTCCTGAAAAAATGTGGCAACACTGAATAATTATAAAATTCTACTGTATGATGTTATTAGCACATTCCCAGCTCAAACAGGTCTGTCTGAAACTAAAAAATCTGTGATCTGCTTAATTTACATTTAAGCAGTAAACAGAATCATCAAGCACAAAGGGGGTCTCAGCAGGTGGGAAAACCAACAGGAGACATTCTCCCCTCTAGACATTGTCTCAGCTGGAAATGTTCTCTAGGAAGGGGACTGACACTATAAAAATGATGGACAGGCACACCTTGTCCTCCTCTCACCCTGCCCATTGATTGACTGCACCAGAAGGAACAAAGAAAGCAGCCATCACACAGAAGAAGGGGTCCTGGCCTAGAAGTATGGCCAGTGAGACTATTGAGAGCATGTGGTGAGAGAAAGACATGGTTACTTACCAGTAACTTGTTCTTCGAGATTTGTTGTTCATATCCATTCCAGTATAGGTGAGAGCACACCACCGTGCATGGGTTCCTGGAACTTTTTTCCCCTTAGCAGACCCCGTAGGGTCGGATCAAGCGCCCACTCTTCTGTGTGATGGCTAATTGTATCGTGGGTATGCCACGCTAGTACTTAGCAAAACAATTCTGACACATTGGTCAAGGGCTCACGAGACTCCTCCCTCATCTCTACTGTGCAACCTGTCTCCCACCTTCCCACTTTTGGAGACTGCCTCCCATTTCCAACATCCTGGGAGCATATTACAACAGGCAAGTGGGTCATGGAAGTTGGGACATCGGACTATCCCTGGAGCACGGTAACGAGACTATATGGACTACTCCTTGGGGAATTCTGCGCAATGCACAATGCAGAATTTGCCCTGAATTAATGTTCGGCATAGAATTTTATTTTTCCCCACAGAACTGGTGTTGCAGAGCTGCTGGCCACCTGGCTCTCCAGCTTCCAAATACAGGACACTGCCTGGGGGAGGGAGAGGGTGCTGGAGGGTTCCCAGCACATCGTGAAGGAAGAAGGCGGCATGCAGAAAACTCTGTATAAGCCTGAGACCTGGCATCAGGCTAGTTCTCTCTCTGGATCCCTGAGCCCTGGGGGGTAGCTGGTGCAGGTGTCTGGGCTGGAGGGGCACCCCACGGCTGGGCTCTGGGGGGGTGTAGTGGGGTGTGGGTGTCTGGGTTGAGGAGGTGCCTTGTGGCTGGGCTCTGCGCTTTGTGTGTCTGGGTTGCGGGGGGGATGACCCACGGCTTAGCTCTGCAAGGTAGGGGTGTGGATTCTGAAACCGGAGGGGTAGAGTTTTCTCCCAAGATGTGCCCAGCTGGCACTTGACACACCTAGACTGAGGCACCTAGCAAAAGCACAACAGAGACATAGGAACTGGGTTGCCATAGGGGGGTTGTTTAACTTTTCATTCTTTGGGGAATGTGAATATATTGTTCTTTTGACAGATAAAATATGCAGAATTTTAAAATATCGTCTGCAGAATTTTTAATTTTTTGGCAAAGAATTCCTCCAGGAGTAACTGACTATACACTCCCTGCTTTGTTTAGGAATAATAGACATGGTCCCATCCCCTCACTGAGGAAGGGGTTTTACTCAAAATATGTTCTCATGCCAAAGGAGGACAGACGTTGGAAACTTTACATCTAAGACAACTGAACAAATTTGTAAAGTCTTCAGAGTTCCAGATGGTGACTCTAAAGGCAGAAAACTGTTTTTTGGCCCTCAGCCTATTCTACTTTGAGTGATTGCTCATATCCATTCCAGTATAGGTGAGTGCATGCCACCATGAAGTGGTTCCCGGAACTTTTTTCCCCTTAGCAGACCCCATAGGGTTTGCTTAGGTGCCTCCTGGGAGTACCGCACGCACGCCGTGGCACATAAGGCACCACCAGCCCTACAGCCCCTTGGTCCCTTCTTTCTGCGAACTCCGACAGCAGCAACAGAGGGTGGGTGTGGAATGGATATGAGCAACACATCTCAAAGAACAAGTTACTTGTAAGTAACCATGTTTTCTACTTCAAGTGATTGCTCATATCCATTCCACAATAGGTGATTAAAAAGCAATACCTTGGAGGTGGGTAGGAGTTACCGGTGAGCTACCCTCAGCATGGCTCTGCCGAATCCCACATCCTCTCCACCTGCTGAATGATGGCATAGTGGGACGTAAAGGTGTGCACCGATGACCAGGTGGCAGCTTTGCAGATGTCCTGCAGGGGCACTTTCTCCAGGAAGGCCAACGACGAGGCCTGGGCTCTAGTCGAATGCGCTGTGACGACTCCTGGGTGTGGGACGCCTATCCGCTCGTAGCAGCACTTGATGCAGGAGGTGATCCACTTGGAGATGCGCTGAGGGGAGACTGGGGATCCTTTCATCCAGTCTGCCACAGCAATGAAGAGCTGCGTCTGAATCTTTGAATTGTTTGAATGCTTGAATATTTCTTATAATGAACAGTTGCATGAATGGGTAGCTTGGGTTTTTTGTGTGTTGTGTATCAAGAGCAGGCTGTCATGGTGTAGCTGAGTTGGTCCCAGGATATACGACACATGGGCGTGTCGTGGTGCCGTGATATACAGTGCATGGGTGTGTCGTGGTGCCATGATATACAACGCGTGGGTGTCGTGGTGCTGTGATATACAGTGCGTGGGCGTGCCGTGATGAGGCAGGCTACTTTCTGAGGCTGGCTACATATGTTTTTCCCTAGCTTCACTTGGCCGGTCATAAATCATAACTCATGTTGTATTGTAGATAAAATGCACCTGGCCAACTATCTAACTGTGCATATAATCCTGTAAAGTAGTGGGAAATATAATTATCAATCTGTGTTATTCTATGGTATGTAATCTTAAGTAAAAAGCTAGTTTTCTTTTAGTGTCTGGATAAGTCCAAATAGGCCCAAATTTTAAACAAAGAAAACTACACTGCGCACACTCTCACACATTCCTAAGAGATAACCAGGAGGCCCTAAATCTTAGATAAAGAAAACCAAACTGCGCATTCTCACCCACCTTATCTATGTAAAATGTAGTGATATTATGTATAAATATTCATGTAATCCTAAAAATGTACATAAGGCAACGCCCCAGTATAATCGGGGCTCAGCCTTTGGAAATAATTCCGCCGCATCTGTTGTCGACAATAATAAACTGCTGTTTTCCTCACGTTGGTGTCCGTCTCATTAAGTGTGCCATAAATCTTGCTACAGTGGTGTCGTGGGCGTGTTGAGGGGCTGTGATACACAATGCGTGGGTGTGTCGTGGGTGTGTTGCAGGTGCTGTGGTGCCATGACACACCGTGCGTGGTTTTGTCGCGGGTGTCATGGTATATAGTGTGTGGGCGCGCCGTGGTGTCGCGGTGCCATGGGCGCGCTGTGGTGCCGTGGGCGCGCCGTGGTGTCGCGGTGCCGTGGGCGTGTCGTGGTGCCGTGGGCGCGCTGTGGTGCCGTGGGCGCGCCGTGGTGTCGCGGTGCCGTGGGCGTGTCGTGGTGTCGCGGGCGTGCCGTGGTGTCGTGGTGTCGCGGGCGTGCCGTGGTGTCGCGGTGCCGCGGGCGCGCCATGGTGTCGTGGTGCCGCGGGCGTGCCCCGGGCGCGCTGTGGCGCAGCGAGGGGCGCTCAGCGCCCTGGCCCCAGCCGCGCCCGGCCTGGCAGGCGGGAGGCCTGAGGCGGGCGAGGGGAGGCTGAGGCAGCAGCAGCGCTGGGGCCACCGAGCCCGGGGGCCCTGCCCCGCCCCTGCGCGAGCCCCCAGGGATGGGTTGGGGGGGCCCTGCCCCCGAGTGGGGGGGGGCGCGGGGTCGGGGCCCCCCCCCGGCCTGGTCTAGAGCCCCGCGCCCTCCCCCCTCACGCAGCAGGGGCCGTGAGCGGCCTCCGCGCCCCTCCCCCCAGCCCCACTTTTCCCGCTCAGGGGAGAGGGGCGGGGCGGAGCGCGCGGCTCAGCCTCACTCCCGCTCTCATTGGCTCCCAGCCCCCGGGAGCCGCCGAACCCCACTGGCCGCTCCCAGCGCCGCCCGCCGCCGGCTGGCCAATCCTTGAGCGGGGAGGGGGCGGGGCCTGCGCTGGAGCCGGAAGGGAGCGGGTCGGGGCCGGGAGTGCAGGCAGGTGGGGCCGTGGGGGCGGGGCTGGGGGCTGCCATGGCGGGGTTATGGGGTGCGGGGGGGGGCTGGGGTTATGGGGTGTAGGTGGGGGGATGGAACTACAGTTGGGGG
>ML675652.1:8299282-8349453 GCA_007922155.1 Mesoclemmys tuberculata
ACCATAGTGTTTAGGCTGTGCCTCTCCCGGGCTCTGGCTCAGACGGGCTGCAGGCAGCAAGCTGGGTGACCCCCCCTAGAGTGAGCACCTGTCTGCTGCCCTGCCCTCGGGAGCATCTCGCAGAGAAGGGATGAGGTGATAGGATTGCCTGCCACTCAATGACCCCAGCTCTGTGGCCTGTGACCCCAACTGGGTTCCATGGGATATGGGATCCCCACGCATCATTGTGGCTGCCCCAGCCATATCTCATGGGGGTGGGGTGGGAGGGCACCATCTGCCTCAGGCCTGAGCCCTGACTGAGGTTTGGAGACGGTGCTCTGTAGGGCCAGCCGCAGACTGGGCGTTCAACCGAGGGGCCCTGTCCCCCAGCCGTCAGTGAGCTTGTGGGGTGCAGCACCTGGTTGTGGCCAGACAGACGTGGCCCCAGGAGGTGACACTGTGTGTGACCTCTGCCTCCTGGCCCTGGGTATGAACCGCACAGGCGGCAGATGCAAGAGAGATCACCCCCTGCCCAGCAAAGGTGGGGCTGGCGCTGTTCAGCAAGGCAAGCTCATGCTGGCTGGTGCTGTGCATGACACCGCATCGGGCCAGGACACCAGTGACCTGAGCGGGGCGGGGTGCAGCGCTCGGGGCAGGTGGCATGAAGTCAGGATTGGTGCAGGAGATGAAAGCGTGTAGGGCAGGGCTTAGAGGGTGTGGGAGGGCCCTGGAGCCGGAGCGTAGCTGGGACATAATTGTGCAACGTCTGGAAAGGGAATTGGACCCAGAAGAAACTGGTTTGGAGCCAGAGTTACACTAAACTGGAGCAGGGCTGAGGTGAGACTGCAGGGGTGACCAGGGGGAAGGGAGGCTGTGCTAGCTGAGAGGGACCCAGCAAAGGGGTTTATTGAGGGGGAAGCATGTGGGAGAGAAAAGGCCCTGGACAGAAGGGCTGAGCCCTTTGGGGTGGGGGGAGCCAACAGAAAAGGTGTGGGGCGAGGAGGGAACTGCTAAAGCCCAGTGGGGAGAAAGGGCAGCCAGAGGCCCTAAGTGCTGCACTTGGGAGGAGGGGGCTGGCTGGAGAGGAGTGAAGAGGGCAGGGGTCAGACATTGGATGGGGAGGGAGGGAGGGTTGGCTGTTTGTCGAGCCACATCCCCCACCCCACCCCCGCTGACGTATTCCTCCTGGGGGGAGGCGTTAGGGCTGTAAGGCCAGCAGGGGAATCTCAATGTGTGGGTGGCACAGCTGCTGGGCCCTGGCTCTTTAAGACAATTTTCTCGTGGGCCGACTGTTACTGTCTTGTTTTGCCGTATGAGGGGCCCGGTGCATGCTAAGGCCAGGTCTCTGAATCACAGGGACTCCTAGGCTCTGGATGGAACAGTGGGTCACCCCCCAAGCCACTGCTCCCTGAGCCAGTGCACAGCCAGCCAGCTTCACCTTGGAGCCTGAAAGGGAAAGACACCGGGCTTATGCCCTTTGCTCCTGCTCACGGGCGGATAGAGAAGCCCAGCGAGAGCTGGATGCAGACAGACACCCATACTCCCTTGCTCACCTCTTACACTAGGCATTCAAATCCAGTTTAGCTGGCTAAGTCGGTGTGTGAGCAGACAGCCGATGGCTGGCCAGGCTCTTTAACCTAGCGGGCAAAGGCAGAACAAATTCCAGCAGCTGGGAGCCGAAATGAGATACAGTCAGACTGGAAATCGGGCACAAATATTTAACCTGGAGGAGGATTAGCAGCTCCCCCAGGGATGAGCTGGGTTCCCCATCACTCAGTGGTGGATGTCTGGAGAGCCCCACCGCCCCTCAGCCAGCCGTTCTGAGTGGGGTCTGCAGCTTGGGCTCTGCTGGGGTGAGACTAGGTGATAAAGGTCCCTCCAGTCGCTAGCCCTGCACGTACTGACGTAGCGAAACCTCTGTCAACATTTGAAACTCGGAATGAGCTTTCCAAACCTGGGGTCTGATCCAGGCACGGGCAGGAGGGGCCTGGGTGTTTGCTGCTCCTTTGTGGGTCCCCTCAGATGTTCCACCTGCTCCAGGCTGGGAGTGAGCTCTGCCAGTCCACGCCTGGTATGTGGACGTGTCCGACATGGTGCCCTGTGGCACAGAAGGTGCCAGCTCTGCTGTTGTCCATCCCAGCAGGGCCCGTGGGCATCACTCACCTAGCTTCTGTTTCTGCTCTGGCAGGGACCTCCTAGCACTCAGAGGCCCGGGGGCAGACTGCTGCCTCTGTGCCACTCTGAGCGACTGGCCAGGGAGCCCTGGGCTCAGAGCATGGGGTGTGGCAGCAGCTGGTTCCCTGGGCTTGGGCTGGGCCAACTCATCATGGTAGGGGCTGAGATGTTGGTGTCTGCAGAACCCAGCGTAGGGAGTAAGGTGCCAGTCTAAGTTACGGGGGAGAGTTCAGGTACCTCGTGTGTGATCTGTCTGGGCTGGCGTCACTACATCTTCCACACTGTGCTGCCCTCCTTCATCCTGGGGTTGGGGGAACCCCTGAGGGCTTCCTGCCAGTACCCAGGAGTAGGGTGCAGCTGGTGTGACATCCAGGGCAGTGTTTTCATTTCAGGTGAGAGCCCTCTGCCCCCAAACACCCATCGCAGAAGGTGCCATCCCCTGGGTGGCTGGAGGAATTTCTGTAGGACCCTGTCCGATTCCCCAGGGCTTTCCCTGCCGGGCAGGGGGAGTGTCCAATTCCGCATACTCCCCTGACCTGAGTTATCCTTTGCTTACAAGGCTGACATGTGGGTGCCCTCTAGGGCTCTGGGGATGGAAGCGGGTAGGGTGAGCCAGGAGACCAGAGCACAGGGTGCATCGAGGACCCCCCACCCCGGGTACTTGTGGGCCCTGTGAGAGCAGGAAGTGGGATGCTCACTGCTAGTGAGCATGCTGTGGTGATGTGAGGAGAGGCTTAGGGGCTGCTGGCTCCCCAGTGTGACCCCTCCCTCCTTGGCCTGTTCCACCTGCAGTCCTGGGGCCGTAGGAGATGGCACTTTCCTTCTACCGCCTGCTGCTGGTCCCCACCCGCCTGGTGCTGACGCTCTCCAAGCTCCTGTACTGGCTGGCCGTGCATAGTGGCTCCTACCTGGCCGGGGCTGTCTGCTGCCTGTGGATGCCGTGGCTGGTGCTGACGCAGGGGCCGTGTCGGGCCTTCCGCTGGAGGGTACGGAAGACGCCACCACCATGCCTTACCGACGCCTCCTTTGGGGAGCATCACTACCTGCAGCTCAAGGTGCTATGGGACGTGGGTCGGGGAAACGGATGGGACAGTGGGGCTGGGTCACTCCATGGACAGGGTCTCCTGCAGTTCAGGGCCTGGGTGGGGGATAGTGGCCTGCAGAGACCAGTCTCCGAGTGCAGCTCTTACCCCGTGTTGGTCCTTGGAGTCCCAGGACTGAGAGTCGCCTTGTAACTCCATGGCCTCCAGCGAGAGAACGTCTTAGTTTTGTTTAACTGGGCGCCAGCTCCCTGACACCTCCAGCCTGTTAGCCCTCAAACAGCCCTCACGTTGCCTTGGAGGTTAATAATAGGTGCATCCCGATCCCTGAACCCCTTTGAAGCCCTTCCCTGTAGTGCTCAGCCCCTTGTCCACTGAACGCTTGCCAGCCTGCACCCACTAGCAGGGATGGTTCAACGTCGCGTCTGACACCGCAGCACCGAGACTGAGTGAAAACAAGTGTTAGGTTTAGTATTGAAGAGAAGAGCTAGCGAGTGAGGGTAATGGAAAGGTGACACACAAGACAAAGGCATAACATGAGTCTTAGAGACTGAACTTAACTTGACCGTCGTTGGACACATGAGCCCGTCCAGCTCACCCCAAATACCTTTCGTGGTGTTTCTAACCAAGGCTGGCTGGTACCTCGTTTTCACATGTAAACGTGCTGTCCCTTTACATCCTCAGTGCAGGACAAAGGGGCGTCTCCTTGCTTTCTGCTTGTAGTCTCAAAGCTGACTGTTTGGACATGGCTAGGTTAACCCCCAGGGCTTTGTATTTCCTCTCTGTTGCTGTCTTGTTGACTCCATATGTAAAGGGAGCTTCCCGTGGGTTGGCTCACGATGCGTAATCTCCCTGGCTGACAGAGAAATCAGTGAATCTACAGCCGTTGTCTGACCCAAAACCTGTCTGTCAGCTCTGCTTTGGACACAGACGTTAAACCATGTTCTCAGTACCTATACACAACTCCTTCAGTATCACCCGTGCCTACCTCTTGCAATGATTCTGAGAAGCCGGGTGACATGAGCTTTCATTAGAGACCCCCATGACATCGTTTTTGGGTAAATGCCATGAAAGCCGTGTGTTCGGTGTAGTGAGTTTGTCAGGCCTGTTGGAATCCTTTGCCAGCTGGTACCAGTGGGGCTCTGTCACACCCCCATTCCCAAGGAGTGGGGTCCCAGCCTCTTCCCCAGCTGTCCCCCATAGCTCCTGCAGATGTGGGGCTGTGGCTCAGGGCAAGTTGGGGCAATTGCTGCAGGCAAGGCCTGTGCCTGGGATGGGACGAACCAGAGGGACATCAGCTGCCAAACCCAGTAGCCCCTGGCTCGGGAGGCGCTGGAGGGGCTGCCCTGGTCCTCCTGTGCTACCAGTGACCCCTTGGTGACTGGGTGTGAACGTTCCCTTCTCCCCTCTCCCCAGGGCTCAGGGCTGCGTTTGCACTACGTCACAGCTGGCCAGGAGGGGGCACCACTTATGCTGTGTCTGCATGGGTTCCCCCAGAACTGGTAGGTCTCTCTGGCTCCTGGGGGGGGAACCTGCTTCCCCAGGTCCGTGAGGGGGTGCACAGGGATTCCTCCTCCACAATGACATTTGGTTCTAGGATTACCCCTCGCGTTTGTTACAGCCGTGTCTAAGGCCCAGCCTAGGTCAGGGCCACATTGCGCTAGGCGCTGCACCAGGAGGTCAGACTAGATGATCATATTGGTCCCTTCTGACCTATGAGTCTATGAGTCTATAACAAGCGACTGTCAGTCCGTGCCCAAGGAGTGGGCAGCGTGACAGAAGCAGGGCAGGTGACAGGTGTGGTGGGCAAGGCTGGGCGTGGGGCGAGCTCAGGATCACAGCTCGGCCTCCTGCACTCAGCTGTGTCTCTGGGCAGCGCCCTGACCAGGCAGCTGTGGAGGGGATGGCAGGGCTTGGGAGCAGCGTGTAGGACTCTCCCCCCACCCCCCGGCTAGGCAAGGTATCCCCTGGGCCCTGATCGGGCTGTGTGCGTTGGCAGGTTTGCCTGGCGCCATCAGCTGCAGGAGTTCAAGAGGCAGTTCCGGGTGGTGGCACTGGACCTGCGGGGCTACGGGAGCTCAGACGCCCCGCGTGGGAAGCAGCACTACCGGATGGAGGCCCTGCTGGAGGACGTGCAGGGCGTTATCCAGGCGCTGGGCACCCAGGATCAGATGGGTGAGGAGTGGCTGTGGGGGACGTGTGTGAATGGAGGCCTCTGCCTCTGGGCTTCAGCTGGGGGGGTATGTGCTAGAGGGAGTGACCACCTCAGCCGTCCCCCAGAAGAGGCAGAGGGGTTCTCCCCCAAGCCCTCCCAGTGGTGACCCCAGAACACCACCATGGTTGGCTGTGGTTCTGTGAACCCTGGGATATCCCCCCTGCTCCCCAAGCCTTAGCATCTCTCTGGTTGGGTGCCACGTAGCAGCCAGTGGGCAGAGCTTGGGTGTTCTATGGCAGTGCAGCTGTGCTCTGCCGTGCCGGGCTGTCTCGGGACGAGAACTCGATCGATGGGTAGGTGTGTCTGCAGCAGAGACAGATCCTCAATGTCCCATTCCACCTGCTCCCTTGGTTGGTGTCTGTCTGGGCTGTCCCAATATCTGGCTATTGCCCCAACTCGGTAGTAGGGAGACAGTAGAGGGGGGCATCTGTTGGCAGGGTGGAATAGGGTGTTCCTGTGGGAGGGTGGGGAGTGGCCTGACTTGGGAAGTCCAGGTGTGTCCAGCTTCACTCTGCTGCCAGCCCCTTTCTGCTCTGACGGCCAGTCTGTCTGTCTGTCTCTGCTGCCAGGCTTTACCAAGTGCATCCTGGTGGGACACGACTGGGGTGGCGTCATTGCCTGGGAGTTCGCCGTGAATCGCCCCAACATGGTGGAGAAGCTGATCATCATGAACGCCATCCGATGGTCTGAGTTACAAGGTGATGCCCCGACCCGCAGGGCTACTGGGTGCCCCCTGCGAGTGGCCGGCTGTGACAGGTCCAGGGTGGAGGTGGCTGGTTCTTGCAGCACGGGCGGTGCTGGCAGCTGCCTGCAGCACAGAGGTCCCAACCGGCTGGCCGTAGTGTAGCTTAGGCTGGGGAGGTGAGAGCCGCTCCCAATCCCACAGGGACTGCAGGCTCTTTGAGCGCCAGGTCAGCTGCCACCGAGCCCTGCAATGATGTCACGGGCAGGTGCTGCGAGCCAGGGAGATCAGGGGTGGGGGTCGGCTTTGGCTCCTGCTTATGTTGGGAGCCCTGGGTGCTCCCAGGGCATGTGGATACGAGGCCCTCCAACCTCAGCACATCAGTGTCTGCCTTTTCCCCACCCACTGCAGAGTACATCGTCTGCCACCCCCTCCAGCTGCTGCGCTCCAGCTACATTTTCCTGTTCCAGCTCCAGAGGCTGCCTGAGCTGCTCATGTCTTTGGGTGACTTCCAGGTGAGAGGGGGTGAGGTGGGAGTGTGGATGGGGAGTGGGCAGGGGCCGGGTAGCCATGGCTCAGCTTCGCTAGAATGCTAAATGTGCCCATTCATAGAACTGCCTCTTTGCTCTCCCCCAGAGCCCAGGGTGGCTGGTAACCACCCTTTATGCAGCACGTTAGGACTGGAGGTGAGGGACGCCGTGTGGAGCTTCGTGGGGGCAGGATGGAATGGCCTCATTGGGAGTTCAACCCTGACTCAGGAAAGCTGCTGTGGGATCTTTAATGGCTGTAGCTCATTACGGCTCTGCTGTGCAGCTCCTTCATTGTCCCCTACCGCCCTGTGAGGTATTGCAGCAGAACTGACTCTGGAGGGCCCACCTCTCCCCCACCAGCACCATTGGGGTGGGCACTGAGTGCAGGGGGAGAAAACCTCCCTACTGAATGGTGCCTCACGCTGTGTCCTGCACTCAGATGGGGGGGTAAAACATATGACTTAGCCACTCATGCTTGGTAAAGATCCTGGGTGCTTTTAGCAAGGGTGCTGGCTTGGCTGAATTCTGGGGTTATACCCACCTAGGGAATTCAAGTCTGTCTCCTAAATCCCCACACTTCCCTTTGGATGCACCGATCGAGCTCCCTCTCTTCCCGTCCCAGCAGCTGTGTTCCACTGCAGCAGTGGCTGCATGTCAGCGGCGGGTGGAAATCTAATCTACCATCTTAGGTAGGTATTAACCTTGGCCCTGAGAGTCAGACGGACAGCGGCTGCCTTGTAAACAGGAAGCACCCATGTTAATTCAGGAACATCCCATTCCTAATGGCTGCAGTGATAAACTGTTGGGTAATTACCATGTGCAGAGGACACAGATTAAGTTGAAGGGACTGGGAGTAACTAGGAGGAGCCGGAGATACACAATGGAATTCATGCTGGACAAAGGTAGCTTCTATAGCAGGGCTGGGAAGGTGGAACAGCTGCGGGACCAGTTCCATAGCAGTCCCGTACACTGGTTTGAAGGGAGACTTAGCTTTATACTGAAGGACCCCTGGCCCTTAAGTGCTTTGTTCTGGCTGCCTGGAGCCAGACTCCAGGAGGAAGGTGGGGAATTCACCCCTAGCAAAGGAAGTAATTAACTGGTGGAACTCCCTGCGACAGGAAGTCACTGAGGCCTGAACTTAGTGAGGTTCAAACAGGAACTGGATGTTTCTCTGGGAAATGAGAATAGACAGAGAAAGCAGCATGTTGGCCCGGAGGCGGAGTACTTCGCTGACTATCAGAGACTGGGAGGATCTTGCAAGGTTGGGGTGTGTTCTTACCCCTTCCCTTGTAGCGTCTGATACTAGCTCCTGTCAGAGATGGGATTCTGGGCTAGAAGGGATGTGGGGCTGATCCAGGCAAGTGATGCCCAAGTTGTTCCCCGGGTCTGTGTGTATGTCCTGCCCATCCCTGACCTGGAGGCAGGGCACTTTGAGTGTGACCACCTCCCTCTACATCCCCCAGGGCCAGGGGCCTGGCACGGCTCTTTCTTTTTGCTTGCTAATGAAACATTTCTTAGGATCTCAGATCATTCAGGAACTCTCCCCTGGGATTTAGGATGCTTGTGTGACTCTGTCACGAGCGGGGGGGGGGGGCCCGGCCCTCTCTGCAGGTGTTTCTGTGCCCCTCTCAGGCAGCCCTTGCTTGATCAACACCACGTTGGGAGGGGCTAGAGAAGCAGCAAGTGCGTGAGGGGCCCACCCTGGGGTAGAGAAAACCGAATAGGTCAGTTTCCTCCTAGTGCAGTTCTGCGGAGGCTGCTGACTCCACGCTAACCCTGCAGGCCAGGCAGAACAGGACGGGGGTAATCCTGGGGAGCTCCTCACCTGTCCCAATAGCCGGGCAGGGTCATTACTGTGGATGGGAGGGAGCATCAGTGTTCCAGACCCTGGAAGCCATGTGGAAATCTGCTGCATTTCATGGGGCTCCCCATCCCTGCAGTCTCGCTGGCTCTGGATGGGGCTCAGATTTGGGGTGTGACAGACTGCTTGCCAGGCCCCCCGCCCCTTTGGCTCACCAGGCTCTGGATCTGAGCCATCCCTGCAGGAGGAGTAGGCTGACTGGCTCTGGATGAGGCTGTGATTTGGGGCGTGATGGTGTGTCTGCCGGGAGCCCTCCCTCTGGCTCACCAGGCCCTGGATCTGGGCCCTCCCTGACCCTGGCTGTGTCTGTCCTGAGGCAGAGGTTGAAGCAGGTTTTGGCGGGCAGGAAGGCAGGAATCCAGAACTCTGAGCGGCGCCTGACGGCAGAGGAGCTAGAGGCCTACGTGTTCGGCTTCTCCAGGCCTGGTGCGCTGACACCGCCCCTTGATTACTACAGGAACATGTTCAGGTAGGGCCCCCGCTCCGCCGTGGGGATCGATAGCACATGGGTCACTTCCCCGCATTCGACAGCCAGTGCTGGGGAGATGAGATGGGTTGGGGTGCATGTGCTGGGCTGGGAGGAGCCAAGAGGGGATGTTTGGGGGGAGAAATGGCTGCTGCAGCCCCGCCAGCCATCCACGCAGCCTGTAGGGAAGGGATGGGGCCTGCACAGGGCTACAGGATGCCGTTCCACCCGGTAGCCTGTGCCCGCTGCTTCCCAACACACCGAGAGCCAAGGGCCAGGGTCTCTTTTCCCATGGGGACCCTGAAAGCTGCTGCCCCTCTCTGATCCCAGCACCAAATCTGGGGTGCAGCGGCCACTGGCAGAGTCCAGCGCAGCTGGGAGTAGCTGTCGGGCACTGGCAGACCCGTGGGTGGCAATACAGGACCCCCGGGGCCCAGCTCAGGATTGTTTTCACCCTTCATTTTGCTCTTGCTGGGGTAGGAGGTCTAAGTCCCATGGAGTTCTGGGGAGGCAGGTACAGCCAGGCAGCTGCCCACAGGGGCTGTCTCACCCCCGTCAGGACTAAGGTAACCTGAACGCCTCCCCCTCCATCCTCCTGTCTCCACCCATCATCCCTGCGCTGCACGTGGTCAGCACTGAGTGAGGGTGCCGGGAGCTGCAGTGCTGGGTTGGATGGGCACGTCACAATCCACCGATTCCCCATGGGCTGCCACCACGCCCGGGTGCCCCCGTGCTGCAAGGGGTCTCTGTGCCCAGTGCCTTTGGCAAGCGGTCACCCCTCTCTCTCCCTCCCTGCAGCAGGAGCCCCGTGCAGTGCAAGGACGTGCTAGTGCCCACGCTGGTGATCTGGGGGGAGAAGGACGAGTACCTGGAGGCCGGGATGATCCCCTTCCTGGAGCAGTACGTGCGCAAGCGCTGCCGCGTGGAGCGCATCCCTGAGGGCAGCCACTTTGTCAACGAGGATCAGCCGCACAAAGTCAATCAGCTGATCTGGAGCTTCCTACAGGAGAGCAACTGAGCAAGGGCTGATGCCGTGCCTGGGCCCCATTTGCTGCAGGGACCTGATCCTGGCAAACCAGCCCCTGGACTCTCCACAAGGCCATGCCCCACCTTGGCTCATGTCCCTCCACTGATTGGTCTTGTGCCTGATATATCGCCCCCCAGCAGCAGGACTCCACCCCTCCAGAGAGGAGCCACGATCTCACGGACCGACAGGGGCTCATGAGAGCAGGATACCTCTTTCACAGGCCAGGGTGGGGGCTGTAGTTGGCAGGAGACACTGCCCAGCCATTCCCCCCCATTTCCATTCCTGGCATCAGGACGGGGCTTTCTGGGCTTGACTGGAGTGGATCCCTGCTCCTGCAGAACATAGGCCCATTGCCAGCGGCAGGGGAAGCAGTTGCGTGGGGGAAGGCTGCAGGCTTGGGCTCCTTGGGGTGAACGTGACCTGTAAAACGGCAACATTGGAGACCCAAGAAGTGCAGAGTAGAGCGTGCCTCAAACGTGGCCCTTGGATCACCTTAACTCTGCCCCCACGGTGATTCCTGGAGAGAAGCAGGATCTCAGCCACCTTCTCCAGCCAGGAGTTTCTCTCTGTCAGTGCCTTAGCACCTTAGGCCTTACTCTCCTAGGCGCGGGTGTGGTACAGACGATGATCTGTTGTGCGCAGAAGAGGAGCTGGCTGTGGGTGTCTCTAGGGGCAGAGTGAAGGTGATTTGGGAGGCCCGGTTTGGGGAAGCATAATGAGAATATTGCATTGCCTGGGATCTAAGCATTTGGTTTTTAGCTCAGTCGTTCCTGGCGGGTGGGTACCCCTGCTCTGCGCTTGGAGGTGGGGTTTCACTGCAGTGGTGTCATGGAGCGGCCCTTGCTGGAGCTTTGCACGGCCCTTGCTGGAAAGGATGGCTGGGGGCAAGCGACTGTTTTCTGCTGTGGATTTCCCACGTTTACTGTTCCCCCTAATGACTCCATATCCTCTGCTGGCTGGAGCCCAGGGGATTCCAGAGCTGTGTACCCTGCTGCCATTGCCTCTCCGCCATCCTGGGGCCTCAGTGTCCCAGGGATGGGCACCTTCGTGCCTTTACTGTTAACCCATTTGCAGAAGGGAGATGGCCTCTGGATAGCAAGTGCTGCCTTGTGTTCCCAGTGCTCTGAACGTATTTAATAAATGACATTTGGAACAGAAACCTCCCTGGTGTTGGAGCCATTCATGAGCAGACAGGCGTGGCCAGCCTTGGCCAAAAGCTCTGCGTGGTGGGAAGCCTCCCAGGACTAGTCAGGGATCAGTGTTTACTGGGTAACATAGGGCTGCCCCAAATGCGCCTGTGTGGGGCTGTATCTGCCCCTCGCCCCAGGCTGCTCCTGCCTGCAGGTGGGCTGCAGTTCCCAGTGGGGATTGCCAACTGCAGGCGGAGGATCTGGTAAATGGGGAAATTCCCCCTGGGAGGGGGGAGGGAGGCAGGCAGGGGGCTGCCTCTGGGAGCTAGGGTAGGGTGGGCCGGGCCGGTAGTGGGCAACAGCTGCTGGCTTTGGGCAGAGTGGTAAAGCTGTGTGTGATCTCGCCAGTGTGGTTCTGGGGGCAGGAGACCTCTTGGCTGCCCCACTCACTCATGCCCCAGCCTCACCCCGCTGAGCTCTCCTCTCCCAGCTGTGGCTGGAGAGCTGCCAGCCCCACCGCGCACACGGGACCTGGGGCGCAGAGGGGTTAGGGCCAAAGCTAGCAGCCTGCCCCCACAAAGGGGTTGAGATGTGCGTCTGCCGAAACCCCCTCCGTGGGCAGGCCTGCAGCCCCTTCGCCCAGCCCCTTTCTTTACTAGCAGGGACGGTCCGGTCTGCGTCTCTGCTGCCAGCACGGGTTGGACACAGCTGAGGGGAGCTGGCTCTGGCGCGCCCAAAGCAACTGGGCAGTTCACTGGCGCACACTGTGCTAGAATCCACCTGCTCCGAGGCAGACTTGGGGCCCGACCCCACACACAGCCCTACGCTAGCCTGGCCTTGGGAGCAATGTGCTTAGCACTGCCCCCTGGTGGGGGGAACAAGTGGGGAGACCGTCCCCGTGTCAGGGGTAAATAGAGGGCTGGGCGAGGAATTCAGGTGTGTTGTTTGGGGGGGGAAGCAGATGGGAGGCCCCTCATAATCCATCTCCCCGTCCCCCACCCGCCAGCGCTGTGGTGAGGCCTAGTTCATAAGCAGGAGGTGGGCGGAGCTGAGCCACCCATGAGGAATCAGGGCGTCTACAGCTGGGATACGTGGGGGATCTAGGGTAGACCATGGCACTGGAGCCAGTAGGGAGGTGGGGGGGCAGCTTCGTGCCCCAGGCTGGCTGCTCTGGGTGGCACCTTCGGCTGTCTCGGGATTCCACTGTGATTCCCCCCAGCGAGGCCATTCCTCAGGGTTGGAAGAGGCCTGGCGGTGACTCCGTGGCTCCTGGCACATGGAGAGGCCGTGACACTGGGCCCGCTGCTGTAGGGAAACGGGAGCGTCCCGGCCCGAGTGCAATAGATCTGGGCTTGTCCCTCCAGCAAGGAGCAGTTCTCGCTTGCTGAGGTGCCCTCAGCTCACGCTGTCATTTGGCTGCAGGCTCTGCTCACCTTCCTTGGGCTAAAATCGCCACCCTGCCGGTGAAGCTCCTTGCTGGAACAATAGCTCATCCCACTAGGGCCTGGTCTGCCAGTGCCAGCAGATGATGGAAGCCCTCTGTGCAGCCAGCCTAGCTCCACCGCTGGTGTAGACAGGCTCAGCTGCCCTTTACCCTGCGTGGAATGAAGCTGTTCCTCCCCACTGACACCCTAAAGGATCTGTAGTGTGGCAGCTGTTCGGAGGGCTGCCACCAACAGCTGGCACAGGGGCAAACTCCCATGCATTCAAGGGCTGCAGGGGACTCAGCGTAGCCATTTAGGCACAGAGTCAGCTGCCCTGGGACTTGTTACATGGTGAGACTGCAATGGAGAATTCAGGTGCAGAATGGACGCAGAGTTTGGGATTTGTGAGCAGTCAGGGCCACTGACGCCCCCAGGCAATGCTGCTGTCTTGCACTGGCCCGTGGGGTGGTGCTCATGCTGGAATATGGGGCTTGCACTGGGGTTTGGGTGGGAGACAGGCGTCCGGACACATAGAATGCAGCTGCCGTGTCCGTGCCCAGAGGCAGAAATTTAGGGGCCAAGGGAAGTTAGGCACCTGCAATGTTCGGTAGCAGCCAAGCAGCAGCTTTGTGGATTGTAGGGGTACTTAAAACTGGGGTTTAGGCACCTAAGTCCCTTGGGGGATCTGGCTCTGTGTGCCTCAGTTTTCCCTCTGTCCAATGAGACTAATAGCTCTGCCCTGCCTCCCAGGTTGTGTGAGGATACATATAGTAACAACTAGGAGGTGCCCAGCCTGGGATGGGTCTGGATGAGAGGCTGATGGATGGTAAGGCAGCCACTGCACCGGATTGGCACAGGCTCCCAAGGGCCCTCTTGTTAGAACATGTCCTAGTGTGGCTCTTCAGCACCTATTCTCTGAGCACTGGTTAACGAGGGACAATGGCAGAGCTTTGCAGTCTCTCAGAGAGACGCAGAAGCTGCAGCACATTTGGAGGAAAATAGCTCCCAGTGTAGAGATAAGGTCCACGATGCAGCTTTCAGGCTTCTCTCGGGCAAATGTTATCGGCCTGGTCTAGTTCACAGACGTAAACTGTTTTAAAAATTGAACATGTGGTTTTGATTAATGTATTTGGCCTTCCCAGTTTTCTCTTAAAGTGCATTTGAATGAGAATGCTGCAGTCGTTTAATTTAAGATGTGACTTCAGCTGATTTAGTGGAAAGGTGAGCAGGCCATGTAGATGCTCTTCTTTCAGTTTAAACCATAATAACCACATTTATGCTGCAGCAAGAGTGTACAGGGATTTGAACTAGCTAAGAACAGCCATAAAGGGTCAGATCAATAGTCCAGCTAGGCTAGTAACCTGTCTTCCAACAGTGGCCAATGCCAGGTGCTTCAAAGGGAATGAAGAGAACAGGTAATCATCAAGCGATCAAAACAGAGGAAAGGGACACTTGAGAGCATGGCTTTGCATCTCTGCTCATCCTGGCTAACAGCCATTAATGGACCTATCTCCAGGAATGTATCTAGTTCTTTTCTGAACCCTGTTTAACTATATTGGTTTAAAAGAACACATTGACATAAACGGATGCAACACTCTTATTTAGAAAAGGTCATATACACTTTGCACTTGTGAAAAGACCATACAAAGTTCTGTGATCATTAAAGCCGTGCAACTGTTGAAAGTTTTCAAACCAGTATCACTAGTGTAGTTAGGGGGTGTGTGATCATTTTTATACTGAACTAGTTAGATCAGTGCAGATGAATTTATACATATAGGAAGCTGCCTTATAGTGGTATGCCTTACGCCCCTCCTTTACTGCAATAACAATACGCACCAATATACTGATAACTGCATCCACACTGAGGGGTTGTACCCCTTTAACTATATCTGTTAATATATCTGATATATCATATATATCAGTTTAACTATATATATAGATATGTATAAAAATTGTGGTATAGCAAGGGAAGAGGGCACTGGGAAAGTTCTAGATGCTCTAGAATGATCCTGGTGGGCTTTATTCCCTGTAGACTAGCCAAAGGGTAATTAGGGTCAGCTAACACCAATTAAGGCCCCACCCAGGTGCCTGATAAAATCTCTCTACTCCTGAGACAGGGTGGAGTTGAAGACTAGGTGTGTGGTGAAGAAGAGCTGAAGGAGTACGGTGGTGTGTGGAGTTGCGAAGTGGAGCTGAACAGAGTACAGTGGGGTGTGTGGAAGAGAGCTGGAGTCCTGGGGAAGGTACTGGGCTCAAGAAGCCAGAAGGTCAGATGGGGGAAAAATAGCCCAGGGGAAAAGACTGCAGCTGCAAGTACAGTGCCAGCAGCACATAGCTATTACTCATAGAGCCCCTGGGCTGGGACCCGGACGAGTGGGTGGGCCCAGGTCCCTACCCCCCTCCCTGGGGAGACAGGGTAACCAGTGACGCCCTGGCCCACTACAAGAGGCAAAAGTGCAAGACACACTACGGAGAAGCCTTTGCCAAAAAAAATATATATATATATATATATATATAGTTGGGGGTGGTCTTGCTTTGAGCAGGGAGCTGGACTAGATGACCTCTTGAGGTCCCTTCCAACCCTAATATTCTATGCTCAGAATAGCTAAAGTGGTACAACTTTTGTGTGTAGACAAACCCTTGTAGTACCCTATCATCTGAAGAGAGGTTATTTTATCTCCTATATTTGGCACTGGTGCGATTGCTGCTGGAATCCAGGTTCCACTTCTGGTGCCCACAATTCAAGGATGTTGCTAAATTGGAGAGGGTTCAGAACAGGGCCATGAGGATCATTAAAGGCTCAGTGATTGAGTGCTTTGAGTCTGTTTAGCTTAACAAAAAGAAGGTTAAGGGAAGATGTTATTGCAGTCTATAAATACCTACAGGGAGACCAAATATTTAATAATGGGCTTTTCAGTTTAGCACAGAAAGGTTTAACTGCGCCAATGAAAGATGATGCTAAAGAAATTCAGACTGGAAATAGTGTAAATTTTTAACAGTAACATAACATGTATATTTTTAACCACTGGAACAATTTACCAAGGGTCGTGGTGGATTCTCCATCACTGACCATTTGAATATTGGCTGTTTTTCTAAAAGATCTGCACTAGGAATTATTTGGGGCAGTTCTCTGGCCTGTGTTTACAGGAAATCAGACTAGATGCTCACAGTGCTGCCTTCCAACCTTGGAATCTGTGGACAGCACCGTCCTCTGCACGTGTTCTGTTCTTTTTGATTATGCCCGTAACACTGGAGTGGGGTACAGGGGCTGCAATTCCCCACAGCAGCCTAGTGCCTGTTTAAAAGATGGGGTGACATTTACTCCCTCCAGTCTCCTCCAGGACCAGTAAATTTTAATGCAGTGGCAGCTGGTGGGAGTAGCTGAGCCTGGATCTGTCACAGGCCTCAGCCTGGCACACAGACTTTCTGCTCTGGGATGGATCAATTTGGCCCAGGCCCTGCTCTCCTGATGGCACCTCATCCCTGGTGCCTTGTGGGCAAAGGGCTCACACACCTGCATGGACAAACCCAGCCCTTCTCTGCCACATCCTTCGCTCCCTTGGCTGCTCCCTTCCCTGGGAGCCAGAGGAGAGGGCAGTGGGCGTCACCCAGGGCAGCCGCAGCTCTACTCCTTCTGGCCTCATGCAAACAGCCGAGCCCAGCCAGAGCATCCCTGGAGAGAGCACGACCCAGGCTGCAGGTGCCAGGCCAACATGGACCAGCCACTAGCCATGGCCGCCTGCCCCTGTGGGGCTGGGGCCAAGGTGCCAGGGGCTCTAGCCCAGCGAGCCTTCTCCTCCCACCCCCCAGTGCAGCTCCTAGCATGGACCTCTCTGACCAGCTGGGCTCCCGTGACTCTTGCTGAGTTTGCCACTTGCCTCCCGGAGGCCAGGGGAGGCCAGATCCCAGCTGGCCCAGAGCAGAGCCGCGTAAGCATTTTAACTTCTCCGCCGGCCTCCTGGGTGCTTCCCAGCCCCGACGCCCCAGCTCTGGGGAGAAATGGGGCGAGCCCGAGCCATGGGGGGCTCCTTGGCGTCACTTTCCAGCCCACACGGACAAGTTTGAGCAGCAGAAGGCGGGGGAGAGACCGGAGTCAAAGCAGCTGCTGGGGCGTCTGTGCAGAGCATCAGCCCCCCCCGAACTGCAACCAAAGCCCATCCCAGGCCAGGCCAGCCCCAGCCCCCCCGGCCCTTCTGGGGAAGCCATTTCATGGCAACCCCAGCGCCAGCCCGGCCTGGGCTCCCCGCTCCCCCACCGCACACCCCACCGCACTGGCCGGGACCCCCCCGGCTGGGCGGAGACCCCACGGGCGGGAGGCCGCGCTGGCAGAGCGGGGGGGGCCGGCCCGGCCGGGGAAGGCGGCGAGGAGCCGGATCCCGGCTCCAGGGCCAGGTTTCCCCGCGCGCCCGGGCCGGGCTGGCGCAGCCTGCGAGGAAAGTTTGCTGCGAGTCAATAGCGCAGCGCAGCGCGGGGCTGGTCCCCGCAGCCTCGAATCAGTGCCCGCCCCCGCCCCGCCGCGGGGCTGGGCCCCCCCGGGCTGCGCTAGCAACGGGGGGCGTCGCCCGCCCCTCACCGACCCCAGCTGGGGGGCGGGGGCTGCAGAGAGCGGGGCCGGGGGGGGTCGCAGCTGCGGCGCGCCCCTCCCCGCACATCCATTATGGGAACCTGCGCCCCCTCCCCCCCCCACTCTTCCTCTGCCCCTCCCCCAGCCCCCCGACACCCCCCCACCTGGCCCCTTTTACCTGCTCCGGCCCCCGCGCCCGCCCCGCCGCCCCCGCCCTAGAGATCCATGGCGGGGCCGGGAGCCCCGCGCCCCCCGCGCCGCAGAGCCGGAGACCCGCGCGGCCAGGCTGCCTCCCTGCGCCCTCCCTCCCGGCCGGAGCCTGGGAAACTTCCCCCGGCTCGGCCCGCCCGGCCCGGCCGCCCCAGCCCCTCCTCTGCGGGGCGGGGCCCGGCGCCTCCTCCCCGGCTCTCACGCTCCCTCCTTCCCTCGCCTCCCTCCGGCCCCGGCCAGCGACCCCTGCCCGGGCCGGCGCCGGCAGGTGGCGGGGGATGGAGCGGCTCCGCCCGGCGCTCCGTGGGGCCAGGCTCCGGGGGACAGGGGGCTGTGGAGGGGCGGGGTGCAGGGGCCCCCCGGGCCCAGCTGGCAGATCTGTGGGGCACAGGGCCCCCCCTTGCCATGGCAGAGGGCTCCAGATCTGCCTCCCCATAGCTGGGCCGGGGAGGGGGCGGCGGTCTGCGAGCTGGGGTCAGAGAGATGCGCTGGCTCGGGCCCCACGGGCCTTTCCCACGGTTTCATGAACCGTCCCTCCAACATGACCATAAAGGTGGTGGTTGTTTTCAGGGGGGCTGCATCTTGGGAACCGCTTGGTCAGTTGCCCCACGGTTTGCTCAGTGTCCGAGCGCGGCCCCCCCTTGGTGCACCCCAAACGTCAAGGCAATCCGAGCAACTGCGTGGCTTTTGGAGAGCTTAAAAGAGTTAAACTTTAAACAGAAAGCTGCTCTTAATCTCAGCTGCAGCAGGGCTGGCACTCCCCTCGAGTTTATCTATCTAGGAAGTTTTAACAACTTTCCAAATCCCTGCCATGTTGCTATCAGAGCCCAAACAATAATCAGCTTTTGTTTACAGGAACATTCTCCTGTAATGTAATCATCAGATATTTATTTAAGGCAGAGAGGAGGGCGGCCCTTTTTTGCTACCCAGGGCCTGTTGTTCCTGGTGATTTTATTACGCTGAGTTAAACTGCTTACGTGTAGTTATCAAACCAGCCCTGTCTGTCAGATGTTACTATTCAAAATACTTGGACAGGTGTGCCGAGGTTTGTTTTGCAGGTTAACGTACTTTGTCCAGTGTGGAGGAAATGGTAACCGTATATCTAAGTAGCTCTCTGGTTTGCTGGGCTTTTGTGCGCTTTGTTCCGTAACAATATCCCAGGGGTTTGAATCATTCCCCGAGAGTTGGGCTGTTTTTCTTTCTCCAGTAGGAGGCCGTCGCTAGCCAAGCAGCTACCAGCAGATGAGAAATTAATTGTTCCTTTCTATGTGTGTGACCATTTCCAGCAGGAAGCCCCAGGAGGGTTACCAAAGAGCAGTTGGTAATGAACAGCTTGTGATACCTGTTGCACCCCAACACTCTCCAAATACTCCAATTACCATCTACGCTGTGACACTTTTCAGGATTATTTAAGGTGTGTGGGAGTGAATTGTGACCACCTACTTACAGCAGGAGGGAGCCCTGTCTGTGCCCACAATGGAAAACTCTCCCTGGTCACTGGCTACTGGCCACACAGGTGCTCCACTCCAGGCTTTGTGAGCACCACTCTTACCCACTGCTGAATTGCAAGGTACACACCCTACTTTGTTACACTTCCTGGCCCAGTCCCTTATCTTCTGGACATCCACAATGTCTCCAATCTGCTGCTGTAGGGATTGGGGTGTGGGCAGTCTGGTCTAGTGGTTAAAGCTGGGGTCAGATGCCAGGAACTAAAGCTGGAGTTGGAATCACGCCAAGGCTCAGGGCCAGAGTTGGGGTCAGGAGTCACGGCAAAAGTTGAGCAAGAATCAGTGTCAGGAGTCATTCTGAGGGTCAGGACTGGAGCTGGAGTCATGCAGCCACACCAGGGTCAAGCCAGAGTGAGGAACCAGGGAACATCAGGGATCAGCGTCAGTATCAAAGGACAAACTGTAGTCAGGAGTTAGGGTCCAGTATAGCAGCAGATCAGGAGTTAAGTTCGTTACTCAGTAATTTCCAGTGCCTCTTCCTGATTTAAGTAGTGTGTCTGGGCCAGTCAGTGAGGCTGCATAGCTGCTCCAAACAGGAGTTTCATGGGTGGAAATTCTGGTGGGCCTGAAGTCTACAAGCTCCCTCCCCTGCTAGTGCCAGAGTGCTGTTGGGTAGTGGTCGTGGATGGACACTAACGGGGGATCCCTGGACCTGGGTTCAAGACGCACAATCTCTCACATTGGCATCCTCTGTGCATCACTGGACTTGGTTTTCTGGGCTAGCTCTTGTGGATGGTTTTTACCAAGTTAGGGGTGTGAATATTCTCCACCAGCTCCTAGGAGTGCTCTTTAGGACCGTAACCTTCCTGGTCTATGACATACCAGAGTCTACCCTTTCTCATTCTGTAGTCCAGGCTCTCATGGACAATATACTCATCATGTACTGGGTGGGGCCAGGTTTGGGAGTGGTGAGGGATTGGATCCTATATGTAGGGGGCTTCAGGATATGAAAAACAGGACCTATCCAGAGGGATTAGGAAAGGTGGAGTTCATAAGTAACCATGTTTGTTTGCCAGCAAACTTAGTAGGGGCAAGTTGCAGGTAGCTCTGGGTAGAACTGAGGATAGAATCCATAGTTTGAAAAGGGGCTTTGCCCTGTAGAGGAGTGTTCTGCTTTATTGTATGCAAACTCCACGTGTTAGCAGCAAGGACCAGTTGTTCTGGCGGTAGTTGATATAGCAATGCAGATACCGCTCCAGAATCTGGGTGGTTCTCACCATACGACCGCTTGCCTGAAGGTGTTATGTGGAAGAGAGATGAGCAAATGTCCAGCATTCAGAGCGCTTCATGCCAGAATGATCTGCAGTCAGAGACGATGCGCTCTGGGAGGCCATGGAGGCAGACAACTTGGTCCACCATGAGCCAGATGGTCTTCCAGGAGGAGGGTAGGCCAGTTCAGGGGATGAACTGTGCCATCTTTGTGAGGGGGCTCACCAACCATCAGAACGATTACGAACCTGTCGGATTCAGTTAGTTTTACTATAAAATCTCTGGCAATAAATGACCAGGAGTGTTGGGGTATGATTTTAAGTATTGTAAATAGGTTGGAATGACCCCCGGTAAATAAAGAAAATGGCGACTAGGCCAGACTCCATATTGGATGTTAGATCCAAAATGGAGTCGAGTAGGATTTGTCCAACAGTAAATGGTTGGCAGGGTGCCAGCAAGGACAAGTCTACCCAGAGACAGGGCCAAAAGGTGGGAAGCCTGAAGTTAAGTGCCGTGTGCATAAGAACCAGTGTGTCGTGTGCACACTAGAGTGCCGGGTGCAAACCCCAAAAGAGCGGAAAATAGGTAAGGCCCGGATTGGCTGAGGGGCAGAACGGCGAGAGTACTTAAGACACTGATGAGCACAGGTCGGGGCTGCCCGTCCTAGTGGCAGAGTGGATGGGGTGTCCTGTGTGTCTGCGCGAGCCTTGAGATCGAGGACGAGAAGCGGCTGCCTGTGGACCAGGAGGAGAAGCAGACGGTTGACCAGATCGTAGTCTACACTCCTGGGGAGGCGTGAAGAACCAACCGTGAGAGACTTTCGGGGATCCAGGGGTTGCATTACTGGTTTCAGGTTCTGGGGTTCACCCCCTCTTCTGCGTTCTTAACTTTCAGTGGTTTTTCCTCAGTTGTTGGTTGTCACCACAATAGATTGTCGCTTTGAGTTGAACCCCAGTGGTGTGGGTTTGTGGCCCATCCCCCGGCGATGGATCCGGATTCAGGTAAAAGAAATCCCCCGTAGCAGGGACTAGATGGAGTCTTGAGGGGTGGCGGGAGTCAGAGGGGTTTATTGTGCATTACCCTGGCGTGAGCACATACATTGCAAAAGTTGACATAGACCTCACTGTGGCTCACATACGAGGCCACCCGATGAGACAAGAGACTAGACGCTGCATCTCAGACTGGCCAAAATGTCCCATGGAGGGAGTTGTGACATATTTGCAGAGTCGTAGTTCTCTGAGGTCAGGGGGGAACATATATATATGTCTTTTCACATAGGTTATGCTGTCTGGGATGTTGTGAGGTTACCTACCTATGGATGTTTGTTCATCAGGATGGATCCCTTAACCTGATGCTGATTGTATTTGGGTGAGCTAGACTTAGTAAGGAGCTGTGTGCAGGATTGAGGATGCAGGAGTTTTCAGGGTGCAAAATCCTCTAGATCTGTGTAATGTTCCCCTGCTATTTTTGGTTCCCAGGTAATAGGAGATTATGAAATTGAAGCATGAAAAGAACAGGGCCCACTGGCGTCACTGGTTAAAAGCATTGGTCGTACATAGATATTCAATGTTCTTATGATTTGTATACACCTGGATGGAATACCAGACCGCTTTTAGCTAGGGGCACCATACTTCAGAGGCAGTTTTAATTGTCAGGAGTTCCTTGTCCAAACTCTCGTACTTTTGCTCTGCAGGTGTGAGTTTCCTGGGGTAAAAGGTGCATGAATGTAACAACTGTTGGGGACTGTGTCTGAGAAAGCACCGCCTCGATCATCACATTGGAAGAGTCTGCTTCCATGATGAAGGCCATGATGATCTTCCATGATGAACCAGTATGGGAGTGGTGGTGAATGTGAGTTTTAATTACTTGACGGTCTGTAAGGCCTCAGTGGAACCAGAGATACTAGGTGTTTTTGTGGAGTGGGGCAGTGAGGAGGGTGATACATTCTGAGAACCTCGGGATAAACCATTGATAAAAAATTTGTGAACCCCAGGAAGTGCTGTGGTTTGCAAACATTGCATGATGCTGCCCACTCAAAGACTTCCTTCACCTTGCCAGGATCCATCTTACTACCATTAGGTGATAAGATGAACCTTAGGAATTCTATAGATATCTGGCCAAAGACACATTTTTCCTGTTTACTGTAGAGTCTGTAGTCTCTTCAGGACAGAACAGACGTGCATGGTGTGCAGTTCAGTGTTCTCTGAAAAAAAATGTGTGTATCATCCAGGTATACTACCACATTTTGGTCCAGAATATCCTGCAGTGCATCGTTCATAAAATATTGAAATGTGCTGGGTGCATTCATCAAACCAAAGGGCATTCGAGGTACTCAAAATGACTGTAACAGATTCTGAAGGCAGTCTTCCACTTATCTCCAGCTCTAACGTGGACTAGGTTGTACGCCCCTTGGAGGTCTAACTTTGTGTATATCCAAAGGGACCCCTCCCGGCCCAATTGTTTGGGGTTTAGGGGTAGTGCATATTGGTTCCTAACAGTGACTTGATTTAGGGCCTGATAGTCCACAAAGTCGGAAGCTGCCTTCTTTTATTTTTTTTACAAAGCGGCCTATTGCCTCTGCAGGTGAAATGGACTTGCAAAAAAGCCCTTAGCTAAATTTTCCTCAGTAGGTACACAGCATGGCTAGCTTGGCCTTGGACATGGCGTAATGCGACCAAATGGAATGTTTGCTGCAGGTTGTAACTTGATTTGGCAATGGTAATCCTTGTGTGGGGGCAGGACGTCTGTGTTTTCCTTTTCAAAGATGTTGGTGTAGTTGTTATATTTGGATGGAAGATGGGAATCAGGGTCGGTGGTTGGCTCTGGTACTCCGGCTTGTGACGGGTGGGGAACTAGTGCATGCTCTGCATTTCCTGGGGTCAAACCATGCTCCTGGAAAAACTCAGCGGAAAAGTTGACCATTAGTTCATGCCGGTGGACAAGAGGGGCGTGGAGCGTCAGCCAAGAGATACTCAGGATCATGGGAAAACATTAGGAATGGAGGGCAATGAACTGTGGTGTCTCTTGCTGTCCTTAAATGGTAGCCTCTTGAGGAACAGTTTCCATGGTCACCAGCTGAGGGGACAGGAGGGACCCGTCAGTTGTCTCTACTAGGTCCAGAATGGGCTTGGGTTGCACGGGAATCTGCACAGCTTGGGCTGCCTCCATGTCGATAAAGTTATCTGCTCTACCTGAGTCAACAAGGGCCTGCTACAGAGGCGATGGCTGGGAATTCCTAGTCAGTACTAGTAGAGGGGATCCTGGCTGACAGGAATCTGCTTTTGTTCCAGTTGGGTGCCCAGGCCAGCCCACTTCATTGGGGTAGGGCTGGCTCATTTCCCAGATCCCTTCATGCTGGGTTCTTGGTGGGGCAACAGGAGATAGAGTGACCGGTTCACCACAGTAGAAGCATAGGTTAAGGCATCGCCGGTGCTCTCTTTCCTCAGAGGTGAGTTGCCAGCAAGCCTGGCCTACCCGCATTGAGTCGACTGGCAGAGCAGAATCCAAGAGCAGGGTACACAGTTGTGACGTCCCTTTTCTTTCTTCCCATTGCACACATAGCTGATCGTTGATCTGGATGACCAGATCAATGAAGTTGTCCAGACCTGTTAGGGTCCCGACCTGGGCCCGCTTGTTCTTGATCTGGTGCCATTATTCCCATTAGAAGTTCCGTTCCCTGTCCAATATAAGCTTGTGGAAGTTTGCTGCATAGGAAGTTGTGTTAGCAAAGCCTGGTGCAGTTGCACGGGGAGCTGAGCGCCTGCCCCAACAGCCTCCTCCACTGTGAGCCCTTCTGCTCCCCCTTTGTGCTCAGCGATTCTCAGCCCAAAGCCTCCTATTTATTTTTCTCTGTGTGAATGCTAAAGTCAGCTCTGGGGAAGGGCCAGGAGCTGAGGCGCTGGGAAAAGAGCTGCTCAACCCCCAGCCAGCTCGGAGCACCTGTTTGGGGAACTGGGGAGCAGCCTCCCCACAGCAATGGGTTTGGGATGCCAAGGTGCAGCCAGAGCAATGGGCTGGGGGAACAAGGAACCCCCGGGGCTTTGGGGGACACAGACAGGCCGAGGGGCTTGGTGGGTACATTGAGGTGCCTAGAAGTGCATCCTGTGAAGGATTTGGGGTGGCAAAATGATGGGTTCAGGGAAGCGAGGAGCACAAACAGCAATGGATTTGGGGGTGCCTAGGGGAGCACCCCATGAGTGGTTCCAACAACCTCTCCAGGACAGAACAAGATAACAGACTTTTTAGACAAAGGAAATGCAGTGGATCTAATTTAACTAGATTTTAGTGAGGCAATTGACTCGGTTCCACATGGGGAATTATTAGTTAAATTAGAAAACATGGGGATTCATATGAAAATTGGAAGGTGGATAAGGAATTTGTTAAAGGGTTTGTTACAGCAGGTCATGCTGAAAGGTGAACTGTCAGGCTGGAGGCAGGTTCCTAGTGGAGTTTCTCCGGGATCAGTCTTGGGACCGATCCTATTTATCCTTTTTATTACTGAGCTTGGCATAAAAAGTGGGAAGGTGCTAATGACGTTCGTGGATGACGCAAAGCTGGGAGGTATTGCTAATGCAGAGAAAGATCGGGATCATGCAACAAGATCTGGATGATCTGGTGAACTGGAGTAATAGAAATAGGATGAAATTTAATAGTGGAAAGTGCAAGGTCAAGAACTTTTGCTATAAGCTGGGGCTGCATCATTTGGAAGTGACAGAGGAAGAGAAGGACCTGGGCGTATTGGTTGATCACAGGATGACTATGAGCCGCCAATGTGATGTGGCCGTGAAAAAAGCTAATGTGGTCCTAGGGTGCAGGCGAGGTATTTCCAATAGAGACAGAGAGGTGTTAGTACCATTATACAAGGCATTGATCAGACCTCATCTGGAATACTGTGTGCAGTTCTGGTCTCTCATGTTTAAGAAAGATGAATTCAAACTGGAACAGGTGTAGAGAAGGGCTATTAGGGTGATCCAAGGAATGAAAAACCTGCCTTATGAGAGGAGACTCAAAGAGCTTGGCTTGCTTAGCCTAAACCAAAATAAGGCTGAGGGGAGATGGGATTGCATCAGAGGGATAAATACCAGGGAGGGAGAGGAGTTATTTAAGTTCAGCACCAGTGTGGACACAAGAACAAATGGATATAAACTGGCCATCAGGATGTTTAGACTTGAAATTAGATGAAGGTTTCTAACCATCAGAGGAGTGAAGTTTTGGAACAGCCTTGCCAGGGGAGCAGTCAGGGCAAGAAACCTAGCTGGCTTCAAGTATGAGTTTGATAAGTTTATGGAGGGGATGGTCTGATGGGGCAGTCTAATTTGGCAATTGACTGATCTTTAACTACTAGTGGTAAATATCCTCAAATACATGTGTTGGGATGTTAGATGGGTTTGAATTTACTACAGAGAATTCTGAGTGTCTGGCTGGTGAGTTTTGCCCGCATGCTCAGGGTTTAGCTGATCGCTGTATTTGGGGTCGGGAAGGAATTTTCCCCCAGGGCATATTGACATAGGCCCTGGGTTTGTTTTTTTTTTTTTTTTGCCTTCCTCTGTAGCATTGGGCATGGGTCACCTGCTGGTGGATTCTCTGTACCTTGAAATCTTTAAATCATGACTTGAGGACGTCAGTAACTCAGACATAGGTTGGGGTCTTACAGGAGTGGGTGGGTGAGGTTCCGTGGCCTGCGTTGTGCAGGAGGTCAGACTAGATGATCATAATGCTCCCTTCTGACCTTGTAGTCTATGAGTCTGTGGCAGAAAGCCCATTGCTGGATGTGTGGGGAAGGAAAGGTAGGGGCTCTGCCCTTTAATAGTGAGTGCTGGGAGGCAGGGAGAGAGGGCAGGCTCCACCCCTTGTGGGTCCAAACTACTCCAGGGGCACAAAAGGGCTGGAGTGAGGTGCTGCCCTTGGGATGGTTCCTACAATGGGGGTTCACTCCTGGGCCAGGCCAGGTGCCCCACCAGGCAGCCAGACTCCATCTGCCCCACTAGGTCCTCGACCTTCACTTCCTGTCCTAAACAGCCATGTTTGCGCAGCCATGTAATGCAATGTGGCTGTTAAGGTGCCCTTGGCCCACCTCAGAGGTGGCTGCGTCTCAGTGCGGGCTGGTCCCTGCATCCCGTGTACATGGCAGATGGGAAAGCCGCAGTGGGACCTGCGGAGGATCTTTTTGTCTATAACCATCTCTCAGGCCCCCCTTTGGCTGCAGCCTCTGCTGGGTCCCAGCCCAGACGGGCTTCGCTGGAATCATTGCAGCTGTTCCCTGGTTAGGCACGGATGACAAAGATGCATCTTTTCAGCTTCAAAATGACCCTCCCCAGTCACCCACCCTGTTCCTCTCCAGCCCCACAAACCTCCCCTCCAGCCCCATATCCTCCCAGTCCCACATCTTCCTGCACTTTCCCTCCAGCCCCTCCCAGATCCCTTCCCGGGCAACTGGAGCCCCTAGTACAATGGAGGCTGCTGCAGGGATGTTGAGGGGCAGCTGGGGAGGGAGCTAGAGGGGAACTGAGGTGGCAGACGGGGTGGTGCTGAGACGGGGTTGAAGGTGGGGCAGGGCTGTCTCGGGGGCAGGGGGGGTGCGGTGCTGCTGGGGCAGCAAGCTGCATTTTTGAGCAGTGAGCTCAGTTCTCTGCACTCTGTCCCTGGGAGGCGCAAAGCGAATCTAGGCCGGACTTGGCACTGGGCCCCAACCAAGGCCATAGGGAGACAGAGGAGGGGCGGTGGGGCGGGGAAGAGGGGAATCAGTGGCAGCAGCTGCTGAAGAAAGGAGCCCTCCTTGCCCCATATGTCACAGAGCACTAAGGTCCACACAGCCCCAGCCCAAGGAGAGCTGCTTTGTGGACACCTAGCGCAGGGCATGCCTCCGGGCTGAGCTCAGTGGGGTGGGAGCGCAGTGCTCTCTACCAGCATCCCCAGCCCAGGGAGTTTCCCCTAGGCCCCTCCATGCCTGCTGCTCTCCCCAACACAGGGAGCCCCAGAACGTGCAGGCCTCCCACCCCACCAACACTTGGGCTCCCTGTCCCCACACCACGGCTGGAGCCCTGGGGCTCACTGCCTCAATGTGGCCTGCCCTTAAGACAGAATGGGACCCCTTGGGAGCCTGGCCCACTGAAGGGGGTCCTCCAAGGGCTTGTTGAAAAGCTGGGACATAGCAGCCCTGACACGCCACAAGCCCGGCTCTTTCCCCATGCAGGCGAGCAATTCATACACCCACTTTGTTGCACTCGAGTGTCCAGTCCCTTGTCTTCTAGACACCCGCTCTGCACAACGACCCGGCTCCCCGTTCCCTGGTTGCACCTCAGTGCAACACGCTCTCCTGAACACAGGGCGCGTAGCTGTGCAACCGCGATCGAAGTAACAACTTGCCTTCCCATTCAAAGAAGAGCCTGTGACGGGGTTGGGAAGATAAGGTTACAGCTCAAAACTCCCCATAAAACAGTGCAGAGCCTGTTCTTGTTAACCAGCTCCTTTCCTGTCTACTGCGGTATCTCTCACCCAACAGTCAGTCCGTACGGCGCTTGTCCAGGCCAGGGAGCCGGGCTCCACCTTTCACGGGCTGCTCCCTCTGGCAGAGTGTTGCCTCCGTGTTGGATACCACTTGTGCCCGCTTGCCTTCTCTTTCGCAGTCTCAGACCTTTGTCTGTGTCGTGCTCAAGTCTGCAGCTTCCCTGGACTGCAAACCTTGGGCTGGGCTGTCCGGATGCATTGTTCTCAGTGGGCTGGAGTCAGCTCTGAGACCTGCCCTGCCTCTAGGGACATGCTTCCCTTCCCCCAGTTTTGGAACCCAATAGTCTGCACGTTATGTGACGCTACCAGTGTGTCCCGTACAAACATCCTGTAGTAACCACGCCAGGGAACCCTTGGCTGAGACCACACACGAGCCCCTTTGGCGAAATAGCGAGAAGATAGATGGACACAGATGGCCTGTACCTGCCCGGGCATGTCTGTGACACAGGCTCCCAGAGCAGGCTCCAGACAATGGGACTGGGGGCGGACAGACAAACTGAGGGAGGTTGGACGGACATGAACAGCAGAGTAAGAGCCGGCGCACGTCTCCAGGCACAGTGAGATGCCCAGCTCCTGTGGCCGTTGGGAATCCAGGGGGGCCAGGTCCCTGGGTGCTGGCCTGCGGGGGGCCCCTCAGAGCCTCTTGCACCCCCTGCCCCACATGTCATGAAGGGCTGGCCAGGGCCCCCGCCCTCCCAGGCCGGGGTGTGTGGCCACCCTGTCTGAGCTGGCACCAGGCTCCTGGGCTGGAGAGGCAAGCGCAGCAAGGTGGGTAAGTGCTGGGGGGGGCGGAGCCAAGCCTGCATTTGTGACCCCCCCAAGCCTCACCCCCCCCCCCAGGTACAGACCTCCCCAGGGCAGCTGGGGGCAGCGCCTGGACCCCTGCCCTGTGCAGAGGGGGAAGGAGGGAGCGTGTGGCCTGGGTGGGGGTGCAAATGGCAGGCTTGGCCCCTGGGTGCTGGAGATCCACAGTACACCACTGTCTATGGCTCCGTTGCTGTCCTGGACTGTCCCGGTTGCGCTGATCCTGGCTAGCCCAGTGCCCAGCGTCGAGGAGCTGCTCCATGTGGGGTCAGTCTGGCCTCCCAGGGGTAGCCATAGGGCTAGCTTGCCTTTATTACAGTCACTGCTTCGTATTATACGTAGCAGTAAGGCAAGGAGCCCACAGGCCTGTCTCCTGTCAGACATTAGCTTCAGCAAGTTAACATATGACTTGGGCCTGTGCACACTGAACAGTTAAATGGCCTGTCGTGGGGTAGGTACACCCCTGCACGGGGTGCTGCATTGTGGGGGAAATGAATGGGAACGGGGGGGCCTAGCACGCTAGCCTTCCCGGTCGCCACAGGAGCCCTGGCTTCTTGGGCAGCATGGCCCAACAGTCTAGACCAACAGAACTACTTTTTTGGTAGGGCAGTGCGGCCTAACGGTCCTAGTCGATAGGGCTGTCCTTTTGTGGCAGGCAGCGTGGCCCAGTGGCCAGAGTCAATAGGACTACCCCCTTGTGGCAGGGCAGTGTGGCCTGATGGCCGAAGTCAGCAGGGCTATCCTTTCGTGGCTGGGCAGTGCGGCCTAGTGGGCAGAGTCAATAGGGCTACCCTTCTGTGGCAGGGCAGTGCAGCCTAGTGGGCAGAGGGGTTGGGCCACCATTCAGGGGTGGGCCGCGACTGGAGTAGCGGGACCCGGGCCCTCCCTACTCTACCAGGTCCCAGCTCAGGGCCCTGTCTGTGGCTGGGGTATCCGCCACCAACTCAGCGGGGATCCTGCCGAAACACTTGTCAGGCAGACCCCCAGTTCTACAACCACGTCACCGTTAAGTTCCCCTGGGCTACATCTTGTTCTTCCACGGCTGATAGTCTCAGGGGTTCCGTGACCTTTCTTCCCTTTGTGGTGTCGGGGGGGGGGGTGTTGTTGGTTGGTGCCACAGCCCAGCTGGCCTCTGCACTGTCTCCACAGGACCCTGTAACACATCTCTGCCCCCTTTCAGTGGTCAGCCCAGACTGACCTGAGCCAGCCTGCTCTCTTTTATAGCCAGTCTGTCCATCCTCCCTATCCCATTGTCTGGATCCTACCCTGGGAGCCCCTAGGCCATGGCCTGTCTGCGAGTGTTGGTTCATACAGCACCTAGCACCGTGGGGCCCCCTCTAGGCTCCACTGTATCAGAGAATGAACTACGAGGTTATGCAGAGCCCTGGCCGGGCCCCTCCACTGTGGCAAGGAAACGTCGCTGGGACATGCCCCACCTGGCTCATGCCCCTGTGGGGAGGCTCAGATACAGCTCGGGGCTTCCTTCTCCCCGTATCCTTAAAGTCCAGGCTGGGCTGGGTCCATAGCACCCTCCCCTCTCCGTCATACCCCCACCAAGCCCAGAGCAATAACCCTGGCACGGGTCTTCCTCGCCCAGCTGCTGCTGCTGTAATTGTGTGAGCCGCGGCTGCCAGCGCTATGTGAACCCTGCCAGAGCAGGGCTGCGTGTGCACCTGGCTTGGCACTGGGACTCAGCCGCGCTGGCTCTGCCCCTCCATGGGGCGTCCCTCCCTCCTTCATGGCTCCTTCGCCTCCCTTTAAAACCCACAGCGTCCTGCCAGTCTCAGCGCTGATTCCTCCTCGCCACTCCCCCGGGTCCTTCCCAGGGGCACCTTCCAGCGCTCACACCACCCAGCGCCCGCTGCCTTTGCTACGCCGCTGCCTCCAATGCGCTCACCTCACCCCACTGCCCTGGCCGCTGCCCCAGCGGGTGTATCTGGCTGTGGCTCAGGTCTGATGTCCCCCCACGTCACCCGGGGAAACTGCAGCACCAACCGCGCCAGCGCAGCCAGCATCCCTGCCTGCCCCTGCCCCGGGCGAGTGGGTGGCAGGTGCAGTCAGGCCCGGTGCTGGGGATGGCAGGGCAACGTGGGGGAGCCTGGGAAAGAGCCTCCCCTGCTGCTGCCTCTTCATGGTGTGTGTGCGTCCGTCCGTCTGTCCCAAGGCCATTACACACCCAGGGTATCTAGTTACATCACAGGGGGTCCAGCCCAGCCCCACAGCTCTAAACAGCGACTGAGAGCAGCGCTCTGAGTCCCACTACAAAGTCCCCTCCCTCCGGGGCCTGTTACGGTCAAGGGCCGACTCGCGCACAGCCCTCAGCCGGCATGAAGAGAACCGCTCCATCATGCACCACCGGGGCCAGGTTGGTTCGAGGCTGGGCGAACGTGGCAGCCCGTGCCCTGCCCTTCGCCTAGCCGCGGTCATGACACAGCGACGACGAACCGATGTGGAGACTTCACGCTCCAGCCTCTCAGCTGGGAAAGAGCCCCTTGTCTGTGAGCCTGGCTGGGGAACCAGGACCAGCCCTGGATCCTCAGTCACCCTAGCCCAGAGGCGTCTGCCCCCGAGCATGGTGGGGGAGGGGGAAGGCCCAGGGGTCTGTGCCCTGGTAGCAGGTGGGGGGTAGGTAGGAAAGTGGGGGGCTCCTGGAGCCTGACAGCTGGGGAGAAGCGGGGGAGACTGTGGCCCCCCAACTGGGACAGGGTGGTCAGGGACATAGCAGACACGTCTGTCCTGGTACAGTACAGACAACGAGGGGACCCCGCAGCGGGATGGGGCATGCGCCTCACAGAGGCTGGTGCCCTCAGCTGTATGATGGGGCAGCAGACAGGAATCTGCCCCAGCATTGACCCACGTAGCTGGGCCCAGAGTCACCTGGGGCTATCTAGGCAGGGAGGGGGCTGGCCAGCTGCATGGGGCACAGGCAGACGAGGGGCTGGCATCTAGGTCCCAGTATGGCAAAACTTGCCTATTGGCAGCCGCTCTCACAGACCTGGCAGCTGCCCCTGGTCCCCGCTATGGCCCACAAGGATGGGGGTAGCCAGCAGCCCCTGCGGAAGGGCTGATTGCCCCAGGAGACAATGGCGGGAGGGGCAGGAGGTCCCTGCGCTGCAGAACCAGAGGCCCCAGAAGAAGAGATGGTAGGATGTGGGGGTGCAGGAACTAGGGCTTCAGAGGGTGGGATGCCCAGGCCCGGATGCTGGGGACACGATGGATTTTAGGGTTCAGTGGATGGCAGGGGGTGAAGGCAGGAGGGCGTTGGGGGAAGAGAGGAGGCGGAGGGGAGACTGGAGGGGTCTGGGCTGTGCGAAGGGAGGGAGACATCAGTCCTAGAGCAAGGCAGAGTTGGGGGACACAGCGGCATTACAAGGGCTGTGTGGGGGGGGGGAGAGGGGCAGAATGTGGGGACTTGGGGTGCAGGCAGAGATCGGGGCTGGAGGAATCTGGAGCTCCCCCCACAGCCAGGGCTCCTGCCCCGCTCCGCACAGCGCCCCCCGCTGGGACAGGCCAGGGCTGCCATAGCTGGGAGCTCCGTAGCGTCAGGAACCCGAACCCCCCCACTGGAGCGCATGGGCAGCAGGGGGGTCCCTTCGGGGGGACACCGCACCTGCGAGTGGCTGTGCAGTGGGGCCATGGCTTCTCAGGACCGGTGCAGCGGTTCGGGGCCCAGGCGCTGGCTACGCCCTGTGGGGTTGCGGGGGTTGGCTGGGGCAGGGGGCCTGGGCAGTGGTAACGCTCTGCAGTGCCCAGCCATGGGGAGTGGGGGCAGCCGGGCCCCAGGCTTTGCTGCGAGTGGCGCTCTTTGCAGGGCCTGGCGCTGGGCCAGCCTGACACTTCGCTCCCCACGGCGGGCACTGGGCCAGCCCCTCCCCCAGGCTGTGCTGTGGGAACATTCTTACTCAAGCAAAAGAAATGCCGATGCCGTGCCTAATAGCTCGCACATGGGGGGCGGGGCCCTGGGAAAGGGGCTGCTTGCGTCAGGGGGTGAAGGGCGCCCTAGGACACACCCCCAACCCGACACTGGGCGCCCCAGGGACTGGAGACGAGCCGTGTCCTGGAAAGGGGCAGTTCTGGAGCTCAAATCTCCCCTTGGGGCGGGGTGATTGTCTCTGAGGGCCCCACTTTGGGCCACTCCCTTTGCAAGGGAGCCCACATGTAACCAGCTGCACCCAGGGATCTCTCACCCAGCGCTGAGGTGCAGCCACCTCTGGGGTGGGGATGGCAGATGTTTAACAGCCCATCTTGACATCACCCTGACACTGCCCAAGAATGCCATTCCTCCTGGAGGGTCTAGGGCTGGGACACAGCCCTGCCAAAGCCCTCATCTCCCGCACACTCGAATGTGGGGCCAGCCGGGGGCTGCGGGTCGGGACGGAGGGGCACCGGCAGAGCGGTAAGCACTGGAGCAGTGTAGAAATGGAGGGCTCGGTGGAGGGGAGCCAGGCCTGCAGGAGCCCCCAGGGGAGAGGGGGGGGAAAGTTTTGAAGTAAGTGCTTGGGGTCAGTCAGCTCCACCCCCCCTTCACCGCCCACCCCCGGCCCAGCTCGGCACTGGAGGGCGGATTGTTTCCATGTGTTGGCAGCCGAGCCCGTGTCTGGGTTGGATTGGGGCCGGGGGAGCTGGGGGGAGACACAATCTGGGCTTGATTTGGAGCTGTCTTTTTTCCCCAGCTCCGTTTCTGTTTTAAGCCAAAGCATCTGTGTCCTTCCCTCCCCCCAATCCCCCAGCACCCCATCACACCCCAATGTCTCCCTGTCTCTGGGGCTCCCCACACACATTCCCAGCCCCTGGGGTATTCTGTTGTAATCCCAGGACTCCTATGTGCTCCTGTCCCCCCCAAGCAGCCCACCTTCAACCCCCAGCAACCCTCCCGGCCCTGAACAACTGCCCCACTCGCTGCAGTCCCTGGGCTCAGGGGTCACTCAGAGCAATAGCCAGCAGGGTGGGGGGAGGGGTGACAGCAAGGTAGCAGGAGGCAGAGAGGAAGCAAGTTGGGGGAGGCACTGGGGTAGCAAGGTGGGGGTGCAACGGGGCAGAGGGGCAGCAGAGTGGAGGGCAGCCCCTCTGTCCAGGCCTCCCTGTGTCTGGGAGGCTCCTCCCCAGCCCCAGCTGCAGTCCATGATCTCCCACATGCTGGCCCCTGACCCGAGCCGGGCGTGCCTGGGAAAATGCTGCTCCGCATTCACCCTCATTCCTTCCTTGGCAGGCGCCTGACCTGGGGGGCGGCCGCTCCAGGTTGACCTACGCCAGGCAGCCCTTTCCCAGAGGGAGAGCTCAGGCCTGGGACCTGCCGCCTCCCCAGAATGGAGCCTGGGGGCGCTCACCCCGCACCCAGGGCTGGAGTCCAGCTCCTAAACAGCCTGCCACTGTGCCAGGGGCTGCGAGCTTCCCTGCAGCAGTGCCCTGCTCTGCCATGCTGCTGGGAGTCCAGCAGAGGGCGCTCTCGCACCAAGCGTGTGTGCCCTTCGTGCAGCTGGGGGCGAGGCTGGAGTCAGGACTCCTGGGTTCTGTCCCCAGCGCTGGCACGCCAGAGTGCAGAGTAATGCAGCTGGGAAGCAGGGCCACTCTGGGAGGAGACCCTCTCCCTGTGCATCTGTGCCTGGTCCTGGCCTCTCAGCCAGGGAAGGGTTAACAGAGCCCAGGCGGGGAAGCTGCTGGCCCAGGAACTGGTGGAGCGGCTGGCCATGCTGGGGGCTTGCAGCTGACGGGATCTTCCCCCAGGCGGAGGGGTTCCTGCGTCTCCTTACACGCAGGGCCTCCTCTGGCCGTGGGGTGGACCCAGGCACTGCCCTGTAGAATAGGGATGTCACTGCACGGGTGCCATGCAGTAAACAGGCCTGTGACCCCTGCTGGCTGGCATGAGAACCATGGGCCTATGCTTCCTGGGCCCCGCACTGCGTGGCCGAATGGCGAGTCCCACACTAGCTTGGGGGCCAGGGATGGGGGACAGAGTTTTAGCAGTTCTGCCCGCGTGCCTGGCAGGAGTCTGTGGGTGAGGGGTGCCATCCTGCGTCGTCAGCGCAGGGCTAGTGGGTCCTTCCTGGAGGGGAGGCTGGGAACGCTCTGACGGGGGCTATTTATAATGCACCCCGAGGAGCCGGTGCTGCTCCCGTGCAGCTATTTGTGTCCCTCGCGCCACTTCCTCCTGCCCTGCTGCCCTTTTCTTCCATCCTCCTTTATTTATAACAGCTGGGCCTCCACTGACCCGCCCCGCTCCCCAGCATGGGAGCCAGGACTCCTGGGTTCTCTGCCCAGTTCTGCGAGGGGAGGCAGGCCTAGTAGTTAGAGCAGGATGCTTTGGCGAGGGAGTCCAATGCAGAGCAAAGGCAGCACTTTCCTCCCCACCCCTGCCAACAGAGAGGCAAGCGGAAGAGGCCGTGGATGTATCAGTGGCAGCAGCACTGTGCTCCCCGGAGGCTCCTGGCTGCAGCCTCTCCTAGCCTCATGGCTACAGCAGGCACAGAGCTTGAAGTCTGGTGACCCAAACACTCAGGCTTCTGGCACCCAAGTTATGGGAGACTCCCCTTCAGGTGTTAGCAGTAGGAACAGTATGACACACAGTGGCGCTGTTCTGTTCCATCCAGCCGCAGGCCGCACTTGCTCTCACATACACCAGCCTCGCAGAGCACTGCAGTCCCCTCCCGGAGCCGCACGCCCCCCCCACCCAACCCTGGCAGGGACATGGTGGGGCAGGGGCGGGAGGGGCTTGTACAGGACGCAGCCTCGTCCCCTTGAGCTGCAGAAGATCAGGGTGGCAATGCCCCAGTGGGGGCTGGGGGGGCGCTGTGCTGCAGGGAGCAGGGGCTGGGGGGCTGGGGGGGCACTGTGCTGCAGGGAGCAGGGGCTGGGGGGCGCTGTGCCGCAGGGAGCAGGGACTGTGGGGCTGAAGGACGCTGTGCTGCAGGGAGCAAGGTGGCAATGCCCCAGTGTGGGGCTGGGGGCCTGTCCCCTCTCCGGCTTTGGGCACCCCTCCAGCCTACGCATACAATGGGCTGCTGTTCGAACCTGCTGCCACAGCTGGCCGCTCTGCTGGAACAGCTGGCCGCTGGGGCGCCTCACCCCCCTCTGCTGGGCGGGGGGCCCTGGCAGGGATGGGAGCAGCTGGGAGCCAGCCAGGGAGCTGAGCCATAGCGGTTCTCCCCACCCCTGCCCCCTGCCAGCCCCATGGCCCTTTGCATGGGGCACCAAGAAACCACGGAGCAACAGGGGTGGAGGCCAGGCCTACAAAGCAGGAATGAGTCCTCCAACCTGCTGACCTAGCCCCAGCCAGTTCCCCGGTTCACGCTGACCCCCACCCTGACCCCCAGTTCACAATGCCCCCTTGTTCCTTATCTGGGGCCCACAGCCCCCCCCATGTCTCCTGTCTGGTTCACACAGCCCCCTGCCCCTCCCCAGGTCACACAGACCCCCCGCTTGTCCCCTATGCTCAGCCCTGGAGTGCCTCCCCAGCCCCTGGGCAGAGCTGGAAAGGGGGCTTGGAGTGGGGTAGGCTGGGCTTAGATGATCCAAGGTCACAGGAGCCCGGTGTGGGGCAGCCTCTCTGGATTTGACTCTGCAGTTTGGGGCTTCTGGCCTAAGCAACTCTGGGGCATCGTGCCCAGATCAGCCAGCTCATGGGGCTACGGGGCCATGTGGCAGAGCCAGGCAAGCTGCTGCCAGTCTCCACCCAGCTCTGCCGATGCCCCTCAATCCTGACCCGCAGGCCCCCTCCCGCAGATCTGCGGAGGCACCTACACTCCCCCAGCTCCCTCTGCGGTAAGCTGTGCTGCCCCCCATCCCAGGTTCTCCCCCCCCAAGTGCAATGGGGAGGGATCCCAGCACACAGTGGGGGGATCCAGCCGCTCTGGAATGTGCCCGGGCTGCTTTTCTGGAACCACCTGCCAGCTCCCAGGGATGGGCAGGACCTGCTGCCTCCCCACTGCCAAGGGCCGGCCAGAGTGGGGGGAGCAGGGCCCTAGAGCAGGTGCCTGGAGCTGGAAAACCAGAAATTCCTGCTCCCTGCCGCAGCTCTCCTCATGGGAGGGGGTTGGAGAGGGAGACCCAGACGGTGGGGGTGAGGGCAGCTGGGAGGTGTGAGGGATGGGGGGGCACAGAAGGAGACCCAGGAGGGTTGGGGGGGCAGAGGGGAGGCCATGAGGGATGGGGGACAGGGGGCAATCTAGGGGACAGAGGGAGGCCCAGGGGAAATTGGGGGCAGAGGGGAGGCAATGAGGGCAGGGGAAACCTGGGGGGCAGAGGCCTGGGAGATGGGGGACAGAGGGAAGCCCGGGGGTGACAGAGGGGAGGCCTGGGGGGATGGGGGGTAGGAGGATGCCAGGGGGGCAGAGGAGAGGCCCAGGAGGGAAGGAGGCAGTATTATTTCAAGGGCTGACCTGGAAAGGTCCTTAGCACTCTAGGAAGCAGAGAAAAAGGGGCTCCCCCTCCCCATTTGGGCTCAGATTTAGCCAAGAGGCCTCTGACCACATGCTACCATTAAGTGGAGGTAGCATGGTTTAGTGGTTAGAGCTGGGAGCCAGGACTCCTGGGTTCTGTCCCTGGCTCTGGGTGGGAAGTGGGGTCTAGTGGTCAACGCAGGGACCACCTGGGTCATTCCCCACAAGGGAGATTCTTTTCTCACCCTGGGGTGAGCCCATCCCCTGGAGCCTGAGGATCCACCGGCCCCACGGACAAGGCGTTGGGGTGCGAGGATTGAATGTGTCTCGGGCGGGAGCAGAGACAAGCCCTGGGTCTGGGGGAGGAGGATGTTTTAGGGGCTTCGGCACATGGGGCGATGGGTTGAGCCCAGGGATTGAGTGGGACAGTCTGCCCCAGAGATGTAGGGGAGGGGGACTCTGCAAGGGGCAGTTCAGGGCCTTGGCTTCCTCCAGTGGGGCTGTTGCTCCCCACTGCACTTTCTGTTCCTCTGATCCTTTTTCCCTGGTGGGAGGAGCCTGGGGCTGGGAAAGCAGGGGGCTGTGGGCTGGGAATGAGGGACATCACACTGGGCGGGGGGAGGAGGGTGTGGGCTCCATGCCCCAAGCTGGGAATAGAACTCAGGAGTCCTGACTCTGTGCCCACCCCGCTCTGAGCCCTCCCCGGCTCTGAGCCCCCCCCCCCAAGTCCAACCCAAAGCCCCCCCAGTTAGTTCTAGATCCCACTTCCTCCAGAGTGGGGAATAGAACTCAGGAGTTCCAACTCCCAGCCCCCTGCTCTAACCATTAGACACCCCCGACCCCAGAGCTGGGGATTGAGGAACCCAGGCGTCCTGACGCCCAGCCCACCCCTGCTGCATAGCCCACCAGTCCAGTGCATGCCATGCCCCTCGTAGTGATGCCCACACAGGCTGACAACTGCCCCTTTGGCCCCAGAGCTGGAGGTCTGGGCTGGGGTCCTGCGGCCCAGGGGCCAAGCCCTGCCCAGGGATGGGAGAAGTTACCCTGGGTGCAGTTGCTGGGTCCCTTTCTCCTGCTCTTCTGGCAGCTGCTGAGCTGCTGCGGGGAGAGGGGGGAGCCCTGGCTGCAGCATGAACCCCACCCTGGGAGGGGCAGTGAGTGAGTTTTGTGGGTGTTATGTGTTTTTCCCGTTTGGGGTTTGCGTTTTTTTGCTCCATGTTCAGTTTATAGAGACTGGTAGGTGGCAGTGTGCTGGGAGAGAAGCAGAACCCTAGTGAGGGGCGGGGCTTCCCTCATTAGGGGCGGGGCTTCCCTCATTGGGTCCTATAAAGGCAGCCAAACAGTCAGCCCCAGCCAGCAGCACAACCTTGGTTTGAGTGATCATGAGTGAGTAGTCGGCATCCTCTGGTCTCGAGGGACCATGGGCACGAGCCCCTGAGAAGTAAAACATTGGCTCAGTTGGTTTTATGGCAACTGTGGCTGTGGCTGGAGAGACCCATCCAGAGAGGCAATCTCTGTCCCCTTTAAAGGTGGTGTTTCAAGCCTTGGTGCTCTGCCTTCTGAAACCTCTTTTCTCCTCTGCTAAGCTGGACTGCTTCCTCTCAGAGCTTTGGAGACCTTTATTGAGCTCTTGTTTCCAAAGGCTGCAGTCCTGAGTGTGGGCTTCACCGTTATCCCTGGCCACGGCTGTTTCTTTGAGGTCTCCCTTGCACACGTCCTTGAGACGCAATTTTGCTTCTTTAGGTCTGTTTCCAGATGCCAATTCGCTGTAGCGGATGTCCTTTGGGATGTGCCTGTCATTCGTCCGGCACACGTGGCCAAGCCAGCGGAGGCGTCTCTGTTTAAGGAGTGTTTGCATGCTGGGGATATGGGCTCATTGTTGATGAGTCTGTCCCTCCAGGACAGATTCCAGCAATTCGACCAAGACAATGCCTGCAAAAACTGTTGAGCCTTTTTTCCTGATGAGAGTATAGGGTCCACGTCTCGCTCCCGTACAAAAGTGTACTGATGAGACATGCACGATACACACAGATCTTGGTGTGTTCTGTCGGTTTGTTGTTTTCCAGATCCTCTGGCTCTGTTTAGATCTTGTTGTGACAGCTTTTCCGATGCAGGCGATAAGTTCTGTTTCAGGTGAAAGGTTGTCTGCAATAGTGGACCCCAGATATGTTCACCACTTCAAGTTCGTAATTACTGATGTCGATGGAGCGTGCGTCTTCAGCGCCTTGGCACGTTATGTTCGTCTTTTGAAACGTATAGTAAGCCGTCCATGAGATTCTGGAGATGGGCTTCTGTGTGGATGGCCACTGCTGCATCATCAGTGAAGAAGAGGTGTTGAATAAGGACCTCCTGGGTCTTGGTTTCAGACCTAAGTCTTGCAAGATTGAACAGCTTCCCATCAGATCCAGTGTGCGAGCTGATTCCCTCAGCTGGAAACCCAAAGCTTGTTTCAGTAGCAAGGAGAAGAAGATCCCGAATAGAGCTGGGGCAAGTGCACAGAATTGCTTGGCCCCACTACACTGAGCCGTCGTATTGGACTAGGCCGTGCATGTTTGCATGGAAGGACCAAATTATGCTTAGGAGCTTGCGGGGGGGCAATCCAATCTTTTCTAGAAGTGCAGATAGTCCGCTTCTACTGACAAGGTCAAAAGCCTTTGTGAGATTAATAAAGGCTATGCAAAGGGGTTCCTTTTGTTCTCTGCTTTTCTCTTGTAGTTGTCCCAGTGAGGAGACCATGAGCTAATTCAGCTTCAACTAAATGGAAGGATAAACAAAAATAGATCTGCAACGAGGCTCTCCCATTTCCAAAGGGCAAACGTTAAAAAATGAAGGGAATTCCTTAGGAAGTGGACTGGTCTGAAGAACTCAAGGGTCTCAATGCGGAGGAGGCTTGGAATTGCTTTAAATCACAGTAAACCTGCAGCCTAAACAAGGGGGACCAATTCATAGGGAAGGGTTGCAGGCCAAACTGGATGGGCAGGCATCTCAAACAGGTGATTCAGAGAAAGCAGAAAGCCTCCAAGGAATGGAAGATGGGAGGGATCAGCAAGGAAAGCTGCCTCCCAGAGGTCAGGAAGGGTAAGGATGACGTGAGAGCTGCCAAAATCCAAGCAGAGCTGGACCTTGCAAAGGGAATTAAAACCAACCGTAAAAGGTTCTATAGCCAAATAAATAAAAAGAAAACCAGGAAAGAAGAAGTGGGAGCGCTCAGCCCTGAGGATGGGATGCAGATGAAAGATAATCTAGACATGGCCCAACACCTAAACAAATAATTTGCCTCAGTTTTAATAAGGGTAATGAGGAGCTTCGGGGCAGTGGCAGGGTGGCTAATGGGAATGAGGCTATGGAGGTAGAAAATACCACATCGGAGGTGGAAGTCAAATTTAAACAGCTCAGTGGGGCTAAATCAGAGGGGGCGGATAATCTCCATCCAAGAATATTAAAGGACCTGGCACATGAAATTGCAAACCTAATAGCAAGGATTTTTATTGAATCTGTAAACTTGGGGGTCGTATCCTATGACTGGAGAATTGCTAATACAGTACCTATTTTAAGAAAGGGGGGGGGGAAATGATCCAGCAAAGTAAAGGCCTCTTAGTTTGACCTCAATCGTATGCAAGCTTTTGGAACAAATTTTGGAAGAGAAAGTATTTAAGGACATCGAGGTTAACAGTAATTGGGATAAAATACAACATGGCTTTACAAAAGGTAGATCATGCCAGACCAACCTGGTCTCCTTTTTTGAGAAGGGTAACTTTTTTTTAAACAAAGGAAATTCAGTAGATCTAATTACCTGGATTTCAGTAAGGCATTTGATACAGTTCCACACAGGAAATTATTAGTTAAACTGGAAAAGATGGGGATTAATTTGCGAATTGAAAGGTAGCTACGGAACTGATTAGAGGGGAGACGATAATGAGTTATGTTGAAAGTGGAACTGTCAGGTTGCAGGAAGGTCACTAATGACATTCCTCAGGGATTGGTCTTGGGACCAATCTTATTTAATATTTTTATTACTGACCTTGGCACAAAAAGTGGGAGTGTGCGGATAACATTTGTGGATGACATAAAGCTGGGAGGTGTTAACAATACAGAGGAGGACCGGAATATCAAACAAGAAGATCTGGATGACCTTGTAAACTGGAGTAATAGAAATGGGATGAAATTTAATAGTGCAAAGTGCAAGATCATGCATTTAGGGACTAAACAACAGGAATTTTGTTGCTACTGGAGATGAATCAGTTGGAAGTGACAGAGAAGGAGAAAGACCTGGGTGTACTGGTTGATCACAGGATGACTATGAGCCACCAATGTGAGGCAGTTGTGAAAAAGATTAATGCAGTCCCAGGAGGCATAAGGCGAGGTATTTCCAGCAGACACAGGGAAGCGTTAGCACCATCAGACGAGACACAGCTGAGACCTCATCTGGAATAGTGTGTGCAGTTCTGATCTCCCGTGTTTGAGATAGATAAGTTCAAACTGGAACAGGTGCAGAGAAGGACTACTAAAGTGATCCAAGGAATGGGAAACCTGCCTTATAAGAGGTGACCCGAAGAGCTTGGCTTGTTTAGCTTAACTAAAACAAGGCTGAGGGGCAATATGATTGTTTAAGTTAAAGGCCAGTGCTGGCACAAGAACAAATGGATACAGACTGGCCAACAACAAAGTTAGGCACGAACTTCGCCAAAGGTTTCTAACCATCAGAGGAGTGACGTTCTGGAGCATCCTTCCAAGGGGAGCCATGGGGGCAAAAAACCTAACTGGCTTCAAGAATGAGCTTGATAAGTTTCTGGAGGGGATGGGATGACGAGAGTGCCTACAATGGGATGGAGCCGGTGTGCATCTGCTGGCAGCAAATATCTCCAGTTGCTGGTGCTGGGACACTAGATGGGGAGGGCTCTGAGTTACTCCAGAGAATTCTTCCCTAGGAATCTGCCCGATGATTCTTGCCCATGTGCTCAGGATTTAACTGAGCCAGATTCGGAGTCGGGAAGGAATTTTCCCCCAGATCAGGTTGGCAGAGACCCTGGGTTTTTGTTTGTTTGCCTTCCTCTGCGGCATGGGTCACTTGCAGGTTTAAACTAGTGTAAGCTTTGTCACTAGACGTCTTTAAGCCATGAGTTGAGGACGTCAGTAACTTAGCCAGAGGCTGTGGGTCTATGACGGCAGTGAGCGGGTGAGGGTCTTGCAGGAGGTCAGACTAGGAGTTCATGATGGTCCTTTCTGACCTTAAAGTCTCTGAGTGCCTGCCCCCCATGGCCACACAGCAGGTCCCCCGGCTCTGGACTTAGGTGCAGCGTGGGGGGTTGGTTATGACAGGCTTTTGGCAGGTCTGTTCCTCTTCACATAACAGCAAAGAGCTGAAGGGAGCACAGGGCACAGCTGGCCTCAGTGGCTAAACCCCCACGGCCTGCCAGGCCCAGCCATGCGCTCACGGCTGTGCGGGTGCATAGCACAGATGTGGTGAGCACTGCCTGATGGGTCCCTGCCCTGTTCCTACATTGCTCATGTCGGGCACACAGCCCCACGGGTCCCCCTGGCCTAGAGTGACCGTAGGGCCCCTTTTGTTGGTTTCTTTAGGCCCTGTCCCGGCTGTCTCCATTTTTGGACAAAACTGGGCATTTGTGCCATTTGCTCCTGCCAACTGGTGATCAAGAAATGCCCAGTTTTGCCCAAAAATTGAGGTGCGGCCATAGCGGGGCACGGAGGAATATGCAGAGGGTGAGCAGTGACTCTAGCGGTTCAGGTTGGCCTGGCCCCGCGCAGGCAGACGGGCAAGAGGCTCGGGCCCCACGTGGGGGGAGATGGGACGCGGGACGCGATATGCCTCCCTATTCACAAGCTGGATCAGATTCTGCATCCCCAGCCAGGCATGACAGTGCTGTGAGCCCCAGCGACAGGTGGGAAACTGAGGCAGAGCAAAGGGATTACCCCAAACTAGGGATGTGACCCATGAGTCCTGGCTTCCCCCTCTGCTGCCAGGACCCCTTCCACATGTTCCCCTTCGGGGAGCAGCCGGGAGCTTTCTAGGCCCAAAGGGATTTAGTGCAGAAAAAGAGCGAGCGAAGAAAGAACCAAAGTCAGGTCCCCGGGGGGAGCACTGGGCCTGTGTCCCTGCACTGCTCCAGGGCCAGGGCTGCAGCTGGAGAGGTGCGGCTGTGACCTCAAACAAAGGCTGCATGGCGCCATCCCTGTGCCCAGGCCCTGCCCCCAGGCTGGCCAGACGTGTGGAACTCAGCTGGGACAGTGACAACATCCAACGCTCCCCACAGCCTGTCCAGGCCCCAGATATCACTGAGCATGTGATGGGGGGGAAGGGTATGGGTCTAGCAATGCAGATTGACGGCACTGGAGGGACCTAGACAACACTGGGCAGCAGTCACCCTTGCCAACTTGCTCCCGAGGGCTGAGGGATGGGAGGACGTGTGGGGGGAATTGAGGGGCTGCAGGGGGAGAGTCCAGGGAGCCACATGTGGTACTGCTGTGGAGCCAGGCGCAGCTCTGCCCAGGGAGCTGGGCGTGGCTCTGTGCCTCAGTTTCCCCAGCTGTAGGCTATTTGTGCTGGGCCAGCTGGCTTTGCATGGCTAAGTGTCCAGGAGGCTGGTTTGGTATGAGGAGCCCCTAGCTCCAGGGGATTGAGCCTGCACTCAGCCTTGCCCTGCCTGGAGGAAGAGCAGAGAAGGGGCATCGGGGGGGGAGACAGGTTGGTGTTGGGGAGGGTGGGAGTGTGTCTGTGCAGCCCCGGAGTGGCAGGAGGAGGTGGTTCCCATGACCCCTGTCTTCTATTGGAAACCACAGACCAGGGGTCTGGGAACGGGCAGGCCCATGGTGTGGGGCACAGGCCCATGGCCTGGGGACTGGGCTGACTGGGCGTGGGGTGTGAGCACATGGCCCAGGCAGCGGACAGGCTCACGGCAGGAGCAAGGCGCTGCGCTAAGAAGAGCTCCCCTTTTCCCCTCCCCTGCCGTGTCGGGAGCAGGGTGCCCTGGGCATGGGACCTTGCTGGGGGCAGGCAGGAGTAAAGCTGCAGCTGGAGAAGCTGTGGGGAGTGCCTGGGTGCCTCAGTTTTGCCTCCCCTCTCTGCCGTGCGGGGCAGGGAGCCTGGCTCATGCCTACCACTGCCCCCCCCATGTGTCTGGGGCCTGAGCTGCATCCCCCAAACCCAGCCCTTAGAGACGCCCCAGCCCAGCCTTGGGGATGGGGCCACGCAGGGGAGCGTGGGACTTCCAGCAGATAGCCTGGGGGGGCCTGGGCAGGGAGAGCAGGGACCTGGGGGGGGCAGAAAGGGGAACCGGGCTGCCAGGGCAGCTGTTATCTCCAAGGCTGGGGCGGGGGCGATCAGCTGCCCCCCCATGGAGACAGCAGGCGCTCAGGGCGATAGGTAAATGGACAGTGCTGGCCTCAGCACACCTGTGGGGTAAGCCTGTTCTGGCAATGAAGAGGGGGCTGTCACACTGGGTTCGGTTCCCCGTTGTTCGGCAGCTGTGGGGCCTTGGTGGGACTCGCCTGCGTGGAGCTTCCTCATTCCCCCCCACGCCCCAGCGCCCAATGGAGGGGCGAGGCTGCTGCTAGGGACCGAGCTGGCCAGCTTGACCTGGGGGATGCCCTGCTCTAGGATGTGGAGCTGGGCTCTCCTTGGTGTGGGGCTGGAGGGCAGAGCCTCATGACAAAGGGGGTAGGAAGGGCTGCTCTCAGCAGCTGCTGCCACTGCCCACATCCCTGCAGCCCTCGACGGGCCAGTGTGGCCTGGCTCTGCTGTGCGCCGCACCAGGGCCAAGTGCAGAGATCTAAGCACAGTGCCCCTGCCCCACACGCCCTCCGGCCCCTCAGACATCCCTGCCCCACACTCTGGCCCCTTTCTCCCTCCCCCCCACACCCAGTCCTTGCCCTTCTCCCACCCCATTCTGCCCCCTTGGCTGTCCCTCTCAGTGCCCCCCAACACCCTCCCCGCAGCTTCACTTGCTCTCAGCACCCCAGATGCTGGGGGCAGGGGACTCTGGGAAGTGCTGGGCTCTGGGGAGCCTGGCATGGGGGTGCTGAATCCCTGGAATGTGGGGACCAAGAGCTAGGGAGGGGGAAATCACAGGTTTGTCAGGGTTGAGGCAGCTGAGGAGGGGGGGGTCATTGGAAGTTGAAGGCTTGTCACTTGGTCAGGGAGGGTTTGGGAGTCTGGAGGGAAGGGGGGGGTGCAAAGGTTTGCCTTGGAGGGGGGCTGCCTGTCGTTGTTGTATTTTAATGAGCCCCCCATGATAATGAAAGCCATTAGAACTCCTGCCTCCTCCATGGGGAGAGCTAGTCTGCGGCACAGACTGTTTCTGGAGGGGAGGTGGGAGTGGATGTGGGGCTGGAGGGGAGTGTGGGAGGATCTGGGGCTGGAGGGGATGTTTGTGTGGCTGGAGGGGAGTGGGGGAGTGTTCAGGGAGGGTCATTTTGAAGCTGAAAAGATGCATCTTTGTCATCCGTGCCTAACCAGGGAACAGCTGCAATGATTCCACCAAAGCCCGTCTGGGCTGGGACCCAGCAGAGGTTGGCCAGGGAGATGGTTACGGACAGAAGGATCTTCTGCAGGCCCCACTGCTCCCCCACTGGCCTGCCTCTCCCATCCCTACTGCCATGTACACGGGATGCAGGGACCAGCCGGCACTGAAACGCAGCCACCTCTGGGGTGGGTCAGAGGAAGTTTAACAGCCACATTGCACTACATGGCTGTGCAAAAATGGCTGTTTAGGACAGGAAGTGAAGGTCAGGTCATAATGGGGCAGATGGAGTCTGGCTGCCTGGTGAGGAACCTGGCCTGGCCCAGGGGCGAACCCCCATTGTAGGAACCATCCCAAGGGCAGCTCCTCACTCCAGCCCTTCTGCACCTCTGGAGTAGTTTTGACTCCACAAGGGGCGCGGCCTGGGCAGTTCAGGGCGGGACCTGCCCTCTCACCCTGCCTCCCAGCACTCTATTAAAGGGCAGGGCCGCCTGTGACCTACCTCCCCACATCTAGCGGTGAGTGCGCTCTCCGTCGGAACCAGTCATGGGGTGCACTCACTGTGCAAGCTCCCCAGGCACCCCCAAACCCATTGCTGTGTGTGTTCCTTGCTCCCCTGACCCCATCACTTTGCCACCCCAAACCCTTGACAGGGTGCTCGTCTAGGCACCTCAATGTGCTCCCCCAGCCTCTCACTCTGTGTTCCCAAGCCCCTCCTGCTGACCCCCGACCCATCTGTGTACCCCAGAGCCCTGGGGTTCTCAGCCCGTTGCTCAGGCTGCACCTGGGCACCCCAAACCTGTTGCTGAGGCTCCCCCAAACCTCTTCCCAAGTGCTCCGAGCTGGCTGGGGGTTGGGCAGCTCTTTCCCAGCGCCCCGGCTCCCTGCCCTTCCCCACAGCTGGCTTTAGCATTCACACAAGAATGACAAAGAAAAATAAATAGGAGGCTTTGGGCTGTGAGAATTGCTGTGCAGAAGGGAGAGAGCAGGACCGGCTCACAGAGGAGGAGGCTGCTAGGCCTGGCGCTCAGCAAACCCTGGTGCAGCCGCATGGGGAGCTAATGCTGTGAGGGGACTCAGGAAACTGTGGCCAGGGCCCCTTGCAGAGATCGCAGCCCCAGGGATGGACAGCTGCCTAGGGACCTGAAACCATTTCCATAATTCAGTGCAGTTGGGCCCCCAGACCCCCATCACATTGCGGTGCTGTCCCAGCCTGACCGTAACAGAGTCCTCGCAGTGGTCGTGTCTCAGCCCCCGTGAGACGAGTTGGCTAGGCCTCAGCCTGGAGCTCACGATCCACCTCCCAACAGGGCCCACGTTGGGAGCCTCAGCAGAGGGGCAGATGTGGCCTCATTGGCGGAGCTCTCCTCTGCCCCCAGAGGGGCCTGTCTAGGGCAGGGGAAGGTGCGTTGCTGGGGGTCGGGGCGCAGATGCCCACCCTGCTGTAGATGAACCTTCAGAGCCTAATTTCCAGAGGTGCTGTGCTCTCACAAGTCCCACGAGGGCTCAGCACCTCTGCAAAGAGCCCCCCAGCTCTGCCCTGTATCCCACGCCCCTCGGTGTCGTACAGAGACCTCTCCAGGGAAGGGAGCGTGGCCAGCCATGTGCTAGCCTCAGGGCCCTCTGCCACTTACCCATGAAAGGGACAGGTGGGCATGCCCCACCCACACGTGTGCGGCGAGGCCAGGGGCCCAGCATGTCACCCGCCCCCCAGGGCTCACGCAGCAGCTGTGCCACTCAAGTCAGTGGGGTGAGATGGCAGCAGCACTGCAGCCAGTGAAGGGTTAAATTGGGTATGACACTGTCCCATCCTCACCCGAGCAGGATGGGAACCGGGGTTCAGTCTCCTCTGCAGTCCGCTCAGCCCCCCAGCACTGCCCGGCCTGGGAGCACTACCCTGCAATTCCCTGAGACCCACCACCCCTGGGGAGATCAGTGTCACGCCATCCTGGGGCAGGGGCTGCGGTGCCCAGAGGGGAGGGGACGTGCCCAAGGCCACCCATGAGCTGGGGGCAATTTGGCACCCAGAATCCAGGAGCACAAATCTCCCAGCTGAGCCTGGACCCCCAGCTCCTACCAGAGACCTTCTCTCTGCGGACAATGTCTCGGCCAGGTATACCCACCACCACCAGCTGCTGTGGGGAGCTGGGCTACGGTGTGTGTGGGGGGGACACTCTGCTGCCCAGGGCTTCTCGCTGCTCCTCCAGCCTGCTGAGGGCACGAAGTTCAGGGAGCAGGCGGCTGGGGGAGGCTGGCCACGTGAGGAGGGCGCTGGGTTGGCTCCCACAGACCTGGGTTCTGGTCCCAGCTGTGCTGGCTCGGCTGGGTGACCTTGGGCAGGTCACCTCCCCTCTCTGGCCTGCTTTCTGGCTCAGCCTGTGAGCTCTGTGGGGCAGGGAGGGTCTCTCCCTAGGCCTTGGGGATCTGAGCTCAACTGGGGCCTGTAGATGGACCACAAGTGATGATGCCCGCCGGTACCCTTGCCTTTGAGAATCAAGAGCTCTGATCTCGTGTGATGGAGCGACCTCTCGAGTGGGGTTGCAGGGCAGCCCGTTCCTGCCCCAGGGGGCCGAGGAGCTGTCTGTCTGTCCCACACACCTCCCCAGCCCAGCCGTGGGAATAGCAGTGAGCTGGGGAGCAGGCTGGGGTGGGGTGGGGGTGGCGTGCTGTCTGTGGCAAGGAGCAGGAGGCCTGGGTCTAGTCCTGCTCTGCCACTGAATTGCTGAAGGACCTTGGGTGAGTCACTTCTCCTCTATAGGCCTGTTCCCCTCTGATGGTATTTCCTGCCCCAGAGCTTGGTGGGCCACATAGCTGGCTGTGAGGCCCTATCGAAGTGCAGTCTTAGTGGTGGGGGTGGCCTCCTGGAGCCTCATAGAGCAGCATCTAGGCAGAGCTGTCTTTGACCCTCCCAGATCCCAGCTGTCGTCTTAATTGCCTCAAACTTTCGGCCTGCCAGGGAAGCGTGAGGCCCAAGGGCTCCGGGCGGGCGATGGTAACAGAGCGGGCACAGCTGGCTCGGGATGGGGTGAGAGGGCCTCTGCTTTGAGGAGGGGCAAGTGGCTCTCTCCAGCCCTTGAACAGCCAGGGCAAAGTGGCAGGAGCTGCTGGTGCCCCGCCAGATGCTAACCAGCCATTCAGTGTCTCTCTCCAACCCCCCCCCCACCCCGCTGGTTCTGCTCCAGCTGGGACTCAGTTGGTCCATCCAGGGTCTGCCAGTCTCTGGTCCATCCCCCAGCCTGCCTGGCTCCCCCCAAATGCTAACAAAGAGCAGGGATCCTGCCAGGGCTACAGACGCCCCAGCGTGCCAACCCCTCTGGCTGCCTCGGCTTGGAGTCACCGGAAGCGGGGGCGGATGAGGGGCCGCTCCCCCCCCCCATCCAGAGCCAGCCAGCGATGGAAACTTTTCCCTCCTTCGGGACTTCCAGGCTCATAAAAAAAACAACCGCTTTTTTGGTCATGTTGGAGGGACGGTTCACGAAACTGTGGGAAAGGCCGAGGGCCTGGGGCCCGAGCCAGCGCATCTCTCTGACCCCAGCTCGCAGACCGCCGCCCCCTCCCCGGCCCAGCTATGGGGGGGCAGATCTGGAGCCCTCTGCCATGGCAAGGGGGGGCCCTTTGCCCCACAGATCTGCCAGCTGGGCCCGGGGGGCCCCTGCACCCCGCCCCTCCACAGCCCCCTGTCCCCCGGAGCCTGGCCCCACGGAGCGCCGGGCGGAGCCGCTCCATCCCCCGCCACCTGCCGGCGCCGGCCCGGGCAGGGGTCGCTGGCCGGGGCCGGAGGGAGGCGAGGGAAGGAGGGAGCGTGAGAGCCGGGGAGGAGGCGCCGGGCCCCGCCCCGCAGAGGAGGGGCTGGGGCGGCCGGGCCGGGCGGGCCGAGCCGGGGGAAGTTTCCCAGGCTCCGGCCGGGAGGGAGGGCGCAGGGAGGCAGCCTGGCCGCGCGGGTCTCCGGCTCTGCGGCGCGGGGGGCGCGGGGCTCCCGGCCCCGCCATGGATCTCTAGGGCGGGGGCGGCGGGGCGGCGGGATGGGCGCGGGGGCCGGGCCCCGGGCGCTGCTGGGCATCGCGCTGCTGGCGCAGCTGGGAGCCGGAGCAGGTAAGAGGGGCGCGGGGGGGCCCCGAGGCGGGATCGCGGCAGCTGCGAGAGCCGGGGACCCCCCCGCGATCTCCGGCTGCTCCCCCCGGCGTGGGGCAGTTCCGGGGACCCCCTGGGGATGGGGGTTCTCTCGCTCGGCCTGGGGGGGCTCGGCGCTGCGGGAGGGGGGAGTTGATCCGCCCCCCCCCCGCGTTTCCCCTTTACAAACTTCGGGAAATTTTTTTGTGGGGGGGGGGGGGGGGGGGGGTCAACCCGCGAAATCCGCCCGGGGGGGGGGGGCCCCCCCCCCCGGCGGTGCGGGCTCCCCCCCCCAAGGGACCCGCGGCTCAATGGGGGGGGGCCCGGCTCCGCCAGCTCGGGATCCACTTGTGGCCCGCCCCGAGCCCCCTCCCCTGTCTGCGCCGCGGGCGGGGGCCGGCCTGCGCCGGAGCACAAAGGAAAGACTGGCTCGTTGTGCAGCCCCGGCCGGGGGGAGGGGGCTGCGCGGCCCCTGCCCCGCGGCGGGGCGGGGGCGGGCACTGATTCGAGGCTGCGGGGACCAGCCCCGCGCTGCGCTGCGCTATTGACTCGCAGCAAACTTTCCTCGCAGGCTGCGCCAGCCCGGCCCGGGCGCGCGGGGAAACCTGGCCCTGGAGCCGGGATCCGGCTCCTCGCCGCCTTCCCCGGCCGGGCCGGCCCCCCCCCGCTCTGCCAGCGCGGCCTCCCGCCCGTGGGGTCTCCGCCCAGCCGGGGGGGTCCCGGCCAGTGCGGTGGGGTGTGCGGTGGGGGAGCGGGGAGCCCAGGCCAGGCCAGCCCCAGCCCCCCCGGCCCTTCTGGGGAAGCCATTTCATGGCAACCCCAGCGCCAGCCCGGCCTGGGCTCCCCGCTCCCCCACCGCACACCCCACCGCACTGGCCG
>ML675652.1:8354453-8377170 GCA_007922155.1 Mesoclemmys tuberculata
TGGCTTCCCCAGAAGGGCCGGGGGGGCTGGGGCTGGCCTGGCCTGGGATGGGCTTTGGTTGCAGTTCGGGGGGGCTGATGCTCTGCACAGACGCCCCAGCAGCTGCTTTGACTCCGGTCTCTCCCCCGCCTTCTGATGCTCAAACTTGTCCGTGTGGGCTGGAAAGTGACGCCGAGGAGCCCCCCATGGCTCGGGCTCGCCCCATTTCTCCCCAGAGCTGGGGCGTGGGGCTGGGAAGCACCCAGGAGGCCGGCGGAGAAGTTAAAATGCTTACGCGGCTCTGCTCTGGGCCAGCTGGGATCTGGCCTCCCCTGGCCTCCGGGAGGCAAGTGGCAAACTCAGCAAGAGTCACGGGAGCCCAGCTGGTCAGAGAGGTCCCCTCCCTCCCTCCCCCCCCAGTGTGAGCTGGGAACCAAGGTGATGCGTATGGGAGATAAGATGAAGTTTTAATTGGGTGTTGTGCACCGACTTGCCAGCCAGCGCGCAGCAATGTGCCAGCGATGAGAGAATTGCTGGGCAAGGTAAATACCGCGCAGGGCTATTATTCAGCGTGGGTTTCACTCTCCCACGAAGCCACCCAACTGGTTTGTGCGGCTCTGGAAGCGGACCTGCTGCTCGTGCTTCCAGACCATGGGAACACATGTGGCAGGGCCCAGGGCCTGCGGGATGGCTGCTGCAAGCTGTGGATGCCCTGGAGTATGAACCCCCTCCCCTTCCCTCACTGCCTGGCTGGATGTAGATGGGCAACTTGGCTGCACTGCTAGAGCCCCACATGGCCCCACGGCTAGATGGGGCTGGCCACGGTGCTCCTGTGCATATTCCTGGTGCCAGCCCCCCCCATGCAGCCTTGCAGCATCTCAGTCCTGGAGCCAGGAATCTGCTGCCAGGCCCCACAAGACGGCGTCCTCATGAGGGGAAAGGGGCCTCCAGCCCATGTCACAGCCCTAGTGTGGACGAGGCCTTTGCAACTCCCAGCTGCTTGGCTGGTCGAGAGGGACCCTCCTCTAGCAGCCGCTGGGCTGGGCTCAGAGGAGGCCTCTGGACTCAGCTCACCCTCTTCTGGGAAAATTTGCGTCTTGTGCTGTAGGAGTCAAAATCAGATTGTTGGGGTGTGAATTCACCCAGGGGTGTGAATTGCCTCCAACCCCCCCCCAGGTGGGGATGAGCAGTCTGGGTCATCCCCCCGTCCCAGAGATGGGCTCGGGTGGGGGGAGTGACCCTGTGGATGAACTCCCTGGGGGACGGAGCGACACGGTCCTCCCTGGCTGGGGATGAGCTCCTACCTTTGCAAAATCTCCTGCCTTGCCAAGCTTCCCCATTTCCAGGACTTTCCATGCAGTGCGGAGGGTTTCCTGGGGTGTTTCTAGCGACCCCCTATTTATACCCCCCCTTCCTCCAGCCCAGCCTGGCTCCTCTGTGCCCCGGCCGTGATGGTCTGTGTGGGCCCCAGCTGGTTTGTGGCCAGGCTCCCCACACTGGCCCCTAAACGAAGGGGCTGGGGGCGAAGCCGTCCCTGGGGGCCCAGTGGAATGTGACATGGACAGGAATCGGGTGGCAACAGGTCTGTGGCTCCTGGACCTGTTTGGGACGTGAGCCTGTCATTCACCCCCAGCCAGCGTGGGCCCCTCCCCAGTGCTGGGTGTGCACAGGGAGTGCTCCGAGCCTAAGCAGCTGCCTCCCCTCCAGATGCAGGAGAGGGCCTGCTGGCTGGGCCATTCACTCGCCTGCCCCTTTCCTTTCTTCTCCCCACGGCGTTGCTAGCGGCGAACAAAGCGGCCAGGCAGCTGGAGAGCTGTGGAATCTGGAGAGGGCCCGGGAGCCGCCTTAACAATCGCACTGTCTAATCCGGTTGTAAACACTCCTCCTCCAGAGCCCCCGCGTCCCAGGGAGAGCCAGGGACCTGAGTGGGGCTGGGCGCTGGGCCTGCCCCACCACAGGCAGAGGGGGCCACACACTTTCCTGCCCCAGCTGGACCTGCTCTGAGGGGCTCTCTGCCTTGGTAGGGAGCTCCCTTCCCTGCCACCTTGGGATCCCCCTGGGAGCCAGCCCCCCTTTGCCCATGGCTAGGGCATGAACCCCCTCACTCAGCCGGTGTGGGGGGGATCAGGAATCCTGTGGCGCGTGGCATCTCCTGTGGCAAGTGGCATCTCCTAAGCCCCTTCTACCCATGGGCTTTTAGCAACAATGACCCCTGCCCGACCACAGGGAGAGTGAGGGGCTGGGTGAGCCCCTCTGGGCCCTGCTGGGGTGCCGAGCACACTGAAGGGTGCCTACGGGGGCCAGAGGGGTGGTGTGGATGCCAGGGCTTGGCGTGCACCTTGGCCGTGACAAGTCCGCCTGGCTCCCACTCCTGCACTCGGCCCCCATCTTGGGGCTGGAGCGCAGCCAGTGCCCCCTAGAAGAGAAACTCTCCCAAGCCATCCCCCTGGCCTCACTGTTGGGGCAGTTGGCCATGTCTGCCAGGCCGGGTGTCCAACTCTGCTCTGACCGTCAGTTCTGGGCCGTCTGTGGGTCCTTGGCTGGCCGGAGCAGCCCCTCCCCTGCCCTGGGGGGCAATGGGATCCCTTGCTGGCCAAGCCTTCTGTCTGTGCCGCTTTCCCTCTGTGCCTTGGCTCCTTGAGGGCTTCACAAATGCCAGTGAGGAGGCAGCTTGGGGCTGCTTCTGCCCCAGCAGAAATGACTCAGAGAGGGCAAGTGACCAGCCTGGTCATTGGCAGAGCTGCAGATGGAACCCAGGAGTCCTGGCTGCCTCACCCGCACAGCCCTGTTCATTCCTCTCTGCGTGGCTCTGGATCCTACATGAATTGGGTTGGTTCTGCCTTTGGGGTGCAAGGAGGCCCCCATTTCCAGCAGTCCCTGCTTCACCGGACTAGTTTACGTGGCCCTGCTAGGCTGCCCGTGACGGGGACCCTAGGGCTCTGGGGCTGCTAGGCAGCATGATATGTAGATGTTCCTCACCTCACCTGGCATGCCTGTCAGAAGAGTGTGCTGGCCCTTGATGCAGAGGGACGGGGGGGGTGCTGTGTCCCTGCATGCCCTGTCCCTATGCCAGCTGTGAGGGGCGACAGCATCTTAGCAGAGTGGGGATACGGGCGCTAGGGCTGGGCCAGGTGTGTCGGCATGGTGCCCTCCTTGCTGTGCCCATTGCTGCCCGCAGCCCTTTGCCCGCCGCAGGGGCTGATGTGAGACTGCCCCAGGCCTGCCACAGCGAGGGGCTGCAGGGTCGTGTGTGGGCAGCAGCTGCCTGTCCGGAGTGGAGCGGTGGGGTGAGGTTTGCTGTGTGAGTGTCCCAGTTTGGGCAGCGGGGCTGCTGAGCTTGGGGTGGGGAGTGTGTGGGGGGGTCATTATTTGCCTCCCACCCCCCCTAGGAACCCAGAGCCATCTGGGGCAGCAGAGCCACCCGGGCTGATCCCGTCATTGGCAGCGTGAACTTCCTCAGTGTTCCCACAGCGTCTTATCGCTGCTGTCCTTGAATTTCTGCAGTGATGGGGCCAGGGCTGGGTGGGGGCGGAGCTGGAGGAAATGGGTTAGAGGAGAGGAGGCTGGCAGCCAGGACTCCTGGGTTCTCTCCCTGGCTTTGGGAGGGACATGAGGGTTAGACGAGGGGGTGGGGCTGGCAGCCAGGACTCCTGGGTTCTCTCTGGCACTGACTCGCTTGGTGACTTTAGGCAGTCCCCTTCCCATTTCTGTGCCTTAGTTTCCTGTCTGACCGTTTTGGGGGGCTATTTGGGCCTGCCCGTGGGCACATGCTAAGGGTGCCCCATTGCCCTTTCTGCCCGGTGTCCCTGCAGCTGGTGAGTCGGAGCTGGCAGTGGAAGGGTTAATGTTCTGTGACCTCTCCTCTAGGGTGGAGGAAGTTAGGACCCTTCTTAAAACACCCCCCGCCCCCTCCCCTGCTGGGCCTACCCTGGTTTCACATTAGGGGACAGGGAACCCCCCCCTTACGGGTCCCAGTGTGGAGCAGGCAGCTCTCCCACCTGGCCACTTGTGCAGCGCTTGGCTGGCCCTGCTGCTCCCCAGACGTGGGCCTTTCTGTGCCTGACAGCTCAGGGGTTCCCTGTGGGGCCTGAGCTGCCTCCTGGCACCCTGGGGTGGCCCCGCCAGCTTCCCCCGGAGAATGAGCCTCCCAGCATCTCGCCCCCTCCCCCATGGGGCGGGGGTTGGCCCAGAGGGCAAAGGAGCCCTGGGATCAGGGTGGGGGTTGGAGCTGCCACCCCCCAGCGTAGGGGACCGGGCTGGTGTGTGGGGAGGGGGCTGGCCAGCGGAGCGAATTCCTCTGCAGCCAGCGCTGGCTCTGGGGGCTGCCTGCTGGAGTGGGGGAGCGGGGCGGGGGCGGCATTGTCTCTGGGAGCTGATCTGTGTGCTGGGCACGCAGCGCGCTCCAAGTGGGTCTGGAGGAAATGGCTGGTGGGGGAAGGAGTGAGGCCCCTGAGCCCCACATGGTCTGTGGGGCCCTGGCGTGGCCTCCTCTCTCTCTCTGCATGGTGGGGGGGGCGGCTGTTGAGTTTGTGCTGCTGCGGTTTCCCTTTGGGATTGGCTGCTCCATGAGGCCTGGAGCTGCAATCCCAGAGCCAGAGAGGGGTCTAAACACCATCTATTCAGGGGGCCAATCAGCCAGGCCCCAGGAAAGCTAGGGGGGGGGAGCTCTGACCCTGCCTGCCCCACCTTCCAGTGAGTCCCATTGGCAGGCTAGGCAATGGCCTGTGGGTGTTGTGGGGTGTCTGGTTTTCCTGTCCCCCACTAGCCCAGCTGCTGGAAGAGCTGCCCTGGCGTCTGGGAGGGGAGAGGGCTCGCAGGGCTGGGTGCCTTGGCCCTTCGTCCCCAGCCTTGGTCCAGTCAAGCCTGGCAACTGGTCCCTGTCAGCCTGATACAGACAGCCTGGGTCACAGTCTCCCTGGGGTGCTTCTTCCTGAGGCGGTGGGGCCTGGCAGAGCGGGGGCTGCCCTGGGCAACAGCTCCCTGGGCTGGGGAGGGAATTTGGGGGCCTCAGAGTGACACCCCCCAGCCTGTGGGAACCCATCACTGGGGTGAAGGCACGGAGTTCTCGCTGGCTGTGGGCTGAGCTGTGGGTGGTGGTCTCCAGGCCCGTTTGTCAGAGTTAGGGTTTGGGGCCCTCGAGCTGCGGTAACACTCAGGAAGCTGCAGGCATGATCGCCTGCTGACTGGGCTCCTCTGTCTCCTGCATGTGGGGCTGATAGATCCCCCCGGGCTCCATGCTGCCTTGGCTTCAGCCTCCGTGGCAGGGTGGGGGTCTCCGAGCCGAGTCGGAGCTGCTCTGAGGGGCCTGGGAAGGGGCAGAGATTAGCAGGGCAGGTTGCTGGCTGCTTGATGAAGACGCTGGCTGGGCTCGGAGACTCTGACAGGCCCCGCACTGGCTCCTCTCCCTGTGGGGTCCCCTGGGGACGAGGATTCTGGGAGCTGGTGGGGCCCTAAGTGTCTGATGGGGGCCTGCAGGTTCCCGTAGCCCTGGAACCACTCTCCCTGTGGGTAGGGTCCTTGGCTCACCGGAGGGGAGGGCGGTATGTCCAAGCTAAACTTCCTACCCGTGCGTGGGACTTGTCTGTGTTAGCTGCCCTCCTCCATGTGTGCGTGTCTTCGCTTCTATCTCAGTGGGGGCGTTTACTCTGAAACTTAATGACTGCGGTCTAAATCCCAGCTCTGACAGCAGCGTCGCCGTTGATCCTTTTGGAGGGGAGGGTTGATGGTATGGGCAGGGTCTTGTCACCTCCATCCATTTATGGGGTGCTCCCCTGCTTCCTGGGGCTTGCCCTGAAGGGAGTGCTCTAAGCCAGAAGGGTGATGGATCAGGGACCATCTGGGTGGGGGGCAGGGGACAGGGAAGCAAATAGCAGTTGCTGTCGGGGGGTTGCTGCTATGAAGCCCCCCCTGTGTCCTAGTGCCCTGATTCCCCAACCCTGGTGCAGCTGGCCCAGCCAGTGACCGAGTTGGGCCCCCCGCAGAGGGGCAGGGTGCAAGGGGGCTCTGTGGGGGGGAGAGGGAGGCAGGGGGGCCATTCCTCTGGGCTCTAATGGGATCTCTCCCACTCTCTCCCTGCAGCTGTGCAGTGTCTAGAAGGCTCCATGTCCTGTGAGAACGGCGGCCAGTGCATCCTCTACTCCAATGGGAAGGCAGCCTGCGTGTAAGTCCCCCTGCGGGTCGGGATCCACCCCTGCTACCATCCAGCAGAGAGCTGTGGGCTAGATGGGCCCCACGGCACTGGGGTGCTGCTCACAGGTTGCCGGGGGGCCCTTCCCACCCTCCCTGTGGCTGGGAGATGGGCTGGTCTGGGCCAGCGGGAACCGGAGGTCTGGGGCCGGGTTAGCAGGAGGGAGGGTGGTTCCCTGCAGCACGGCCATAAGGAGTAAGGGCAGCGTGGCCCAGTGGTTCAGCCGGCCCAGCTCCAGCCGGGGGTTCTGGAACCCTGGGTTCTGTTCCTGGCTCTGCCCCTGCCTTGCTGCCCCATCGCCTGGTGCGTGTTGTGGCTGGGGAGGGCTGGGTGCCCGCACAGCTGTCCCACAGCCCCTGTCATCATGCTTGGCAAGGCCCAGCCCCAAAGAGCAGGTGGTGATTGAGGGGTGCCAGCTAGCAGGGAGGTGGGTCGCGGAAGGGGATGCATGAGAAGGGACTCCTGCCAGGCCAAGGGAGGGGAGTAAACCTTGGGGGGAGGGAGGCCTGGAGCCACCCCCGCTGGGGCTGAGAGCATGCAGGAGGGGCTGGGGTTGCTCTGAGCTGATAGGAGCGGGGTGTCGGGCACGACCCCTTCCGTCCCTCGGCCCGTGCTGGGGGGGAAGGTGGAGTGATGGAGATACAGAGGGGGCTGGAGAAAGGGCTTCCAGCCAGCGTTGGGATGAGTTGAGGGGGGCGGCTGCAGAAGGGGTGAATCTTGTGCCTGAGGGGAGGCTGGTGGGGGACAGAGTGACAAGGTGTCCAGATGTTTCCATTCAAGGGCACAGCGCTGGGGTTCTGGTTCCCAAATGAGCCACACGTCTGCCCCTTGCTGGCCCTGGGGAGAAGGGAGGGAGGCATCCTGGGCAGAGAGCTGACACCCTGGAGCTCATGTTAGCGGGGTTTGGGGTGTGTCTTAGGGCATGGCCCTGAGGAATGACCCTGCCTTGGGTCCTGGTTTGTGGAGAGGGGGGCCAGGCTGGGGGCTTTCCGGTGCTGGCGTGTGTCCTGCCTGCTGTCCCTCTGATGAGGCCATATCCTGTGCTACATTAGCATGGCTTCCCCCCCCCCCCGCACTTCTCTGAGCCACCCCCCCCCATCACCCTCCACTGGAAAAGTGGCCGGGATCTGCCCCTGCCCCAAGATGCTGCTTCCTCCTCCCTGCCTGGTCTGTTGCAATCCCAGATTTCACTGTTAGCAGTGATGTGTGCCTCCTCCTCCCCCGCGGCTCCCACTTCCTGCTTGGGGGGGGGGGTTGGAGGGGGTAGCTCCTTTTGCCCGCCTCCTTGCCAGAGTCTCCCAGACTAGGGGGCCTCTTCTCGAGGGGGCCCTGGAGTCATTTGATCCCAGCGGCTGTAGACAGCATTTGGAAGGGAGGCAGCTGCTGATCTGCAGAGCTGGCGGGCGGGAGGGAACGTGTGAGACCTGGGCCGTGTCCGGAGCTGGGCTGACCCCATCAGGTTAGGGTGACTGGACTTGACCCCTCACTCCCTAGCACCCCTTGGAGCAGCTGGCCTTGGTGGGAGAGGCTGGAAGGAGTGTGCTGCGTTTCCTGGTTCTCAGTCGGCTGTGCCAGTGGGAACATCTGAAGGGAGGCTGTTGGGCTCCCGCGCCTTGTGTGGACCAGTCTTCCGGGAAGGGGCTGGTGGGAGGGACTCCTGGGCCTCCAGCCTGATGGCGAGGCTGGAAAGTGCCCCCCACTCTGACCACTAGACCCTGCTGTCTCTGTGCCCAGGAGTGCCCTTCTCTGTGAATCACTTCCATTTTCTTCCTGCAGCAGACTCTGCGGGTGAGCTCAGGGTGAGAGGGGCTGCCCCGAGGGGCAAGGCGGGTGACGAGGGAGGGGCCTGTCTGTCTGGGAATCCTCGCTTCAGGGCGGGGCTAGGACTCTGATGTTGGGGGTGATGGAACCGGTCGGGGCTGAGCCGTGGGCACGGGGTGCAGGGGGCCAGGGCAGAGTGTCTGCAGAACTGGCTCTGATCTGTCCTCCAGGGGACGTGGCTGGTGCCCAGCGGGGCAGCGGCCGGCTCTGCCCCCGTGCCCATCGCTTCCTGCTGAGCGAGCCAGGAGCAGCCGCCGTGGCCTGGCCCCCGCTGCCCCTAGTGCCTGGCCACGGCACAGCCGCCACGCGGGCAGGTGCCAGAGGAGCTGGCTGGCAGCTCCCCGTAGGAATGCCAAATGCCAGACAGGTGGATGGGCCTCCTGCCGCCCCGCCCAGAGCAGGTGAATCACCGGCTGCCGCGCTGCCCGGCCTGGAGCAGGAGCTGGAGCTGGATGGGGCCACGCTGCCTGCCCGGCCGCTGGAAACCGTGGTCTGGAGTGTGGGGCCAGAGTGCCAGCTGAACGGTGCCAAGACCCGGCGCCCCTGCTTCTCACTGGAGCAGGCTCCCGACTGTGTGTGTGTGGGGGGGTGTTCTTGGTGCTCTGGAGACAGCCCCCCAGTGCTGTGGGAGATTTAGGGGGGGGGGAGCTGGAAGTACAGGGGGAGAGTAAGAGAGGATTGGGTATGGGGGGGTGCAGGGGAGAGGGAGTGGGGTGCGGCAGGGGAGAGGGCAAAGGGAAGAGAGGATGGGGTTGGGGTAGAAGGGGCAGAGAGGAGCAAGGTGGGGGGGCAGGAGGGGCGCAGCGGGGGACAAGAGGGGAGAAAGGAGCGGCTGGGAGGACCAAAAGAGGGTGGCGGGGGCAGGGGTGCAGAGAGAAGTGGTGGGGGTGCGGCAAGGGGCAGGGTGCAGAGAGCAGCGGCGGGGGGCCAGGGGTATAGAGAGATGTGGTCAAGGGAGCAGGGGGTGTGGTGGGGGTAAGGGGCAGAGAGGAGTGGCTGGGGGGAGGAAGGGGCTGAAAGGAGAGGCGGGGGGCGGGGTGTGTGTGTGTGTGGGGGGCCTCTCCCTGCAGTTTGGCTCTTGCTGTGCTGCTGGAACCTGTCGAACTGGTTGGTTGGGGCTGAGCGGGCTCAGGGAGGGCTGGGAGCAGCGGGGTGGGGGCAGGGAGTGGGGGAGGAGGAGAGGATGCATCATCTTCCCAGCAGTGCCAGAAATCTGTCCCCCCCCCCGTTTGCATGGCCCCTCACAGGGGGCAGCTGTCCCGTGGGCTCCGTGTGCCCCATGGGCCCTGCCATGCCAGCCTGGAGCTGGGTTTGCAGCCTGGGTCGCTCTCGGGGTGAGAAGGTGGCGCTGGCTTAGGGTGCACCGAGGGGCGCCCAATGAGGCGTGGGAGATGGAGGGAGACTCAGGGAGGCGCACGGGTGGGGGGTAGGGTGGGAGCAGGGGCTGATGGGAGATGGGGTGGGGGGAGGGAGTGGGGATGGATGGGGGAGGGGTTGATGGGGCGCACAGGTGGGGATAGGGTCAGAGCAGGGGCTGATGGGGGCATGGAGGTGGGGATGGATGGGGAAGGGGCTGATGGGGGAATGCATGTGGGAGGATGGGATTGGGGCAGGGGGCGGGGAGGACGAGGGAGGGCAGCAGGGACCATTGGAGGATGTGAGGGGGCACATGCAGGGGCATTCTGGGGGCAGAAGGGCAGTGCGGCCTAGTGGTCAGAGCAAGGGGGCGGTGGGCTGGGAGTCGGGACTCCTGGGTTCTATCCTCTAAAGCTAGCTGCGGCCTCCTGTGGCTGGCAGGTTTCGGGCGGCCGAGCCCTTGTGTGCTGCGGTGCCTTTGGGCATCCCATCCCTCCAGGAGAGGGTGCCACATTGGGCCTCCTGACACAACCGCCTGCTGGGGTGACTCATGGGGTGATGCAGCAGTGGAGCCGCTGACTCACTGCCCCGCGGAGCAGGCTGATGCCGGCTCCGCTCCCCGGACGTGAGCAGGCAGGAGCGCTGCGGCGCGGCTGCCATCCTAGCGTGGGAGCCGGGCTCTGCCTGCGGGGGAGGGCGCTGCCAGCGTGCCGGGGTATTGGGCCCTGCTTCCCGCCACTGGGACACCTGTCCCCCCGTCTCCTGTCCCTTTCCAGGGGCCAGGTGGATGGGTGGGATGAGGAGCTCTGCCAACCCCACCCATGCACTAAGGGTGCCAATTCCCCGCATGCACCATGGGAGAGGGCAGTTGGCGTCTCATCAAGTGCTACTGGAGGGAGCCCAGAAGGGAGTGTGGAGGAGGGGGGTAGGGATCTGCAGACACCCCATGTCTGTGCTGGGGCCAGGGGAGCTGCTGTGGCATTGCTGGGGCCTGTGGGGGCAGATCAATGGCATTTGCAGTGATCACTGATGGGACAGGGATCACCATCTGCAGGCTCCAGGGCGCGAGGGTCAGGCAGGGACTAGCACACCAGGGGATGAGCATTTCCTGGAGGGGGAGGAGTTCCTAGAGGCAGAATTGGTCCATGAGTGTGAGCCCGGGAATGGGAGGAGGGAGTGGTTATGGTCTAGATGGGCCCCTGGGTCTGATCTAATTCAGTGACGCAGGAGAGAAGGGCTACCACGCTGGATGGGCCCTGTTTGGGCTGTGGGGACCGCCCCCCCCATCCTGTGGAATCGAGGACCTGGTTTCCGGGGCTGGGGAGGCAGGACGGCCCCGTCCGACCAGGCTTAGCCTGGCAGACTTGGCTTCCTTCCTCTCCTCCCCCCTTGGCCCCTGCCCCCGGTGCATGCCCAGGTCAGCCCCTCCTGCCACCTCCCCGCACATCAGCTGGTGGCAGAAGCCCTGTCCCAAGCCCAAGGGCAGCGCTCCCCGCTGGTGCTGCTCCAGCTTGGGCAGCTGGTTCGCCGGGCCTCGCTTGCTGGGAGGCTGGGGCCTGCCTGGGCTCAGCCCTGTTCAGGGCCCCTGCGTGAAGGGGGAATTGTGGGGGCAGGAGGGCTCTGGACCCTCTTCCTGCTGCAGGTGCCCCGGGAGGCGAAGCTGAAGCTGTGCGAGGAGCTGCCCCTCACCAGGCTCTTCCCCAGAGAGGGGTGCGCAGCTGCTGGTTCTGCAGTGAGCAGCTGCCCCAGGGGCCAAGCTCTCGGCCGTGGGTCTCTGTCTCTGGGTCCGAGCAGGCTGGCCAGGGGGCTGCTAAGTGACGCGCAGCAGGCGAGCACTGAGGACTGATGGGGCGGGGGGGGGGGGCCCCGCGGGTGGGTGCCTGCTCTGCATACGGTGTGTAGCGGGTGGGGTGACTCTCTGCCGAGGCAGGGACGCCGGTACGGCCCATGCGAGGGTGCCGTGTGCTGTACAGAGGTGCCATGTACTGGTGTGGCACGTTTCCGTCCCGGTGCAAGGGGGCGCCCCTTTGCATTGGCACAGCTGCCCCACCTCGGGGCTGTACCCGATGCCTAGCCCAGGCCGCTTTGCCGGCAGCCCCATCCATGGTGGCAGGAAGCAAAGTCAGACTCGAGGATCCTGCGTGGGGCTAGGCCGTGGCCAGGAGGCTCCCTTGGCAGGGAGGGCGGAGAAGGGGGGTTAATGGATTCAGAGGAGATCGGGGGGGGGGGGAACGAGGAGGGGACAAAGTGAGAAGCTGGCACACTGAGGAGTCTGCCCCCCAGGTGAACGGGTAGGGCAGGGCAGGGGGCGTTCGGTCAGACCCAGTGCCAGGCAGTGGCTCTCGGAGGGAGTAACCTGAGGTCTGGCGCACCTGGGTGGGGTGAGGGGGGAGGCGGCAGGACCGGCACCAACTGCGTGAGGGCTGGGCCTCTCTGGGCGGGGGCAGCGGATGGAACCGCTGCCCTGGGCACCGCACAGCGCCCGGCTGGGGAGCTCTGGGTGCTCATGGCTGGGTGCTGGGTGCCCAGCCCTGTACTCACCCCATGGAGTGCAGTGGGGGGCGGGGTGGGCAGGGCCGAGGGACAGCTCCGCACACCCAGTAACCTCTGGCAACCAATAAAACCAGGAATCTGGTAGACTCAAGCCCCCCCACCCCGCCCTGGAAAGGGAGACCAGCCAGAGACTCCATGAGCTTCCCAGGGGCAGCGCCGCTGCCAACGATGTGATGTAGGAGGCGCCCAGATGCAATGGTGATGGGCATACGGTCGCCTGCACTGGCCTGGCTGCTTGTCCTTAGTCCCAACCCTCCCCCCCCGAGGGAGGGACTCATACCCCGCGCCCCTTCTCCGCAGGTGCCAGCCTGGGCTGATTGGCGCGCGTTGCCAGTTCCAAGATCCCTGCCACCAGTCGCCCTGCGCCAACGGGGGCGTGTGTGAGAGCTCCCTCAAGGACGGCACCGTGCAGTACCAGTGCACCTGCCCCAAAGGCTTCCGAGGTGAGGGTCATGCAGGCATGGGGCGGAGGGGGCGGGACCCAACTTGGCCCAGTTGGAGGAGGGGCCAGGATCCGACCAGACCCGGAGAGGAGACCCCAGGCCACCCCGCAGGCCTAGGGAAGATGGGGGTCGTCCATGGGAGGGTGGGGAAGGGAACCTGACTCAAGGCTGGCCAGGGAGGAGGGCTGGACACGCCTTGGTCCCAGTGGGGGACATGCTGGGTCTAGGGGGAAGGGCTCTCTGGGGCATCCTTGTGCCCAGCCAGGCCCCGTTCACAGATGTCGCCCCCCCAGGTCAGGACTGCTCCCTGGCCGATGCCTGTGCCAACAACCCCTGCGCCAACGGGGCCCGCTGCACCAACTGGAACAGCCGCTACAACTGCACGTGCCCGCCCGGCTACCAGGGCCGCAACTGCCGCACGGACGTGGACGAGTGCCGGGCGCCGGGCGTCTGCCGCCACGGGGGCACCTGCTTCAACACGCCCGGCTCCTTCCGCTGCCAGTGCCCGGCTGGCTTCACGGGGCAGCTGTGCGAGAGCGTCTACACGCCCTGCTCGCCCTCGCAGTGCCTCAACGGGGGCACGTGCCGCCAGACCGGGGAGCTCAGCTACGAGTGCGCCTGCCTGCCGGGTGAGGGGGCGGGGCGAGGGGCCGCTGGGGGGCTTTTAGGGGTGGGGTGCTGGGGGCAGCACTGGGGGCTGCAGGGGTTGATGTGGGGGGCGCCCAGAGACGCAGCTCCGGACCTGATGGGGACGGTGCTGGAAGGAACCTGCCGGGGAGTGGGGGGGCTATCCCCTCCCTTAGCCCCGGAGGGCAGGGCTGGTGGGAGCGGATCTTTCCCTGCCCTGGCGTGGGTGCCCACGGGGCTGGCGGCTCCGGCAGCCCTGCAGGAAGCTCATCGGAAGCTGTAAATGGTGCCGGGAGAACCTGGGCCCCGGCCAGGAAGGAAACGATCCAGCAGGGCTGGAGCTTGTGGCCGGCCGGCTGGCTGGCAGGCGGCCAGCTGCTGGGTGGGTGGGGGGGGCACTGTTCCTTCCAAGCCTGGGCCATCCCCTTCCCTGCTCCCCAGAGCCCCCTTTGCCCCCTCCCCAACTCAAGCGACCATTTCTCTTTCTCCCCCATAGACCCTTCTGTCCCCCTCCCCCCAAATAATGGCTCTCGCATCTCAACTGCAGCTCTTCCTTGCCAAACCCTGCGCCCTCTGCCAGTGGCCTGGCCCTGGCAGCTCAGGGAAGGGGGGGTAAGGTCTGGGGGACCCTGTGTGTGTGTGTCTGTGTGGGGGAGGTGGGGAGTGGGCTCCGGGAATGCCATGTGTGCATGGGGGGGCAGTGGGCTCTGGGGGTGATGTGTGTGTCTGTGTGGGGGGGGTGGGGAGTGGGCTCCGGGGATGCCATGTGTGCATGGGGGCTAGGGAGGGGGGGCAGGTTCTGGGGTGCTCTGTGTGTGTGTGTGTGTGTGTGGGATTGCTGCTGCATTGTGGCCGAGGGCCAAGCGGTGCCACGCGGAGGCAGAGGCCTGGGCTAAGCTGTTGTATCAGCCATTGCCCTGTGGGTGCCTGCCTGGGGGCAGATGGCCAGGGACATTGCAGGGGGGCTGTGTCTGCTAAATGCTCACGCTGTGTCCAGGGGGCCGGCCTCTGTTCCCCGACCCCGTCCCGGGACCTGTTGCTGAGTCCGGCCCGTCGCTCTGCGCTCCTCTGTGGGCACAGCCGAGTCACGCAGCCCTGCTGGGACCAGCACTTCTGAGGGAGAGGGGTCTGTTGGGTTCAAGCGGGGGGCAGAGGGTTGGAAGCCAGGACTCCTAGGTTCTATCCCCAGCACTGGCCAGGGAGGGGGGCTAGTGGTTAGAGCAGAGGGGCTGGGAGCCTCAGACTCCCTGTATGGCCAGCTGCCTGTCAGATGGGGCGGGAGGGTGGATTTGAGCTCGGCGCCTTGCAGGGTGCAGCTGAAGTGACTTTGGGCCGGGGCTGGGGCACGGGTGGAGACGCTCCAGGGCCGGGGTGCGGGCGGAGACGCTCTCTATGTCTCTCTGACGGGCCACACTCTCTCCCTCCAGGCTTCGAAGGGCAGAACTGTGAGATCAACATTGATGACTGCCCGGGCCACAAGTGTCTGAACGGGGGCACCTGTGTGGACGGGGTCAACACCTACAACTGCCAGTGCCCGCCCGAGTGGACAGGTAACGCCCAGCGCCCTGCCTAGCAGCAGGAGTTAACCCCTCGCCGCCCACCACCAGCAGTGCAGCCAATGCTAGGGGCCCTGGGCCTTAAACTGTGTGTCTAGCACCCAGTCTAGCAGGAGGAATGGGACACGGGGCCTTCGCTTCTAGGGAACATGTCTCTGATCCAGCCCTAGGGCAGGGACCTGGCTGGCTCAGAGGGTTGGGGAATGGCCCGCGCGGCCTTTCCCCTCCAGGGGCTGCTGGCTCTGACCTGCTCAGGCTAAGCCCCTTTCTCCCCCAGGCCAGTTCTGCACGGAGGATGTGGATGAATGCCAGCTGCAGCCCAATGCCTGCCACAATGGGGGCACCTGCTTCAACACCAATGGCGGGCACACCTGCGTGTGCGTCAACGGCTGGACGGGCGAGAGCTGCAGCGAGAACATTGATGACTGTGCCACGGCCGTCTGCTTCAACGGGGCCACCTGCCACGACCGCGTGGCGTCCTTCTACTGCGCCTGCCCCATGGGCAAGACAGGTAGTCAGGGGTCAGCGGGGTGGGAACGGGGCCTGGCCTGGCCCAAGGTCTCTAGCACCCATCACCTTGGGATTTGGGGTACCTCCCTCCCCCGGGCCTAATGCCCCAGACAGTCTCTGGGAGGTTAAGGGGGTGGGAAAGACTAGGAGAGGCCTGAAGAGGAAGAGGGTGGCTAAGGGGGGGGGACAGGGAGATGGGGGGGAAGGAGTGGAAGGGGGTGGGAGTGAGACCTGAGGTGAGGGCCATAGTGGAAGGAGTTGGCAGGAAGGCTGTGAGGGGGCTGGGACTGGGCGGGGGGTTGTGGGCGTGTGGGGCTGGAGAGATTGAGTGAACTGGGCTCATTTAGTCTGCAGAGGAGAAGAATGAGGGGGGATTTGATAGCAGCCTTTAACTGCCTGAAAGGGGGTTCCAGGGAGGATGGAGCGAGGCTGTTCTCAGTGGTGGCAGATGACAGAACAGGGAGCAACGGTCTCAAGTTGCAGTGGGGATGGTCTAGGCTGGTTATTAGGAAAAATTTTTTCCCTAGGAGGGCGGTGAAGCACTGGAATGGGTTCCCTAGGGAGGTGGTGGGATCTCCATCCTTAGAAGTTCTTAAGGCCCGGCTGGACAAAGCCCTGGCTGGGATGGTTTAGTTGGTGAGCAGGGGGTGGGACTAGATCCTGAAGTCCCTTCCAACCATCATCTTCTGTCAGACTGGGGCCGGCTGGGAGTGTGTTGGTGGGTGTGTGCGGGAGGGGTTGGGGTCAGCTGTGACGGGTGGGTGTGGGGCGGGGACTGGGGCTGCCTGTGGGTGTGTGTTGGGGAGGGTGCAGTTCGGGACAGGCCTGGGACTGGCAGCGGGGGTGGGGGCTGTTAGGAGGCTGAGGATTGGGGCCAGCGGGGGGGTTTGGTGTGTGTGCGGCTGGCGGGGACAGAGGAGGCATTGCCCAGCCTGCAGGACGGGGCTGGCTCTCTGCTCCCTGCCGGCCAGGCTAGCTTGGCTCCTGCGGGGTGGCTGCCTGTTGTCTTGGGCTGTGCCCTGCTCCTGCCCACGCCCCCTCCCACCCTCCCTCCGCCAGGTCTCTTGTGCCACCTGGACGACGCCTGTGTCAGCAACCCCTGCCACGAGGACGCCATCTGTGACACCAACCCCGTGAATGGCCGGGCCATCTGCACCTGCCCCCCAGGCTTCACTGGGGGGGCCTGTGACCAGGATGTGGATGAGTGCTCGATCGGTGAGGGGGGTCCCCACTGCCATGGCTCAGGATGACGGGGGACCTGCTCCTTTGCTCACTGCTGGGGTGCGGGGTGGCTGGGCCAGGATTGAGGGGGCGGGGGGGGGGGAATGAGCTGGGGGGATGGGCCCTTTGCTAAGTGCTGGGGTGGGGTTGGCCTGGCTGGTATCGGGGGGGGGGGAGCAGGGGCTGAAGGGGACTAGCCCCACCCCACTCTGACTTGGCCATGTCCACGGCAGGAGCCAACCCATGCGAGCACTTTGGCCGCTGCGTGAACACGCAGGGCTCCTTCCAGTGCCAGTGCGGGCGCGGCTACACGGGGCCCCGCTGCGAGACCGACATCAACGAGTGCCTGTCCATGCCCTGCCAGAACGACGCCACCTGCCTCGACCGCATCGGGGAGTTCACCTGCATTTGCATGGCCGGTGAGCGCCACAGCCCTGCTGCCCCAGCCCCGGCCTGAGCCCCATCGCCCGCCAGGCGCCCCGGAGCCCTTGAGACCAGCTCACGCCCGCCCCGTCCCGCCGCGGGGGGCTCTGAGCACAGCCTGTGTCCAGGGGGCACCAGGTTACCAGGGGACTGGGTCCAGTTTATCCCATGAGACACCAAGCGCTGGTTAAGTGAGTGCGCAGGTGACTGGGAGCCAGGACTCCTGGGTTCTCTCCAGTCTCAGGGAGGCAAGCGTTGTCCCGTGGGTCCAGGGGCTGGCTGGCCTGAGTGCCGCTGGGGGACGAGAGATGGGACCTTCTCACCCCCCACCCCGCCCTGGGCAGCTGCAGGCCTCACCTTCTAACAACTCCTCATGGTGAGTTTGTTGGGGCTCAGCCCAGGGCCCAGCGGGGCAGATATCTGGGTCCCCCACCCTGTGTCCCAGCTGGCTCCTGCCAGGTTTCTTCCTGGCAGCCCCACTGGAGAGGCCGGGGCTGGATGGGTGCTGGGGTCTGGACTCTTTGCGGGCAGGGCCTGGCCTGGCCTGCATTTCTCTGCAGCCCAGAGCCGGGAGTCCTGGCTCAGCTCGGGTTGGGAGCCGCTGGGAAGCTCAGGTAGTGGGGTCCCCCCTGGCAGCCGGATGGCGAGATCCCGGGGGCCGGGCCTGGAGGGAAGCCTCCTCACCGGAGTTGCTGGTGGGGCAGGGGGCGCGCAGCCGGCAGCCAGACGGTGGGAGCGCAGGGCTGTGCCTGGAATACTAATGGGGAGGAGGGGAGGCTGGCGCGGGGCTGAGCTGCTCCTTTTTGTCTCCCAGCTCCCCCCTGTGGGGAGGAATCTTCCCCTCGTTAATTTCAGCCCTTTGTGAGGCTGGAGTTGGGGGGAGGGGCACGGCGTTTGCTGGGGGGCACGGGGCCTTCTGCCCCGGCCCTGCCCCCTGGTGCCCAGGTGCGCCACGCTGGTGCCGGTGCGTCTCAGCAGGACCCGGGGGCTGTGCCGGCCCCTTGCGGAGCAGGAGGATGAAAGGAGCTCTAGGGCCTCTGCCCTGGTGCCTGCACCAGTGACGTGGGGACCAGGGAATAGGCCCGAAACACCCGTGCAGGACTCCATGTGCCCGCTGCCTGGCCCTCCGGGCTCACGCCCATTGCTCTCTGGGAGGAGAAACGTTTGCCCAAGGGCCCGGGCAGGTCATTGGCAGAGCTGAGGAGACAGAACCCCGGAGTCCCAGGCCCCGTGGCCTACCCACTAGAGACCCCATCCCCTTCCCAGAGCTGGGGACAGAACCCAGGAGTCCTGGCTCCCCGGCACTGGGGTGAGGGGCCGCGGCCTGGGGAGTGACCTGGATGGAGTTCGCTCCATCCGCAGCCCAGTGCACAGCGAAGCCGAGAGCTCTTGTCAGGCCGAGGCTGGAGCGCTGTCCAGATCTGTGGGGCCGAGAGGCACTGGGATATATGGGGCAAGGGGGGCTCCCAGATTTCTATGGGGGGTGGGGGCTCCCAAATGCTTTGCGGTCTCCCAATCCCCACATGGTCAGCTGCAGGAGGAGCTGTAGCCCCATGGCGCCAGGCCCTCCCGCCACACGGGAGCAGCCCCTCCATGGGGTGGGAGTCACACTCTTGTGCACACTGGGGCTGCTGAACCCCGAGGGAGAGAGGGCCGGGCTGGCTCTGCTCTCCACAGCCGGGGCACCCCCTGCTTCCCCCCATTGCTGCCCCCTCAGCTCCTCCCCACTGATCCCCTCACCCTGGAGACACACGGCCCCCTCCCATCCCTCCTACTGGGGGCAAGAGCTCCCTCTGCTGCAGCCTCCAGCCGTGTGTCTGCCCCCCCATGCTGCGGGATCCTGACTGCCCTGGTTATGGGACCCCCCTCTGGTAATGGGCTCACTCCAGACCCTCCCACCGCCTCCCCTGCTCCCACATAGCCTCCCACCCGGCCCCTGCACGCAGCCCCCCTGCCCTGCCGCACCCCAGGGAGCTGTTCCACCCCCTCTAACGCTGCCTCTGGGTTCCGGCTGCAGGGTTCAGCGGCACGTTCTGCGAGATCAACGTGGACGAGTGCGACAGCAACCCCTGCGTCAACGGCGGGGTCTGCCGGGACGGCGTCAACGGCTTCACCTGCACCTGCCCCTCCGGTGAGCCTGGCTGGGGGGAGCTGCCGGGAGCTGTGGGAGGCAGGCGCAGAGCTCCCGGCGTGGCCTGACCCGGCTCCCTCCTGGTGCCGAGGGCTGGCCTGGCCGGGCTGCTGGAAGTGCCCTGGGTCGGGCCCAGCAGTGGGGGGCACTGTGTGGCGGAGGGGAGGGGGCCCATGTTGGGAAGCATACCCGCCTCCTCCCTGCCCCACCCACGCTACTCCATTCACCCCCGAGGCCGCCTCACGCGGGGCTGGTGGACGGCCGGGCTGGGGGACAATGGTGCCTTTGTTCCCCCTGGGCTGCCTCTCCCGGCTGGCACTCAGCCCCCTGACCCCACTTTACATGTGGGGCAGATGCCGGCTGGGGCACACGGAGGGGAGTGGAGGAAGTGGCTGCCCCATCTCTGGGCCTGTGGGGAGCCCATGCCATGGGCCTGCACAGCATCTATCTCTGGGACAGGATTCCCCCCCCAGCCCCACCTCTGGATCCCCACTTCCCTCCCTCCCTGGAGCCTGCGCCTCACCCCAGAGCCCTGTTCCACCCCCAGGACCTGCACCCCTACCACGGAACGCCGCCCCCCCCACCCCAGCATATCCCTGGCCCCCTTACTCCTGTGGCATCCCCCCTCCCCTGGGGCCCCATTGACCCCTTGGCCCATGCTGTCCCCCAACCCTCAACTGGAGCTTTTGCCTGGAATCGGTCCAGGCTGCTCCTCACCCCAGAACTGCAGGCGACAGGGCACCTCCCTCCCCACAGAGCTCCACAGTGCCAGGTCCAGAATGGGTTGCTCCCCACTCGCCACCCCGATGTAGCTGGCTGAGCCCTCCTTCGCTCTGCCCCCAGCCGGGAACGGCCCGCAGCTGGCGGTGCAGGGCTTGGGGGAGGAGCCCATTCCCAGGCTGTGGGCACCTGCAGCAGCTGGAACACGCCAGGGCAGGTGGCCTGGGGGCCCTGCCCCCTCTGGGCCCTTCTCCAGGCCGCGAGGGGCAGGGAACCTGCCTAGGTGCCTGATCTGCCCCGGGTCCCGTGCGTGGCTCTGCTGGCATCAGGTGGGGACAGGGAGGGGCTTGGTCTGGGCGAACCCTCCTGGGCGCACATCTGAGCCCGCTGCCTTCCCGTGCCCAGGCTTCTCTGGCTCCATGTGCCAGATGGACATCGACGAGTGCGCCAGCACGCCCTGCCAGAACGGCGCCAAGTGCGTGGACCGGCCCAACGCCTACGAGTGCCGCTGCACCGAGGGTGAGTGAGGGTCTGCGCCGGGGCCCCCATGCCACCCCCATTCCCAGGCTTGGCTAGGGCTAGCCGACCCCACCCACTGCAGCTGCACCCCCGGCCTTTAGGGGGTCAGAGTGTGTATTAACCAGAGGTGTTCCTGGGGCCTGGGGGGAGCCAGTGCCAGGACTGCTCCACCCCAGGCCTGGGACCCTGCCTGCCAGCCACACTTGCCCCATCTGAGCCCCCTCCCCTCCCAGCATGGAGGAAGGAGGGCCAGGGAGCACCTACCCCCCCGTCTGGCGACGTGTGGGGCCGGTTGCCTGCACTGGGGTCCCCCACCAGGCTGCACATAGGCCTGTGCCTGGGGTCACCTTCCATGGGGCTGGACTGTCCCTGTCTTCAACGAGGCACATATCATCCCGGGGAGCTCTAGGGGGCCCAGGCCTCTCCAGGGCCCACTGGCATACAGAGACGGGGCAAGAATGGAGCCGCCTGAATCTGTCACACATGGGTGGCGCTGTTGGAAGGCGGGGGTGGCACTGCCCAGCATGCTGTGACCGAGGGGCACACGGGCCACCCCAGGGTCGCTCACACCTGGCATGAGGGCACTGCCCCGTGCGGAGGGTGAGAGCCAAGCCCCCTCCGTTCCTGCCCCCAGGCTTCGAGGGCACGCTGTGCGAGAAGAACATTGACGACTGTTCGCCCGACCCCTGCCACCACGGCACCTGCCTGGACGGCATCGCCAGCTTCACCTGCTCCTGTGCCGCCGGCTACACCGGCTACCGCTGCGAGAACCAGATCAACGAGTGCCACAGCAGCCCCTGCCAGCACGGGGGCAAGTGCATCGACCGCATCAACAAGTACCAGTGCAACTGCCTGCCGGGCACTTCAGGTAGGGCCGGGTCCCCCTGCTTCCCACCCCCAGGTGCCTTCCCCCTTTCCTGCGCCCTCTCTCCCTTCAGGGTACACACTGCCCCCTTCCTGCCCCCAGCCCAGGGACACTGTGCCCCCCTCTCCCTTTACTCCCACCCCCTGGCCCTAGAGCACTTGCTGCCCCCCGGAAATACATTACCCGCCCCCTGGCCGGCTCCTGCCACATGCCCCGGCTGAGCCTGCCCTGCTTGGGGGACGCGGGGGGGCGGGAACCCGAGGCCAGGTCCCTGCGGTGAGGTTTGCCCAGCGTGTTGTGGGCCCTGCCGGTGGCTGGCTGGCACGGGCTGTAAGGCGGCCCCTCTCCCCCAGGCGTGAACTGCGAGGTGAACTTCGATGACTGCGCCAGCAACCCCTGCGACTACGGCGTCTGCCGCGACGGCATCAACCGCTACGACTGCATCTGCAAGCCCGGCTTCACAGGTGGGGCAGGGACGGGGGGGGGGGCAGGTGGGTGGAGGGGTGAGGGCCAGGATCGGGGTGTGTGAATGGGTTGGTGAGGTCATCAGCACCCAGATCCAGGTTCTGAGGGGTGGGCATGGAGCCGGGCCTTGGCTCAGGGGGGACCCTGGCATTGGAGGGTGAGGCCCTGGCTCTGGGGGGTGGACATTGGGGGGTCCTGGTTCTAGGGGGGCGGGACCCTGGCTCTGGGGGGTGGGTGGGGGTTCCTGTGGCCCTGACTACTGGGGGTCCTGGCTCTAGAGGGCTGGACATGGGGGGTCCTGGTTCTAGGGGGGTCGGGGGGCTGTGCACGGTCTCCATGCTGAGCGGGCATGTCTCACAGGGCCCCTGTGCAACGTGGAGATCAACGAGTGCGCGTCCAGCCCCTGCCAGAACGGCGGCACCTGCGTGGACGGCGAGAACGGCTTCTCCTGCCTCTGCCCCGAGGGCTTCCACGACCCCCACTGCTACTCCGAGGTGGACGAGTGCAGCAGCAGCCCCTGCGTGCACGGCGCCTGCCGCGACGACATCAACGGGTGAGCGAGCCCTGCGGGGGGAGCCCCCACTCGGGGCCTGCTGTGTGGAGCCGGTTCCCCAGACCGCCCTGGCGGCACAGGGTGGGGGTCCCTGTGTGCTCACCCCTCGGGAAGGGCCGTCCCTGACGCCCCCTCTTCCTGCAGGTACAAGTGTGAGTGCGAGCCGGGCTGGGCCGGCACCAACTGCGACCTGAACCAGAACGAGTGTGAGTCCAACCCCTGCCAGTTCGGGGGAACTTGCACCGACTACGTCAACGGCTACCGCTGCAAGTGCAAGGAGGGCTTCCAGGGTACGTCCCCCACCCCCTGCCCCCCGCCACCCCCATCTTTCCCCCTCTCACTGACTCCTCTCCCTCCCAGGGACCCACTGCCAGACAAACGTCAACGACTGCGTCTCTGGCCCCTGCCTCAACAAGGGCACCTGTATCGACGACATTGCCAGCTACACCTGCCTCTGTGACCTGCCCTACACAGGTGGGGCTGTGCCCATGGTGGGGAGAACGGGGCGCCTGGCCAAGTGGGGGCGGGCCTGTTTCTGGGAGCCTGGAAGGGTGGAGGGTCTGTGGTTCTGGGAGCTGTGGCCAGGTGGGGGGGCGGGTCCCTGTGTTTCTGAGGGGCGGAGTGATGAGGGGTCTCCGTCGTTTTAGATTGCGTCTGGGCTGGCCAAGGTGGGGGTCCCCATGGTTCCAGGGGGCAGGGTGAGGCGCGGGGGGTCCCCGTGGTTCCGGGGGGCAGGATGAGGCGTTGGGAGGTCCCCGTGGTTCCGGAGGGCAGGGTGAGGCACAGGG
>ML675652.1:8377180-8399148 GCA_007922155.1 Mesoclemmys tuberculata
GGGTGAGGCACAGGGGGTCCCCGTGGTTCCGGAGGGCAGGGTGAGGCGCGGGGCGTCCCCATGGTTCTGGGGGTGGCGTGAGGTGTGTGGGGATCCCCGTGGTTCTGGAGGGCGGGGTGAGGCGCGGGGCGTCCCCATGGTTCTGGGGGTGGCGTGAGGTGTGTGGGGATCCCCGTGGTTCTGGAGGGCGGGGTGAGGCGGGGGGGGTCCCCGTGGTTCTGGGGCTCTGGACAGAGCAGGGACCCGCCACCCGCGTTTGCTGCGGGTGGGTGAGTCGGAGCCGTTCTCACCGCTGCCCCCTTCTGTTTGCAGGCCGCAACTGCGAGAACGTGCTGACCCCCTGCTCCCCCAACCCCTGCGAGAATGGGGGCGTCTGCGACCACACGCCTGACTACGAGGGCTTCATCTGCAGCTGCCCCCCAGGCTGGCAAGGTACCATCCCTGTGCCCCGCCCCTCATAGACTCATAGGTCAGAAGGGACCAATATGATCATCTAGTCTGACCTCCTGCACAAGGCAGGCCACAAAACCCTACCCATACACATTTATAACAACCCCGAACCCATGACTGAGTTATTGAAATCCTCAAAAATGAGATTTGAAGACCTCAAGCTGCAGGGAATCCACCAGCAAGCGACCCATCCCTCCCCACGGCCTCCCTGCCCTTCCCGCTCTGACCCGTGCCCTTTCCCGCCCCGCCAGGTCAGAGGTGCCACGTGGACGTGAACGAGTGTGACCGGACCCCTTGCCGGAACCGGGGCACCTGCACCAATCTGCACGGTGGGTACAGCTGCGCCTGCCAGCCGGGATACACAGGCACCAACTGTGAGACCGACATCGACGACTGCGCCCCCAGTGAGTGCGGGAGGGGCTTCGTGCGCCCTCATCGGGGCACCGCGCGCTGGCCCGCTTGGCTGCAACCACCCCATCGCCCAGCCAGGGCGCTGTGCGGGACCCCAGCCCTGCAGGCAGCCGGGGGCGCTCTCCCCTCACAGACCCGGTGCCCGGCCTGGCGCTGGGGGCTCTGTCCTGTTAATTGGGGGTTTCCCACCGAGTCCTTGCAGTCACGTTGTCCGCCCGTTCCCCGAAAGCTGGGCTCGGTCTGTCCTGGACAAGCCCTTTCCGAGGGCTCCCCTCCCTCCGTCCTGTCCAAGGTTCTCCTTCCCCTCCCACCCCAGCGGCTGCGCAGTGCTGCTGTGGGCCCGGGATAGCCGCTGCCCCCTCCCCAGAGGTGGCTGCCTGCGGGGCTGCGGGAGCGAGCGGGGCAGGGGCTCTGGGAATGGCGCAGGGGGGCGGGAGTTTCCCCACTGGGGCAGTCCTGGCTGGGGCCTGCCCCCCAAGCCTGAGCACCTCATGACCCTGCCACGTGTTCGCCCGCAGACCCCTGCCTGAACGGTGGCTCGTGCCAGGACGGCATCAGCGCCTTCTTGTGCACCTGCCTGCCGGGCTTCACGGGCCTGCGCTGCGCCAGCGAGACCAACGAGTGCCTGAGCAGCCCCTGCCGCCACGGCGCCACTTGCACCGACTACGTCAACAGCTACACGTGCGGCTGTGCCCCGGGCTGGGCCGGCCTGAACTGCGAGCACAACATCCAGGAGTGCACCGAGAGGTGAGCGCCCGGCCCCGCCGCCGGCGAGCCCCCAGGCAGGGAGCTTCAGCCCATCGGGGGGACCTTGCGCTGGGATTCCTGGCAGCGGCTTCCCTCCGCGCTGCCAGGCCCCGGCCCCGGCCCCCAGCCTAGCAGAGGCCAGTCAGTGCCGGGGACCCTTGGCAGGGGCAGGAGTCATAGGTGGTGCCAGGGCAGGGGCAGTGGGGGGGTGCTGGAAGGGGAGCAGGAGTGGTCTGGGGTATGGGGCGCTGGAAGGGGGGCAGGGGTGGAAGGGGGGCAGGAGTGGTCTGGGGTATGGGGCGCTGGAAGGGGGCAGGCATTGTGCGGGGGGGGTGCTGGAAGGGGGGCAGGCATGGTGCCGGGGGGGGTGCTGGAAGTGGGGCAGGAGAGCAGGGTGGCGAGCTAACCGGGCCTGTGTCCCTGCAGCTCCTGCTTCAACGGCGGCACGTGCCTGGACGGGGTGAACTCCTACACGTGCCGCTGCCGCCCCGGCTTCACGGGCACCCACTGCCAGCACGAGATCGACGAGTGCCAGTCCCAGCCCTGCCTCAACGGGGGCATCTGCCTGGATGGCGTGGAGTCCTACCGCTGCACCTGCCCCCAGGGCTACACGGGTGCCCAGTGCCAGGTGGGCCCCGCCCCGGGGCATGGGGTGTGGCATGGGGAGGGGTGGGGGGCCCAAAGAGACACGGTCCCAGTGTGTGGGGAGGGGGAGCATGAAGCCTGGCAGTGTGGGGGGAGCCCACAGGGTCCTGTGCATTGGCAGGGGGAGGTGGGACCTGGCATTGGGGCCGGGGGGGGAATGCAACATCCCAGTGCATTGTGGGGTGAGGGGCAGGGCCTGGCCTCGGGGGGAGCATCGCCCCAGTGCAGTGGGGGGCAGGGCCTGGCCTCGGAAGGGGGGATGACACCCCAGTGCAGTGGGGGAGCGGAGCCTGGCCTTAGGGGAGGGGACACCTCAGTGTGGTGCGGGATGGGGCCTGGCAGCAATGGAGGAGCCCAGCCGGCTGCATTGGCCCCCCAGGTCATGTCCCCCCCCAGCGCATTGTCCCCTAACCCCCCCTCCTCGCAGACCCTGGTGGACTGGTGCCGCCGCTCACCCTGCCAGAACGGGGGCCGCTGCCTGCAGATGGGCACAGCCCTGACCTGCGAGTGCCCGGGGGGCTGGACCGGCCGCTACTGCGACATCCCCAACATCTCCTGCGACGTGGTGGCTGCGCACCGAGGTGAGGCCGTCCCTGCTGAGTGGGGCCCCGGGCAGCATAGACCTCCCCTGCCAGGTCTCTGCCAGGGCTGGGCTGGGAGAGGTCTGCCCATGGCAGGAGCCGCCCTGCCTGGGGGATCCGGGGATCTGGAGGGAGTTGGGGGGGTCTGTGGGGCAGCTCTGGGCAGAGCTGTGAGGGAGATCCTGGTCCCTGCCCTGCCCCCCTGGGCCCTGCTGTCCCAGCCCCATCTCCAGCAATGCTCTTGGTACCCCCAGCTACCCCTAGCTCTGGGTGTGGGGTGGGGTGTCAGATCAGGGGGTATGGGAGCCAGGACTCCCGGGTTCTGTCCCCAGCTCTGGGTGGGGGTGGGGTTTCCTGGGGTCAGATCAGGGGGGCTGAGAGCCAGGACTCTGGGGTTCTATTCTCAGCTCTGGGAGGAGAGAGGGGTCTAGTGGTTAGAGCAGGGGGGCTGAGAGCCAGGACTCCGGGGTTTTATTCCTGCCACTGACTCAACATGTGACCGTTGGGAGTCCCTCTCCTCTGTGCCACGGTTTCCCCTGTCGGAGCTGCACGGGGGGCTGGGCACAAGGCATCACACTGTCTGTCTGGGGCAGGGGTCTCCAAGGAACAGGTGTGTCACTACCGGGGCCAGTGCGTCGACGCCGGCAACACCCACTACTGCCTGTGCAAGGAAGGCTACACGGGCAGCTACTGCGAGAGCGAGATCAACCACTGCCAGCCCAACCCCTGCCAGCACGGCGCCTCCTGCCACAGCTTCATCGGCAGCTACGACTGCGAGGTGAGCGAGCTCCAGGCATGCGGGCTGCACAGAGGCCCCTGGGCACTCCCACGGGGTCTGGCCAGGGTGCTGGGGAGCCCCAGGAGTTCTGCTCCCGAGAGGCAGGCCGGGCCAGGGGGATACCGAGCCAGGCCCATTCAAACAGGCTCACCTTGGAGCAGGGCGGCCGAGACCTGGCCTGAGCACAGAGCAGGGAGCCAGGACTCCTGGGTTCTGTCCCCAGCTCTGGGAAAGGAGCAGGGTCTCGGGGGTTGAGCGAGGGGCTGGGAGCCAGGACCTCGATTGTCTGTGTGCCATGGGATGAGTCCTTCCCCTCCTCCTGATGGTGCCCCACAGCCCCACTCCCCCAGCAGAGGAGAGGGGTTGGGCTGGTGGAGGCCTTGTGTGATCCCTCCATGGCTGGAGTGGGTAGAGCCAAGGGGATGTGGGCCCAACACGACCCTTCTCTGGTGAGACCTCCAGCGGCTGGGGGTCCAAGGCTCTGACAGGGCCATGTCTCTCCCCCCTGCAGTGCCCGCTGGGGTTCGAGGGCAAGAACTGCGAGTATGACACGGATGAGTGCCAGTCCCACCCCTGCCAGAACGGGGGCTCCTGCATTGACCTCATTGGGCGCTACATCTGCTCCTGCCCGCCGGGCACGCTGGGTAAGGGCCGGGCGCCGAGTGGTGGGGCTGGGCGGGAGGCAGGCTGCTGGGGGAGGGAGGATACCTGTGGGGAAGGGTTCGGTTTACCCTGGTTGCTTTGGGGGGACATGCCCCCAGGGTGGGGTGCTCTGGCTACACCGGATGCTGCAAAGCCTCTGCCCCTCCCTTCCCAGGCGTCCTGTGCGAGATCAACGAGGATGACTGCGCCGCGACCCCTGGCAGCCGGGCGCCCAAGTGCCTGAACAACGGGACGTGCGTGGACCGGGTGGGTGGCTACCGCTGCAACTGCCCGCCCGGCTACACAGGCGAGCGCTGCGAGGGCGACATCAACGAGTGCCTGTCCAACCCCTGCCTGCCCCAGCGCACGCTGGACTGCGTGCAGGGCGCCAACGACTTCCACTGCCTGTGCAAGCCGGGCTACACGGGTGAGTGTGCCACGGGGCGGGGCTACCCCAGGCAAGGGGCGGGGCTTCACGGGAGTGGGCAGGGCGTGCGCGAGTGGGGTGCGCGGGGCGGTGCCGGTGGTAGCAGGGATGCTCCAGGCTGTATGAGGGCATCTGGCCCTGAAACCCCCAAAGGGGGTGAGCTGAGAGCAGTGCCAGAGGGGGGCAAGGGGGAGCTGGCCTCTCCCTGGATTCCCCATGACCCCGCCTCGGGCCCCCGCCCCTCCCACAGGCCGGCGCTGCCAGACCATCGTGAACACGTGCGAGTCGCAGCCCTGCCAGAACGGCGGCCAGTGCAAGCTGACGGTGAACACGCCGCTGGGGTACACCTGCCGCTGCCCCCCGGTAAGTGCCCCCGGGTGGGAAGGGGAAGGCAGCTGGGCTCAGGCCAGCAAGTGGTAACACAAGCTGGGTGCCTGCCCTGGAGCTCGTGAGGGGCTGGGGCAGGGGCAGAGCTCTGGGGCTGGTTGGGGGCTGCAGGCGGGGGGCTGATCTGAAGAGGGGTGTGCTGAGGCATGTTCCATGGCACCCATGGAGATAATCGGCTGAACGTGAGCGCCCGGTGCCGCACTCTGGCAAAAAGAGCCAAGGCCGTCCTGGGAGCCCAGCGGGACGTCGAGTAGGAGCAGAGGTTATTTTACTTCGCACCTGGCCCTGGCGCCTCGGCCGCTGGGCTGTCCAGATCTGGAGCCCGCAGTTTACGGGTGCAGATACGCTGGGGAGGGGCAGAGAAAAGCCACGAGGAGCAGAAAAGCTGCCTGGCAGCTCGACCGCGTTAGCTTCCCAAAGAGAAGGTGGAGGGGGTTGGCCCCATTCGGGGAACGGGAGTTTCACACGGGGCTCTTTGGCCTAGCGACCAGGGTCTGACATGAGCTAGCGGCTGGAAGCTGAAGCTAGACGTGTCCACACTGGAAATCAGGCGTCTGCAGGGCAATTCCCCATTGGAGCGGCTCAGCACGGAGCAGGCTGGATTCTCCGCCGCGGGCGATGCTGCCACGTCAAGCGGAGGGTCCCCTTCTGGCCCGGGTCCCAGTGCTGCTAGGCAGGGGTTGGTTCTGATCCGGGTCCTGGTGCTGCTGGGGAAAGTGCCCAGGGCCCGGTTCAGGTCCAGGGGCTGCTCCTGGTGCCATCTCTCTCTCGCCCCTCCCCAGAACTATTCCGGGCCCAACTGCGAGCGGTCCGTGCTGTCGTGCCGGGAGCTCTCCTGCTTCAACGGGGGCAGCTGCCAGCACACGGCGCTGGGCACCCGCTGCTCCTGCCCGCCGGGCTTCACCGGCTCCGACTGCCGCCTGCGGGCCAACAGCAGCTGCGCCAGTGGCCCCTGCCGCAGCGGGGGCACCTGCATAGAGACGCCCTGGCGCCCCCACTTCCAGTGCCTCTGCCCCAGCGGCTTCTCCGGCCTGCATTGCGAGCTGACGCCCCATAACGCACCGGAGCTGCAGTGCCTGCTGGAGGGCTGCGGCGCCAAGGCCGGGGACTCCTTCTGCGACAAGGAATGCAACAGTCCGGCCTGCAAGTGGGACGGGGGCGACTGCTCCCTGCTGGTGGACAACCCCTGGCAGCAGTGCGAGGTGCTCCAGTGCTGGCAGGTGTTCAACAACAGCCAGTGCGACGAGGCCTGCAACACGGCCGAGTGTCTCTACGACAACTTCGACTGCAAGAGCCGCGAGCGCACCTGCAAGTAAGGGGGGGCTGGCCCTGGGGGGGCTGCGGCCGGGCCAGTGGGGGACGACACACTCGAGAGGGTGCTCTCCCTGCAGCGTCCGCGCTTGCCCCAGTGCGGGGCTAGCGGGCGCGCTCTCCCCTCCCGATCCGCGCTGGCTCCAGTGCGAGTGCACGCTGTGCCGCTGGAGGTGGGGTCTTGTGGGTGAGACGTGAAAAGCAGGCCCGGGGTAGCCGTGCCCGGTGCAGATCCCACGGCCTTTGCTAGAGGCGCAGCTTTAATCCTGAGGCCGCGCCCTGGTGGGAATCAGAGGCCGTTCATACAGGGGCGCCAGGCCCGCCTCTGAGGTGCAGCCCCCTCTGGGGTGGGGCGCAGGGGCTGTTTATACAAGGACCCCTCACCCAGCTCGGAGACGCAGCCCCTCTGGGGTGGGGTTTTAGCAGCCGCATCCCTCCCCTGGCCAAAGATCCCTGTAGGCACTGGAGCAGCTGGCCCCGATGTTTCTCGCTGCGTGATGAAGTCTTTGCAGCAAGAGCAGGGACCGCACAAGCCCTAGGGTGCCCAGTGGAGCGTGGGGGGCTGGGGACTGGGCGATGCTGTGCTGACCATGCTCGTGGCCCCCAGCCCCGTGTACGAGAAGTACTGCTCGGACCACTTCGCCGACGGGCGGTGCGACCAGGGCTGCAACCACGAGGAGTGCGGCTGGGATGGGCTGGACTGCGCCCGCGAGGTGCCAGAGCACCTGGCCAGCGGGGTGCTGGTCATCACGGTGCTGCTGCCACCCGACGAGCTGCGCAAGACCAGCACCACCTTCCTGCAGAAGCTGAGTGCTATCCTGCGCACCTCGCTGCGCTTCCGCCTCGACAAGGAGGGCAACTACATGATCGAGCCCTTGTACCGGCCCAGCCGCCTGCGCCGCCGCGAGCTGGGCCGGGAAGTCATCGGGTGAGCTGGGGGCCACAGCTGGGAACGCGGGGGGGGAGGTAGCCACATGGGCCACAGCCAGGGGTGGTGACGCAGTCCCATGGTGGGGAGAGATGCAGCCCCAGGGGCTGCAACTAGTGGGGGGAGCCCACGGGCTGAGATCCTGGGCCGTGTCTCCTGCCTGGATGGGAGCAAGCCACCCGTGCTGGGGCCAGCACAGCGGGCGCGAAGCAGCTGCTGCCAGCTTGGCGGAGATCACGGCGTGCAGGGCCACTGCTAACTGTCCATCTCCCTGCCCCAGCTCCGTCGTCACCCTGGAGATCGACAACCGCCTCTGCTTCCAGGCCTCGGACAAGTGCTTCCCTGATGCGCGCAGCGCGGCCGACTACCTGGCTGCCCTGGCTGCCGTGGAGCGCCTGGAGTTCCCCTACCCCATCAAGGCTGTGCACAGTGAGTGGAGGTGGGGCCAGGGGGCGGAGTTTGAGGGTGGAGGGGGCGGGGTCTCCGGAGGGGTGGGGTCTCAAAGGAGGCGGGGTCTAACTGCTCCCCGCCCCCACAGGTGACAAGCTGGAGCCTGGGCCCTCGGACCCCATGCGCCTGCTGCCCCTGCTGGTGGTGGCGGCCGTGATCCTGCTTGTGATCCTGGTTCTGGGGGTGCTGGTGGCGCGGCGGAAGCGGGAGCACAGCACGCTCTGGTTCCCTGAGGGCTTCAGCCTGAAGAAGGAGAACAGCAACAAGAACCGGCGGGAACCCGTGGGCCAGGACGCCTTGGGCATGAAGTATGAGACCCGAGCCCCCAGTCCTCCCCACGCTCCAGCCTGGAGCCCAGCGGGCCCTGCTCGCGGCAGCCTGGGTCTTTTTACCTGCTGCAGCCCTCTGCCGTCAGGGGGCGGTGTGTGCCCCCATGGCCTGTCTCTGCCCGCGCGCCCCACGGCTGCCCGGACATTGTCTCTGCCCACATGCCCCACGGCTGCCCACACGCCCCATTGCTGCCAGCCTCTGTATGCCCCAGTGGCGCCTTGTGCAGTGAGGGCATGTCCTCTGTAGCCCCGGGGCTGTGGGGAGGCGGGCGGCGGCTGCATGGCAGAGGCCGGGGTCTAAGCTGTGTGTGTCTCTCTAGAAACATCAGCAAAGGGGAGAGCCTTATGGGGGAGCACTCAGATGACTGGATGGACGCAGAGTGCCCGGAGGCCAAGCGACTCAAGGTACCACCACCTGTGAACACACCTGTGAGCCCCAGCTTGCTGGGAGCTGGGCTTGGCCACGCCCTGGGGGGCGCTGGGGTGGGTGACACGGTGGGGGGATCCCAACAAGAGCCGGGCACTGCACTGAGCTCCTCACTGGCCGCTGCACGGTGAACGCGAATCAGAGCTGGGGGAGGCGGGGGGTCCCCCAGCAGGGATGGGGCAGGACCTGCCAGTTGTGACTGGCTGTGCCCTGTCCCCAGGTGGAGGAGCCGGGCGGGGACTCAGAGGACCCTGTGGACTGCCGCCAGTGGACACAGCATCACCTGGTGGCGGCCGACATCCGAATGCCGCCCTCCATGGCCCTGACGCCGCCCCAGGGCGAGTTCGACACCGACTGCATGGACGTCAATGTCAGGGGGCCAGGTAAGGGGGCAGGGTTCTATCTCGGGGACTACGGCTCCCAGCATGCAGTGCAGGCACGCTGGAGCAGTGTATCCTGGGCGACGTAGGCTCACTGCATATTTCCAGGCCAAGCATTGCCTATGTCGCTGACTACAAGTCCCAGCATGCACCGCAGTGACTCCAATTCAGCCACACAGCATGCTGGGAGCTGCGAATCCCCCGGGCGGACCCTAGTTAACCTCTTGGTGGCGGCTCTTCTTGCAGACGGCTTCACCCCGCTCATGCTGGCCTCGTTCTGTGGTGGCGGCGTGGAGACCGACCTGGCTGAGGAGGACGAGGCTGACGACTCTTCGGCCAATATCATCTCGGACCTCATCTGCCAGGGTGCCAACCTGAGCGCTCAGACGGACCGCACGGGCGAGACGGCGCTGCACCTGGCCGCCCGCTACGCCCGGGCCGATGCTGCCAAACGCTTGCTAGACGCCGGCGCTGACACCAACGCCCAGGACAACACAGGCCGCACGCCGCTGCACGCCGCCGTGACCGCTGACGCCCAGGGTGTCTTCCAGGTGAGATCCTGTCCCCCCCGCACTGCCCTGATGGCAGGTGAACCTCCCCAGTGCCAATTCCCAATGAACCGCATCTGCCCTGTGCTGGGCCGAGTCTCCCCCTGCGCCAGCACTGGCTCAATCCCGTGAGTATCCCCTGCCCTTGCTAGAACAATCCCCTCTAGAACCCCCCTGTGACCTGTCCGTGCCCAGGGTAGCCCACTGATAATGCCAGGGTCAGGGCAGGCTGCAAAAGGAGAGCAAATTCCCCCAGCACTGGTGGGTGACACTGCAGTCAGACTTCCCAACCAGCCACAAACAGTGCTTCTGATTCCCCCACACTGGTTATCAAGAAGCCACTGTGCAAATACACACAGCCCCCTTTACTGCATTTCAGTCTCTGGCTCCCAAACTGACACTAGGTCCAGTAAAGAGGCCAGTTGCTTTAACTCTATGCTCTTTACTAAAAGATTTCCTCTGATCCCAAAGGATCAGCCACAGTACCAGTTCACTATAAGTTTGGATCTTACCCACAATACCACGCTGCCAGCCAATCCTTTAGTAACTAAAACTAAAGGTTTATTAGTAAAAGAAAAACAAACAATAAGAGAAGTGTTAAAGGCTTAAAGCAATCAGATACATACAGATGATTTAAAAGTCTATATACATCAGGTTTCTAGAGCAATTGTGGAGTTGCAGGCTTGTATAGTTCCTCTGGTATACATCCAGTACCTGGATGGGTCTAAGTCCTTCAGTTCAGTTGCAAAGTGTGTTAATCCAGAGGTGTGTCCGCAGCTGGACAGGAACAAGGACACAAGGCAAAGACGAAGACAAAATGGTTTCTGTGGTTTGATCTTATATACCCTCTGTTACTGGCCATGTGGCTTGTGGAACTTTACTGGAACCAAAATGAAGTCCATAGTCACATGGGCCAATCCTGGTAACTCTTCAGGTATGCCTTTAGCTTCTTCCAGGGCCTCTGGCTTCTGTAAAGATCTTGATGGGCCATTAAGCGGGCTATTGTCCTGTGGCCTCTCTGTCTGGGGTGTGTCTTTTACAGCACATTGTGAAATACAGGATATCAAAGATCTCCATAACTTTCCTCACACATATCACACATGAACATAAATATTACCATCTTATTCAGCATATTATAACCTTTTTAACAGTACCTGACATGGCATGTCTTACATGAATCGTTATGATTTTGACACATTAATGTCGAATAACACAAATGCCCCCCCCTCCTAATGCAGCCCGCGTGACACCCCCCTCTGCCCACACTGGGAGGGGCTCCTTGGGTCCCGCCCCATGGTGGAAGTTCTGGGTTGGGGTGCGGCACCTCCCCTCCCATCTCACACCCTCCCTGCCTGGCAGATCCTGATCCGGAACCGCTCCACGGACCTGGACGCCCGCATGGTGGATGGCTCCACGGCGCTGATCCTGGCCGCCCGGCTGGCCGTGGAGGGGATGGTGGAAGAGCTCATTGCCTGCCACGCAGACGTCAATGCCGTGGACGAGCTGGGTATGTGGGGGGGCTTCCAGCCTGGGGTACCCGGCATGGCCATGGGGGGCTCTGCAGAGGGCTGCGCCCGGCTTCTCCTGGGGAAGGGCCTGCTCCAGCCGTGGACGTGGCTGTGGGCATCGGCTCAGCTCTCCATCCTTCTGCCCACAGTATGAGCCCACCTGGGGGGCTGGAGGAAATGGAGGGCACTGCCAACCCGGGAGGACTTGGGAGGGGCTGTGCAAGTGGGAGGAGCCCAGGGCTGGGCTAGTGGGGCTGCGGCTCGGGTCCGAGGGGCAGAAGCAGGGTGGGGGTGGATCGGCTGAGTGCCCCGGCGTCATGGCTTGGTTCCCCCAGGTAAATCTGCGCTGCACTGGGCCGCGGCCGTGAACAACGTGGAGGCCACAATCGCGCTGCTGAAGAACGGGGCCAACAAGGACATGCAGGACAGCAAGGTGAGCGGCTGGCAGGGTGGGCAGGTCTGTAAGCCCTGGCTGTCACTCGCCCTGTAGGCCCAGCCCACAACGGGGTAGCCCCCCCTGCGCCCTTCTCCTGGCTGGGTGCCAGGGAGCCCCATGGCATGGCGCTGCTGTGCTGCGGAGGGGGAGCTTCGTATGCCCTTGAGCTCCTGGTACATCTCCCGCTCCTGCCCTGGCATTCCCAGGGCTCCGGGGTAGGGGGCACCCAGTCTGAGCCCTTCTGTGTCCCCCAGGAGGAGACCCCGTTGTTCCTGGCCGCTCGAGAGGGCAGCTATGAAGCGGCCAAGATCCTGCTGGATCACTTCGCCAACCGGGAGATCACGGACCACATGGATCGGCTGCCGCGGGATATTGCCCAGGAGCGGATGCACCACGACATCGTGCGCCTGCTGGACGAGTACAACACGGTGCGCAGCCCGCAGGGGGCTCTGCCCGCCGGCCACACCATGTCCCCGCTCATGTGCCCCCCCAACAGCTTCCTGCCCAGCCTCAAGCCCACCCCGCAGGGCAAGAAGAGCCGGCGGCCCAGCGCCAAGAACGCGGCGGGGGCCGGGAGCAGCGCCAGCCTGACCAAGGAGGCCAAGGGGCGCAGCAAGAAGCTGAGCCTGGAGTGCCAGGGTGCCCTACTGGAGAGCTCCGTCACCCTGTCGCCCGTCGACTCGCTGGACTCTCCCTACGTGGCCAACCCCAGCTCGCCCGTCCTGGCCTCGCCCGGCGTCTTCCACCCGGCCAACTCCTCCATGTCGGTGGCCTCCACACCCATGGTGCACGGCATGATGGATGGGCCCTTCGCCGTCAGCCTGGCACGGCTCAGCGACCTGGGTGAGGTGGCGTCAGCCCAGAGCACCATCCTCTCCATGAACCGGGTCTCCATGCCCTCGCTGCCGCGCCAGCCCGGCTGCGTGGGGCTCAGCCTGGGCATGGTGAGCCCGGTGGCGGTGCCCTTTGACTGGCACGCCCGCGTCCCCACCTCCCAGTGCAACCCTGTCATTGGGGTGGTGCACCCGGCTGCTTCCCACCCCAACTTGCACCAGCAGGCCCAGCCCTTCCCCCAGGGCCTCCTTCTGCCCAATCACCTGGCCATGGTGCACGGCTCCCAGGTGCTGGCCGCGCCCAGCCCTGCCAAGGAGCCGCCCCCGCCGGCGCCCACCCCTGGGCAGCCCATGCCCCCGCCGCCCCCCGCGGCGCCAACCCTCGGCCGCGCCAGCCAGCCCATCTCGCCCAAGGAGGGGCAGGGGGGTGCGCGCCCTGGCCCCCCGCCACCCCCGCAGTATTACAAGGCACCTGGCGGGCAGGGGGCAGAAGATTACCCCACGCCCCCCTCGCAGCACAACTACGCCCCCGGCCAGGAGCGCACCCCCAAGCACTATGTGCACCTGCGCAGCGAACACCCCTACCTGACGCCCTCGCCAGAGTCCCCCGAGCAGTGGGCCAGCCCCTCGCCCCACTCGCTGTCTGACTGGTCTGAGTCCACCCCCAGCCCGGCCGTGCTGGGGCCTCCCCAGACCCAGCTCTCCCACCTGCCCGACCCGGCCACCAAGATGCAGGTGTTTGCGTGAGGGGGAGGAAGCCAGGGCCCCGAGCCCCTTCCCCCTGGCCCCCGAGCCCCCCTTCATGGGGGAGCCCCTCACCTGCCCCCAGGCCTCTGCCTCCTGGGAACCCCCCCATTGTGTTTTTTATAAGAAAAAATCAAATGTAAAAAAGAAAAAAATCCCTCTTTGGGGGTGGGGGCTCTGGGCTCCCCCCCAACTGCCACAGGGGGCTCTGGCTGGGCACCCCTGACCCCCCATCTCCCTGGCTGGGGGCGTTTGTCTTTTTTAAAAAAAAGTCTTTTGTATAGAAAAAAAAAAGTCATTTAAACGAGCGCTTTATTTTTACAAAATATTCTATGTAAAGTGTCCAGTAGGTGTTGCTAAAGCACCGCGGGCGGGGGGGGAGGTGATCCGAGCCCCCCCCCGCCCCTCCCACAGTGGCTCGGTGGGCAGAGTGCCCCCCACGTTGGGGAGGTGCCCGCCCGCTGTAATTGTGTACTGGGTACGCAGCGTTAGCCTGTGGCTGCTGCCCGGGGCACAGACCCCCTCCCGCAATGCGGGGGGGGCTGAGCCCCCGTCCCCGTACCCCCTTCTCAGGGCCCTCCGCAATGCGGGGGGACTGAGTTCCCCTTCCTGCCTCCCTGCCTGGGGTAAGTCCCCCCTCTCCCGCCCCCCCTGGGCCCTCCACAATGTGGGGGGACTGAGCCCCCCGCTGTCCCGAGCTCCTGCCTGGGGCCAAGGCCCCCAGATCCCCCACCCTCCCCTTCTTGTTTCTTGGCACTTCATCACATTCCAGGTTAATTTATTCCTTGGAGATGCCCCCTCCCAATTGTGCCTGTCTGGGGGGGCTCCAGCCAGTGTGGGGGGCTGCCAGCTGCTCTTGCTGTTTTTCCAGTGGCAGGAGGAGCCACCCTGTCAGTGCCCCCCCAGCACCACTGCCACCCCTGTGCTGGGCCCAGCCCCCCACCCTGACTGGTCGGGGCAGCAGCTGATCCGGCCCCCTCTGCCCCATGATGGCAGCTTGCCCTTCCCCCCCGGGGGGGCCTTGCCAGCGCTGGGCCCCGCCTACGGTACGATGCCAGGCAGCCAACCGCCGGCCAGCTGGCTCCGGCCCCTCGGAGCCGAGCACTTTGTACATGGCCCGTCTGTAAATAGCTCTGGGAGCAGAGGCTGGGAAGGAGCCCGGTGCCCGGGCACAGCCTCTGCCCCCACCCCTGCCATAGCGTAGAGGGGCGTGGGCCCCACTCGTCATGCCTAGACCAACATGTAGCTTGTTTTTAAACTATTTTTTAAATCCCTGTTTAAATCAAGTAGCTTTGAACCAACTGGGCGCCGCTGTACAGAGCTTGGCCCTATGCCTAACCCCCCTGCGACCTGCGGTACCAGGAGCCCTCACCTCATCCCTGCCCCTGCTCCTAACTCCCCTGGGATCCGCTGTACAGAGCCCACCCTGCACCCAATCCCCTGGGACCTGCTGTACAGGGGCCCTCACCCCCATCCCTGCCCCCACACATAAACCTGCTGGGACCCACTGTGCAGAGCCTGCCCTGCACCTAACCCCCCTGGGACCTGCTGTACAGGGGTCCCCATCCCTTCCCCTGCACATAACCCCCCTGGGACCCACTGTACAGAGCCCACCCATCACCTATCCCTGGGGACCTGCTGTACAGAGCCCGGCCCCATTGCGCCTAATAAAGCTGTAGTTAACAAGGAATCTGTCTCTGCCCCCTGTGTGCGCCTGTCCCTGTTCCCCTTGCATGCGCCTGTTCCCCTTTGCCGTTTGCTGTATCCTGGCCACTGCCGGTGGCTCTGGTTTGGGGGTGGAGTGGGTCTCTGCCATGGGCTCCCAGAGTTTGTTGGCTGGCTCCAGGGCTCGGACCGGAGGAGCTAACAGTCCCTTCTGGCCTGACGCTCTCCACACCCCAGGCAGACCAGGAACAAACAGCAGGGGGCAGAAAGGCCCACAACCACCACCCCCCCCGACCCCCGAGCTCTGCGCCCAAATGTTCTGGCTCTGCCTCCCTGCCCCTAGCTGCCCCCACACTCTCGGTGCAGCTCAGCTCTGACTTGCCACGGGCACTGCCTCCCCACCCCCCCATTGTAGCTGTCACTACAGGTGTGCTTTCACCACATGGTTCCTGGGCTGGGAAAAGATTTTGCTCCATTAACTCGCCCGCCTTACAGTGCGGACACGGCTAACCCACTTGTGTGCTGACTGGCCTCCAGTGTCTTCCCGCCAGTCCTCCTGGTGTCGAACCAGAGAGCGGCTTGGCTCCTTGCAGCATGAGGAGCCCCAGCCTGTGCCCCAGACGTGCTGGGGGTGCACGGGGTGAATGCAGCACCTGCTGCGAGCCCTGGAACGCGAGGACCACCAGTCGCCTGCTGTGCAGCCTGGAGCGGATGCAAGGCATCCGTTGGCTTTTGGGAGAGCAGTGAATGTCCCTGTTTCAAAGCCGCCAGCTGCTTCACCGGGACATCCCCCAGTTCCGCCCTGTCCTGCATCTCCGTGGGTCTGATACATCCCTGCTGGGATTTGCATCTTGTCAGGATGGTCCCCGCCCCAGCCCACATCACAGCACTCCCCCTCCTTCCTGATTCCCGGGCAGCTGCCCCTCAGAGCCTCCTGCGCCCCCTGCCTTGCATATGGTGAAGGGCTAGGCCGGCATATGGGGGTCTGGTTCCCCTCCCACCTCCCTTGGCACACCACTCCCCCCAGGGCTCAGCCTGGTCTCTGCTTCCTCAGTGAGCCGAGGGCAGGCTGAGAGCTCGGCTAGCTCCCTGGCTCACAGCATCAGGGAAGTTACACGGTCCTGAGCCAGCCCCACTGAGCCAGGTGTGAGGCTATAGAGGAACTTGGTGTTACGAGCCAGGGGGACGAATTCCCCCACTTCTCAATAGCAGCCAAGCTATCTGCATTTCCACTGACATTCCCCAAAGCCGATACCCTGGTGAACCCCAACAACCAGCCACTCGCGACTCTTCCTGTGTCTGCCCAGGGATCTGAGCCACAGGCAGGGCGAATGGCTTCATGCCTGGGGCCTTCACCCAGGTCACATAGTCCTGCAGCATTGGATGAGGTTTGTGGTATAGCAAGGGCAGAGGGCAGCAGGAGAGTACTGGAAGGGCGGTCTGTAAGTTCTCGAATGATCCAGGCTTTATTCTGGCTTTATAGAGTAGCCAGAGTCATTAGAGGGCAATTAGGGGCAGTTGAGGCCAATTAAAGCCCAGCCAGATGCCTGATAAAAACCCTCTGCTCCTGAGAGACAGTGCACGAGCTGGACGAGTAGGTGTCCTGTGCTACTGAGCAGAGGAGAGTGTGGAGTTGTGAAGAGGAGCAGAACGGAGTACAGCGGTGTGTGGAGTTGTGAAGAGGAGCAGAACGGAGTTCAGTGGTGTGTGGAGTTGTGAAGAGGAGCAGAATGGAGTTCAGGGGTGTGTGGAAGAGAGGTGGGGTCCTGAAGAAGGTACTGGGCTCAAGAAGCCGGAAGGTCAGAGGGGGGAAAAATAGCCCAGGGGAAAAGTCTGTAGCTGCAAGTACAGTGCCAGCAGCACATAGCTGCTACTCATGGGGCCCTGGGCTGGGACCCAGAGGAGCGGGCAGGCCTGGGTCCCTCCCTCCCTCCCTGGGGAGACTGGCAACACCCTGGCCCACTGCAAGAGGCAAAGCGTGGGACCCAGTGGGGGGAAGCCGGCCGTTTGCCACAGGTTGCACTATGCAGGGTTTGATGCGGGTTCTCTCTGTCCCAGAATCTCTCCACCCCATAAATGTCTTGCCATTAGCCACCACCTCATGCACCCACTGGAGTCAGATGTCTGAGCCCAGGAGAGCACAGCAGGACATGCACTGGTGCCTGGAGCGGGAGCCTGCCTGTCACCCCGGTGTGTCCTCGCAGGGCTGGCTGTGTGATGGCTTTCCTCTGAGTGTTCAGCCACACTATTCGCTGCACAGAGGACATTGGCCCCCCGTCCTGGGCAAATCTGCTTTCATCATCGTCAGGCATTTTGCCCACTCATGTGCCTTGTTTTCCTGCAAACATCAAAGCTCAGGGCTCTAGGTGTACCTGCATTGGCTGCCAGCCAACTTCTTGGGCCGTCCATGGGGTTCCTTTCCTGGACTCAGGCATAGACCAGGTTCCTCTGGGTCTCATTTCATACCTGGACCGACTGTCCACAAACTCTGCTGCCAACCGGCTTGCACCACGCAGAGCTTGGGGTTTCCTGGCCACTAACCACATCTTAAGCCCATAAGCACAGATCTCAGAGTTGTTCCAACCCAAGCACTTGGAGGAGAGGAAGGTGATCAGGATCAGTCAGCATGGAGTCACCAAGGGCAAGTCATTGCTGACCAACCTGTTGCCTTCTATGAAGAGGTCTCCAGTCTGGCACTGTCCATCCCCCACTGCCTGTAGGTGGCAGCGCAGCCCCACAGATCCACAGAGTCAGGGCAGGGAGCAGGCCATGGGCAATGCAGCTGGCTCTGGGCCCTGCTTAGAGAAAGGGCCCAGAGATCTGGATGGTGGCTGGAATTGCTCTGGGACTAGATGCACTTCCTTCCAACCCTTCTCTTTTATGGCTCTATCAACTAGAACGACGGGTGCGGGAAGTGAAAGCAGCCATGGTGGGGATAACCGAGATGTGGTGGAATCGCATTCGTGACTGGAGTGCAGGGAAGTGGATGTGCTGTCCAGGAAGGACAGACTAGAGGCAAAGGCGGTGGAGTCGCATTGTGTGTTAATGAGGAGGTAGACTGTGAAGAAATCAGAGGTGATGGAACTGATGAGACAGAGTCTGTTTGGGCCACAATCACTTTGGGGAAGAAGCTACCAGAGGTTCCCTGGGCTAGTGCTTGGGGTGCGCCCCAGGATCTGATTTGGATCTGGATAGAGACCTTTCATGTTTGTAATGAAATCAGTACTACTGGGAATTGTGTGATGAAGGGAGACTTTAACTTCCCTGATAGAGACGGGAGGGTGAGTGCGACTAATAGTAGGGCCCTGATTTTCCTGGCTGGGATAGCTGAGAGCTTGCGTCACCAAATACTCGCCGCAGCAACAAGAGGGGTTGCCATTGTAGATTTGGTATTGGTGAGCAGTGAAGCACTCGGAGGAGGAGACAACCTTGGTTCAAGTGATCATGAGCTACTTCAGCTTAACTAAATGGAAGGATAAACAAAAATACATCTGTGACGAGGGTCCTTGGTTTCAAAAGGGCAAACTTTAAAAAATGAGAATTGGTTAGGGAATGGGGCTGGACTGAAGAATTCAAAGTTCTGAATGTGGGGAACGCCTGGAATTAGTTTGTCAAAGTTGCAGTAACTATCAGAAGCCTCCATCCTAAGCAAGGGGGACCAATTCATAGGGAAGGGTTGCAGGCCAAGCTGGATGAGCAGACATCTCAAGCAGGTGATTCAGAGAAAGCAGAAAGCCTCCAAGGAATGGAAGATAGGAGGGATCAGCAAGGAAAGCTGCCTCCTGGAGGTCAGGAAGGGTAGGGATAACGTGAGAGCTGCCAAAATCCAAGCAGAGCTGGACCTTGCAAAGGGAATTAAAACCAATAATTCAAGGTTCTATAGCCATAGAAATAAAAAGAAAACCAGGAAAGAAGTGGGAGCGCTCAGCCCTGCGGATGGGGTGCAAATTAAAGATAATCTAGACATGGCCAAATACAAAACACTTTGCCTCCATTTTTAATGAGGCTAATGAGGAGTTTAGGGGCAGTGGCAGGGTGGAGAACAGCAGTGAGGATATGGAGGTAGAAAATACCACAGCAGAGGTGGAAGTCAAACTCAAACAGCTCAGTGGGGCTAAATCAGGGGGCCTGGATAATCCCTATCCAAGAATATTAATGGAACTGGCACATGAAATTGCAATCCCAATAGCGAGGATTTTTAAAGAATCTGTAAATTCGGGGGGTCATACCCCATGACTGGAGAATTGCTAATATAGTACCCATTTTTAAGAAAGGGGAAAAAAGGTGATCCAGCAAATCACAGGCCTGTTAGTTTGTCCTCAGTTGCATGCCAGATTTTGGAACAAATGTTGAAAGAGAAAATACTTAAGGACATAGAGGTTAAAAATAATTGGGATAAAATACAACATGGTTTCACAAAATGTAGATTGTGCCAGACCAACCATATCTCCTTCTTTGAGAAGATAACTGATTTTTTTAGAGAAAGGAAATGCAGTAGAGCTAATCTACCTGATACAGTCCCACGTGGAAAGTTATTAGTTAAATTGGACAAGATGGGGATTAATATGAGAATTGAAAGGCGGCTAAGGAACTGGTTAAAGGGGAGACTATAATGGGTCTTGCTGAAAGGGAGGTTACTAGTGGAATTCCTCAGGGAACGGTCTTGGGACTGATCCCCCCAGTCCCAAGCTGGCCAGGTGCCTGGCCAGAGCGGAGCAGCCTTACACTGGTGTGGGCCTAGAGCAGCCGCACCAGCCTGCCAGCTCCCGTCACCTCGATTGCCCTCAGTCCATGAGGGACAGGATGGGGCGTGTGGTGGCGGCTGTGCCAGGGAAAGCTTAGCTTCTTACTCAGGTAAGAATAATTTATCATCATCATGTATGTAGTTTAGTGGTGGCGTTATTATCATGGTATGTGTTTATAGTGGTTATATGGGTTTATGGCCAGGTCGGGGGGAGGGGGAGCTCTTGCTTTGCCGAGTCTGAACCAGTGGGGTTTTCACTCAAAAAGGCTGGGAACCACTGGACTAGAAGATGCTCAGGATGGTCCTTTCTGACCTTAAAGGCTCTGAGAGAAAGGTCTAACACAATTCGATGGCTGGAAGCTGACGGTAGACAAATTCAAACGGGAAAGCCATGTAAATTTTTGGCTGCGAGGGCAATTAACCATTGGATCAATTTACCAAGGATCCTCCATCACTGCCAATGTTTAAAGCAAGACTGGATGTTTTTCTAAAAGCTCTGCTCTAGGAATTGTCTGGGGGCAGTTCTCTGGCCTGTGTTAACAGGAGCTCAGGCCAGCTGATCAAGATAGTCCCTTCCGGCCTTGGACTCGCTGAACATGTGTTTGTGTTGCACGCTAGCATTTTGTGTGGGCGCTGATGTTCTGCAAAGGGGCAGGCTTGTCCGTGTGGGGCTTTCAGCTCCTTTCCTGACAGGATCATTGTCCTGTCTCAGAGCAGACCCAGGGCTGGGTCACTGTGTGTGGGCACCCCCACCCCCCCGGAAGCTCACCAGGGGGAGGGGTGGTCAGTGCTTGGGTGGGGACCCTCCTGGGTGAATGCAGCAGTGGGTGAGTGGGGTGGTGGAGTCTGTAGGGTGTGGGGCATAGTCGCAGTAAGGGGTGCTGGCCCTTGCAGTTAGTGCTGGCCCCAATGGGGGGGGAGGAAGTGCTGCTGGACTGTCCCCAAACACCCTGTTAGCCCCAGTGCCCCAGCTTGGTTTTTCCCTTGGTTTGCCCCTCCCCACAGGTTTCCCCTTGGCCTACAGAGGCTGAGTGGCATTGCTGAGACGCCGATGCTGTCTCTTGGGCCAGAGGTAGCTGCCTGGCATTGCTGGGTGCGCCCTCTTGGGGTGAGCGGGGCCAGGCAGCCTCGTAAATGTTCCCCGCCCTGCCGTGACTCAGTCCTGCCATGCATGCCAGGCTGCGTATAACTAGCTTGTTACAAAGGAGGGTGGGGGTCATTTTTGTCAATGGGGAAACCGAGGCAGGAAGAGGGGAAGAGACTCACCCAAGGTCACCCAGTGAGTCAACAGCAGAGCCGGGGATGGAAGTCCTGCATCCCTGGGCTAGAACTCCCGGCCAGGTGTTCTCACAGGCCAGGACCTGGAGCTGTTGGAGAATCCCCCTTTGCAGTGGAGGGGACGTGACCCATAGCTGAGCCATTCCAATCCCCCCCAGCAGAGGGCAGCAGTCTCCCTGGTCTCACTCACAGCTGGCAGCAGTCTGGACAAGCCCTTGGAGGGGGAGAGGGCAGGGACTGGCAGTCGAAGCTAGTGGGGGGCAGCATCCAGGTCCCATTTCCTGCCCTGAGAGGCAGGCGTCCTCTCCACTGTCCCCTTTGGTCCTGCCTCCCCTCCTGGGAAGTTTCTAGTCCCCGCACTGCAGGAAGAGGGTCAATAGGACGTGTCTAGACCCATTAATCCTCTTACTCTTTCAGGCAGGGAGGCCATGGCTGGGGGAGACATGGCTGGGTCTGAGCCGCTGTGGAATGCTAACCCCAGTGTCTGCGGGATTAACTCTTTGCTGGGGGGCCTGTGTGGCAGGGGCTGCTGGCCATGGGGCAGGCCTCGTCTCTGCCTGAGCGGCTGCCCCTTCCCGTGCTCCGGCCAGGGCCTGGCAGGAAGGGGCAGGAGCCTGGAAGGGGCTGGGGCAGCTTGGGAGACGGCTGAGAGGTGTCGTTGGTGACTTGTAGGGGGCTTCACTGGACCCTGCTATGCTGGGGGACTGCCCGTGCCCAGCCACCCCCAAACTCGCTCCCCATCCCCATCCTGAAAACTTACTCCTGGCACCCCTCCCCCAACCTGAGCCCCCCCACCCCTCACAGCCCCCCCCAATTGACTCCACACCCCATTCCGAAAACTCATCCCCCACCTAAGCCTCCCGTAGCCTAATGTCTATCCTGAGCCCCGCTCCCTGCACCTTCCCTTCCAGTGTCCTCCCCCCACCCCACTCCACGGGCCTGGGAGCTGGGAAGAGCAGGGGCCAGACCAGGCCATTTCCTAGCATCCTGGGCACCCGTCCCACCGGGTCCCAGCTCCGAGGCCCGTGTGGGTCCCTGGGGCACAGGTCCAGCCCCTGGCAGCCTGTGGGCCAAGCACTCAGTAGGGGGTGAGAAGGGCACTGCCCTGTCGGGGAGGCTCCCTGGCCAAACCCCACATGCCCTGCCACCCTGTTCCTCAGGAAAGCAGCTTTCCCAGACCAGGCACCGCAGAGCTCCCAGAATGCACCGGGGCTGGGCACTATAAGAGGGCACCGCAGGGATCCCAGAATGCACTGGGGCTGGGCACTATGAGAGGGCACCGCAGGGCTCCCAGAATGCACCGGGCCGGGCACTGTGGG
>ML675652.1:8399158-8411993 GCA_007922155.1 Mesoclemmys tuberculata
CCGCAGGGCTCCCAGAATGCACCGGGCCGGGCACTGTGGGAGGGCACGGCAGGGCTCCCCAATGCACTGTTTCTGCCATGGCTCCCTTTCGTGGCTGCCCCAGAACGGCTGTGCTGGACCAGGGGCCGCAGGGCTGAGCAAGGGGGCCCTGCCACACTCGCCTGGAGTGGCAGGGCACAGCCTGGCCCTGCGCTGTGCTCCAGCATCCCTGAGCCAGCCCCGTGGGGCAGCGCCTGGGCTGGGGAGTGCGGAGCAGAGGGGACGCCTGGCCCCATCCAGAAGGCAGCAAAGGAAGGGAGCGATGTTGTGTGGGGAGGGGCGGGCGTTGGCTGCCCGGGCTCGCCTGCGCAGCGGCACCCATGTGCCGGGGGGGACAGCCACGTGCTACCAAACGTGCCGAGTTGGAAACATCATTGTCCCCATTCTCCCAGCCCCACCCCAACCGGGCGTGCTTGCCCCGCTAGCGCCACGCAGCGCCCTCTGGGGTGGGCTGTGCCAGCCGCCTGGCCAGATGGGCCAGGGACCTAGCGCGGGGGCGGCTAGTCATTACCTGGGCTGAAACCTGGCCAGGGCTCCAGGGGTAACACCCCTCCCCTTCCATAGGGGCCACGGGTGTGTTAACGCTTCGTTCCCTGGGAACGAGCCATTCCAGAAGCCTGCTCTTTCTAGCCCCCTCTCTGGGGGTGCCCTGATTCCCCCACAGCCCCCAAATTCTCCTGCTACCCCTCCCCACACCTGGCTCCCACACCCCTTGAACCCAAAGCCCCCTGCTACTCCCCATCACCCTCCAGCCTTTCCCGCTACCCTGCCCCTCAATCACATTCCCCCCCCCCCCCCCCCCCAAAGGCTCCTGCAACCCGTCCCCCCCGCTTGCCCGGACCCCCCCCCTCCCCCCCCCCCGTCCAAGCTCCCTGGCTCTCCTGGTAATCCTCCCCAGGCACTGTCTCCTCTTGGAGCCCCTCCCCCAATCCCAGCAGCTCGGGGGTGTGCCAGGCGCCCACCCCCTTGGTTCCCGGTGCCCCTTCCACTTGGGGAGCTCTGGCCTATGCTGCTGGCCCTTCGCCAGCGCTCTGGCTCTCGCCCCCCGGGGAGACGGCTCTTGCCCCTAAGAGCAGGTGAGCTAAGTGGAGAAATTTTGTAATTATGGGTTGGCTGCTCCTGTTGGCTGAGCACATCACACCTCGCCCCTCCCCTTCCTCCCTGCACCCCCCGCAAACCCTGGTGCATTGCTCCTCTCAGCCAAGTGTATTGCATCCACCAGGCTCCCTGCGCCCCCCGGGCCCTCCCCGCTGCATTGCTCCTGTCAGCCGAGCGCATCATCCCCCCCAGGGTTCCCTGCAACCCCCACACTGTCCTGGGCCCATGGGGGGCGGGCTGTCCTGACCACAGTGGGGGATGGGCAGTAGCAGGGGGTTTGGGAGCCAGGTGTGTGGGAGGGGGTAGCCAAAGATCCTGGGGGTGGGGAAGGTGGGGGAGACCAGGGTGTCCCCAGAGAGGGGGCTCAAGAAGGGCTTGTTCCCCGTGGAGCAAAGGGTTAACACGCCCATGGCCTCTTCGTAAGGGGAGGCTGTTACCCACCCAGAGCCCGGGCTCCAGCCTGAGCCGGATTGTCTACACTGCAATTTTATACCCCGCAGCCTCAGCCTGTGAGGCCGAGTCAGCTGTTCTGGGCCAGCCCTGGCCTGATGCAGTGTGGACGCCTCCCGTCACGGTGTGAAGCACCTAGGGCTAGGGCTGCGGTTGCTCACACTAGAGAACTGCAGCCCTGACCGAACCATCGCAGGCTGCAGCAGGGCCACGGCTAAGCCACCCACCTACTTTGGGGCTCGGTGGCCCACAAGCCCCAGTTCAGATCCCTCTCCCCGAGTGGGGCTTTGCACCCGTTGCAATGGGCTTGGCTTGTCCCTTTGCCTGCTTGCGTAGCTGTGTCCTGCTGTGTGTTGGTGGTGGGAGCTGTGCCCTCAGTCCCTGGGGCAGGACGGGGAGCAGGCAGCTCCTGTGGGCAGCATGTACCGTGAGGAGCAGCCCGCTCCCTCCCCCAGGAATAGATACCCCCTCCACTCAGCCCTTGGCCTCTCCGCTGGGGCTCAGCCAGGGCCAGGTAGTGACTGCTTTAGGGCCAGTGGACACCTGGGGCTTTCCTCCTTTCATCCATGTCTTGCCTCATTTCACTGGTTCCTCCTGAAGCTGCACCAAGGGTTTTCTTCTCTCGTGGCACCTTCTAGGAAATGGCCTGGGCCCAGGCGGCTGTCTGTGCCCCTCCACGTAGTCCAACGTGTTGCCCCCGATGTCCAACGTGTTCAGCTCTTTGGGTAGTTTTTAGTATGTGTGTGTGCGACTGTGAGTGTGTGATTGTGAGCATGGGAGTGTGTCCCCGTCCCCTGTCGCTGCCTAGCCTTTTGGTCCCAATTCAGGTCAGGAAAATGGTGTGCGAGCCCGAATCCTGTAATGGTCTGTAAAACCCGTTGCCCGCCCAGCTCTAGCTGCAGGGGCAGCCGTGGGGAAGACCTCAGAGCACTGATGCCGGCATCAAATGTAGAGTACATGGGATCCTGCAGCACCGGCGGCTCGGCCCTGCCCCGGTGTTTGCCCCAACGTGTCTGGCCGACGTTGTCAGCAAGCTTCTCGGGAGTAAGAAGCTGCAGCCGCACCCTGGCATGCTGCACTCGCTTCTGCAAACAGCCAGCAGCCAGGCCGTCCCCCAGAGCGTTGTGCTCAGCAGCGCGCCAGCAGCCGGCATGCGGTCTGCTTGGGCCAGGATGGGGAGACCTCCATGGAATGAATAAATGCTGGGGAGCAGAGTGGGGGCTCAGTAGAGGTTGCTCTCCCCAGGGTCACAGCTGCTCCCACTGTGCTGCTGGGGGCACGGTGGGGGGGCTCATCCTATTCCCAGGGTGCCCGTGAGCATGTTTGATGAGATACAAGGCTTTAGCCTCAGCCATTCGCATTAAATAACCGTTCCCTGGAGTCCTGCTTGCTGCCCTAGTTCCAAAGGAGACAATTATATTCCACCCTCCTAAATGCCCCAAGCAGTTAACATATTCCTTGAATGAGAGATTAGGTTTGGCAGGACCTCCTGAGCATCTGGTCCAGCCCCTGTTCAAAGCAGGGCCAACCCCAACTAAACCATCCCAGCCAGGGCTTTGTCAAGCTGGGCCTTAAAAACCTCCAGGGATGGAGATTCCACCACCTCCCTAGGTAACCCATTCCAGTGCTTCACCACCCGCTTAGGGAAAAACTTTTTCCTAATGTCCAACCTAGATCTCCCTGACTGCAACTTGAGACCGTTGCTCCTTGTTCTGTCATCTGCCACCACTGAGAACAGCCTAGCTCCATCCTTCCTGGAACCTCCTTTCAGATCGTTAAAGGCTGCTATCAAATCCCCCCTCACTCTTCTCTTCTGCAGACTAAACAAGCCTAGTTCTCTCAGCCTCGCCTCATAAATCTTGTGCTCCAGCCCCCTCATCATTTTTTGCTGCCCTCCCCTGGACTCTTTCCAATTTGTCCACATCCTGTAGTGGGGGGCCCAAAACTGGACACAATGAGGCCTCACCAGTGCCGAATAGAGGTGAACACTCACTTCCCTCCATCTGCTGACAATGCTCTTACTAATGCAGCCCAACGTGCCGTTAGCCTTTTTGGCAATAAGGGCCTGCTGCTGACACATATCCAGCTTCTTGTGCAGTGTAACCCCCAAGTCCTTTTCTGCAGAACTGCTGCCTAGCCACTCGCTCCCCAGTCTGTCGCTGTTCATGGGATTCTTCCATCCTAAGTGCAGGACTCCGCACTTGTCCTTGTTGAACCTCATGAGCTTTCTTTTGGTCCAATCCTCTAATTTGTCTAGGTCTGTATCCTATCCCTGCCCTCCAGCGTAGCTACCACTCCCACCAACTTAGTGTCATCTGCAAACTTGCTGAGGGTGCAATCCACCCCCATCTTCGAGCTCATTATTGAAGATGTTGAGCAAAACCAGCCCCAGCACCAATCCCTGAGGCACTCTGCTTGACACCGGCTGCCAACTAGACGTTGAGCAGTTGTTCACTACCCATTGAGCCTGATGCTCTAGCCCGTTTTCTCTCCACCTTATCGTGCATTCATCCAACCCAGACTTGTTTAATCTACGGGAACCCTCTCTGGCTGATATCACTGTAGCTATGCAGCTGTGCAGCAGCTGCCAGGCCACACCCTGCTCCAGAGGTGGCTGCATTTCAGTGACACTGCAAAGCGAGCCCTGTGGGAAGGCTGCACATGGCATTGGGTGCTACAGGAACGCAGCCAACCCGTTTGGTGGCCCCCTGCGTGAGACCAGTTTAGTGAGTCTCATCTCAGGCGTCCAGTTGCCCAAATATCACAGTCACTACCTGGGACCCAGGGGAGAGGCCAAGGGCTGTTAGTGCAGGTGTTAGTGCCGTTATATACGGCGCTGGTGAGACCCCACCTGGAATATTGTGTGCAGTTCTGGTGTCCCATGTTTAAGAAGGATGAATTCAAACTGGAACAGGTTCAGAGACGGGCTACTAGGATGATTCGAGGAATGGAAAATCTGCCTTATGAAAGGAGACTCAAAGAACTTGGCTTGTTTAGCCTGGCCAAAAGAAGGCTCCAGGGGGATATGCTTGCTCTATATAAATATATCAGGGGGATTAACGTTAGGGAGGGAGAGGAATTATTTAAGTTTAGTACTAATATAGGTACGAGGACGAATGGGTACAAATTGGATATTAGGAAATTTAGACTTGAAATTAGACAAAGGTTTCTAACCATTAGGGGAGTGAAGTTCTGGAACAGCCTTCCGAGGGAAGTAGTGCGGGCAAATGACTTATCTGGCTTTAAGATTAAGCTTGATAAGTATATGGAGGGGATGTTATGATGGGATAGTTTAATTTGAGCAATTGATTTGGATTATCGGCAGATAAGTCTGCTCAATGGTCTGTGGGAATGTTGATGGGATGGGAACTGAGTTACTGCAGAGAATTCCTTTTTGGGTGTTGGCTGGTGAGTCTTGCCCGCATGCTCGGGGTTTAGCTGATCGCCCTATTTGGGGTCGAGAAGGAATTTTCCTCCGGGGCGGATTGGCAAAGGCCCCGGAGGTTTTTCGCCTTCCTCCGCAGCATGGGGCATGGGTCGCTTGCTGATGGATTCCCTGCAGTTTGAGGTCTTCAAATCTCACTTTTGAGGATTTCAATAACTCAGTCATGGGTTCGGGGTTGTTATAAATGTGTATGGGTAGGGTTTTGTGGCCTGCCTTGTGCGGGAGGTCAGACTAGATGATCATATTGGTCCCTTCTGACCTATGAGTCTATGAGTCTATGAATGGGCCTGGGAGACCAAGCTCCCATTGCCCATTGGGCAGGCTGGAAGGGGTAACACACAGGGACCTCCTAATTTCATGATGGAAATATTGTTGCAGAGGGATACGGCTTACTCAGGAAGGACAGGCAAGGGAAGAGGAGACGTCGCATTATACATCAAGAATGTACATACTTGTTCTGAGGGCCAGAAGGAGGTGGGAGGCAGAACAGTTGAAAGTCTCTGGGTAAAGATAAAAGTGGAGAGATGGGGGTTTTGTCGTGGCAGGGGGTCTACTATAGACCACCAAATCAGGGAGAGGAGCTGGAGGAGGCAACAAATAGTGGAAATATCCAAAATACAAGACCTGGTAATAACGGGGGACTTTAACTACCCGGATAACTGTTGGAAAGGTAATAATGCAGAACACAAACTACTGTAATGGGGGCTACCTTTTGTTTCACAAAGTGAAGGAAGCAGCCAGGGGGACAGCCATTTTAGACTTGATTCTGACCAACAGAGAGGAATTAGTGGCGAAACTCAAGGGGGAAGGCGAAAGTGTCATGAAATGACAGATTTAATTATTCTAAAGCAAGGAAGGAGTGAGAGCAGCAGAATATGGGCAACGGACTTCAGAAAAGCAGACTTCAACAAATGCAGAGAACTGGTCAGGTAAAGTCCCATGAGAAGAAAATCTGCGGGATCAAGGAGTTCAGGAGCATTGTTTATCAAGGAGACAATTTTAAAGTTTTAAAATCAAAATGGAACCCTGCAAAAAGTGGAAACGGACAAACTGCTAAGGAGGAGCACAAACGTGTAGGGACAACACCAAAAAGGCTAAGGCACAAAACGAGTCCCTGGAAAGGGACATACAAGGCAGTAAGAGGTTCCTTAAATACATTAGGAGCAAGAGAAAGAAGGATGAAGGAAAGTTCAGGTCCTCTGAGGGCATCAAGAAGGGTGAAGTATTTAATGCCTATTTTGCTTCAGTCTTCATTAACATGGTGAACGGTGACCAGATACTCAACACAATTGATACTAACAACAAGAGGGAAGGAACACAAGCCAAAATAGGGAAAGACCAGGTTAAAAAAATGTAGCTAGTTAGATGTATTTAAGTTGGCAGGGCCTAGTGAAATTCATGCTAGGGTACTTCAGGAACTAGATGAAGCAATTTTAGAACTGTTAGCAATTATCTTTGAGAATTCCTGGAGGACGGGTGAGATCCAGAGGACTGGCGAAAGGCAAACAGTGCCTATCTTTAATAAGGGACACAAAAGGTCCCAAGGAATTATAAACCAGTCAGCTGAACGTCGATAGCTGGAAAGATTAAACAGTCAGTTTCTAAGCACCGAGAGAATAATAGGGTTGTAAGGAATAGCCAGCATGGATTTGTCAAGAGAAAATCATGCCAAACCAAACGAATTTCCTTCTTTGCCAGGGTTACTGGCCTAGTAGATAAGAAAAGGATCTGGAAGTTATGGTGGATCACAAACTGAATATGAATCAACAGCGTGAGGCAGTTGTGAAAAAGGCTAATATCCTTCTGGGGTGTATAAACAGGAGTGGTGTATGTTAGACACAGGAGATAACTGCTCTGCTCTACCCAGCACTGGCGAGGCCCCAGTGGGAGTCCTGTGTCCAGTTCTGAGTGTCACACTTGAGGAATGACGTGGACAAATTGGAGTCCAGAGAAGAGCAACAAAAATGATGAAAGGTTTAGAAAAACCTGATGCATGAGAAAAGGTTACAAATCTGGGCAGGTTTAGTCTTAAGAAAAGAAGGCTGAGGGGGAACCTGAGAACAGTCTTCAAATATGTTAATGGCTGTTATAAAGAGAACAGTGACCAATTGTTTCCCATGTCCACTAAAGGTAGGAAAAAAGTAATGGGCTTAATCTGCAACAAGAAAGATTTCGGTTAGATATTAGGAAAGACTTTCTAACTCTAAGGGTAGTTAAGCTCTGGAATAGGCTTCAAAGGGAGGTTGTGGAAGCCCCTGTCATTGGAGATTTTTAGGAACAGGTTGGACAAACATCTGTCAGGGGTGGTCTAGGTTTACTTGGTCCTACCTCAGTGCAGGGGGCTGGACTAGATGGCCTCTCAAGGTCCCTTCCAGCCTGGCATTTCTATAATTCTACGAGCTTTGGACTCTTGGCTTCTGTATTTCAACTTTTCACCAGTGCTAAGAGTAACCCCCACTGCTGCTTGAAGTGCCTACACAGAGAGCTATGTGGGTGTGAATTCAAACTGGTTCAATGGGGCCAGTGCAGGCACCTGTATGGCTGTCCCTTTAAGAGCAGTGCTCCCTGCTCCACACACTGATTTCACAGATTTATAGATTCCAAGGCCAAAAGGGACCACCACTGTTACCATGTCTGAGTCCCGGCATAGCGCAGGCCAGAGACCTCCCCCAAAATAATTCCTAGAGCTTAAAGAGAAACATCCAATCATGATTTTAAATTTGTCAGTGATGGAGAATCCACCACGCCCTTGGTAAATTGTTCCGATGCTTAATTACTCGCACTGTTAAAAATATACACCTTATTTCCGGTCTGAATTTATCTAGCTCTGTTAGATCTTTCTCTGCTAGATTGAAGAGCCCATTATCAATATTTGTTCCTCAAGTAGTTACTTATAGATGGCGACCAAGTCACCCCCTAACCTTCTCTCTGTTAAACTAAATAGCTTGAGCTCCCTGAGTCTATCACTATAAGGCAGGTTTCTAATCCTTTAATCATTTTTGTAGCTCTTCTCTGAACCCTCGCCAACATCCTTCTTGAATTGGGGGCTCCAAAAGTGGACACAGGATTCCAGCAGTGGTCACACCAGTGCCAAATACAGAGGTAAAATAACCTCTTTGTTCTTACTTGAGATTTCCTTGTTTACACATCCCAGGATCGCTTTAGCTCTTTTGGTCACACCATCAAGTTGGGAGCTCATCTTCAGCTGATGATCCACCATGAACCCCAAATTGTTTTCAGGGCCACATCTTCCCAGGATAGAGCCCCCCTCTCCTGTAATCTGGCCTACAGTCTTTGTTCCTATATGTATACATTTACGTTTTGCTGAATTACGGTGAATATTGTTTGCCTGCACCTAGTTTACCAAGCAATCTAGATTGCTCTGTAGCATAGACCCATCCTGTTCATTATTTACCACTCCCCCAATGTTTGTGTCATCTCCAAACTTTACCAGTGATCGTTTTGTTTTCTTCCAGTTCACTGATATAGATTTTGAATAGTGTAGGGCCAAGACCCCACTGGAAACACACTTACCTGATGACGATTCCCCCTTTGTAGTTACATTCTGAGACCTTTCAGTTAGTAAATTGTTAACCCATTTAAGGTGCGCTATGTTAATTTTATACTGATTTCCTTTTTAAATCAAAATGTTCTGTGGTACCAAGTCTAACGCCTTGCACTTATTACGTCAGCACTATTACCATTATCAACCAAACTCGTAATCTCATAAAAAAAAACCCCCGTTAGTTTGACAGGATCTATTTTGCATTAATTACATTACCCTCCTTTAGTAATTTATTAATCAAGTCCCATATGAACTGCTCCATTGTCTTGCCCAGGATCGATGTCAAGCTAACAGGCCGATAATTACCCAGGTCATCCTGAGTAATTGTGTTTTGTGCCAGGACAGCTGTGTTAGTGTGGGATGGGCCTGTTTCTCTAGCGATACCAGTCCAGTCCAGAGTGTGGAGGCATTTATGCTGGTATAAAGATGCCATGCCCTGGTCTGCTGTGTCGCCTCCCCATAAGGGAATTGCTAGTTTGCTAAAAGCCTGTTGACACAGGTACAATTCCCGCCACACTTAGAGGGTCATAATTTTACAGGTATCCTGGGAGAGTTCACGTGACACAACTTTTACATGTGGACAAACCCGTACGGCCAGTCTATGAGACACATTTGCCAGCAAAGCACTGTTGTTCAGGGATGTGTGTGATGTTTTAAAGACATTTCTATGCTGGCAAAAGTGCTGACCTGGTTGTTTTTCCCAGGTTTAGTAATAGCACTACCAAGCTAGCCCAACAAACACTTCAGAGGTTGAACTAGGCCTGAGGTCTGCTCTACATTACAGACCTACGTCAGTGTAACTACATCACACAAGGGGGTGAAAAATCCATACCCCTGAACAACACACCGACCTAACCCCCCGTGTAGACAGCACTATGTCGGTGGGAGAAGCTTCTCCCGCTGACATAGCTGCTGCCTATGAAGGAGGTGAATTACCTTCGTGGACAGGAGAGCTCTCTCCTGTTGGCTCAGAGCGGTGGTTCCCAGCCTGTGGCCCGGGGGGGGCCAAAAGTGGCCCATGGGGGCTTTCATAGAATCATTAGAGTTGGAAGGGACCTCAGGAGGTCATCTAGTCCAACCCCCTTTCAAAGTGGCCCACCGCTCCCCTTCTGCTGGCTGCACAGGGAGCCGCTGCCTAAGGACCCAGGTGGGGTGCGTTGGTGCGGGGCTACAAGACCAGTGCAGGCTTCTTACTGCAGCCAAGGGGATGGGAGATCAACGCATCCCTCCCCATGGCTGTTGCAGAAAGCACGGCAAAGCACTCCTCCTGGGTCCATAGATGCTGGGGTCCCTGCAGGAGCCAGAGGGAGGGAAGCACTGATCTCCCGTCCCCCGGCTGCAAAAGGGAGCCACTGCCTAGGGACCCAGGTGGCGCGCACGGGGCTATAGGACATGTGCAGCTTTCCTGCTGCAGCCAGGGGGACGGGAGATCAGTGAGGAGGTAGCCTTCTCTCCCAACTCCTTCCATCTGGCTGCATGGTGGGGGGAGGAGGGTGCTGCTAGGGGAGCAGCCAGGATTTACCATGCTGGAGGAGGGGCAGGACTCTAAAAACCAGGGCCCTTCGGTTTGGCCTGCACTTAGCAGGCCACCCACCTTGACTTAGCTGCCAGGCCACGTGCTTCAGTGTGTAGTGTCAGTCACTCATCTACACTAGGGCTTTGTCTGTGAGCGTGAGCCATACTTGTGAGTAATTCGCAGGTGTAAAATAGTGACTGTAGGGATGAGCACAGTAGCAGGGAAATGTTTCCTTTACATATGTCGTGATCTGTAGGCCTTAATGGCGTGTTCATCAAGCCATCCTGTGTGAGCTGATAAACTAGTGGCCCTTCAGGGTTGTAGAAATGATATTTGTGGCCCTCGAGCCAAAAAGGCTGGGAACCAGTGGGCTAGACCAATCTGGATTAAGCACGTCCACAAGGGTGCTGGTGTAACTGCCCTTTCCCCATTGGAGGCTGCCGTGTATGTGGTAATGCAGCTGGGAGGCGGTGGCTCTGGGAAGGGCTTGGTGGACGCGGACTAAGCCCTCGCCTTGGGCGCTCTCCCATTCCCAGTCACTGATTGGTGGCCTCGAGGGCTGCCCCACCCCAGTTCCCAGCTTTTATTTTGTTTTCCACAGGGGAGCACAGGGCGCAGGAGAGCAGACTGGAGCTTGTCAACACCCACAAATGACCCAGGCCAAGCTGCTTGCCCCACTGCAGACAGCAAGGGAGACGTGTTTGCTGAATCAGGCCGCTGGCGCTTTGACGATGGACCCTCTGCGGAGAGCCTGCTTTGGCTCCCCTTAGTTCAGGAGTGCAGGATTGGGCCCCTGAAAGGTGTTATAATACATGGATGGGGAGGGGTGCGGATGGGGTGTGGGACTGGGACACAGGACTCCTGAGATTTGGGAAGGGACTGGGGTCTGGTGTGTTAGCATGAGATTACTGGGAGCCAGAACCCATGGCTTCTATTCCCAGCTCTGGGAGGGGAGTGGGGTTTAGTGGTTAGAGCACGGGGGCTGGGCATCAGGTCTCCTGGGTTCTATCCATGGCTCTGTGAGGGGAGTGGGGTCTAGTGGTTCGAGCAGGGGGGGGAGTGGTCTGGGAGTCAGGACCCATGCGTTCTAGTCCCAGCTTTGTAAGGGTAGGGGTCCAGGAGTTAGAGCAGTGAGAGGGCACCAGGATGCCTGGGTTCTACTCGATTTTTTTTTTCATAATACTGGAGAGCTATTTTAGTGGTATGCATGTGTCCGTTCTGCAGCACCTCGCACAGCCACCAACGTCACAGCATGGGCCCAGGGCGGGTAGCACAGAATGTCTGAAGAAAGAAAGAAAATAAGTGACTGATGTGGCAAGTGGGAAAGCCAAGCCTGACATTGCAATTCCAGGCAAAGAAATGCTTGCATCTGCAGCCCCTCCTGGTGCCCTGTGCAGAGACACTGTGGTAAAGGCAGGACCCTGGACCGCTAGAGACACAGGTTCAGTACCCCCTGTCGCATGGGGTGCTGGGTTATTGTGTAACGGGCATTTAAAAGGCCTGCAGGTTTTCACCTTGCTGGACACTATGGAAAAAAAAATGACAGTCAGGGGAGGGGCCCTGGCACTGGATTTCAGCCCCCCAGGGGTGGCGGTGGTGGAAGGGAGCTGGCATACAGCTCCCTGCAGGGCAGCTCACCTATTTCGCATGGGGCGTATTTTAACAAAAGTCACAAGGCCGCAGGCCCTGCAGACACCGGCTGGCTGCTTCATGTAACACATGGGCCCTTTCTGGGGCTGGCAGGACCTGTGGGCAGGCAGGACTGAATATGCGTTAGTGTGACACAGCACAAACACCCCCTGAGACACACGGAGTGATGGAGCGAGTACAGGGGTGTCACACACAAAGGGAGCGTAGGGGTGTCTCTCACACGCACATGGGAGAATGTAGGGGGATCTTTCACACACACGGGGGAGCGTAGGGGGATCTCTCTTGCACACACATGGGGGACAGTGGGGGATCTCTCTCACATGCACACAGGAGCGTAGGGGGATCTCTCACACCCACCCACATGGGGGAGTGTGGAGGGATCTCTCTTGCACACACATGAGGGAGTGTACGGGATCTCTCTCACACATGTAGGGGAGTGTAGGGGGATCTGTCACACGCACCCAGGGACAGTAGGGGATCTCTCTTGCACACACAGGGGAGTGTAAGGGGACCACTCACACAGTGTGTGTGGAAATGCAGGGTATCTCTCATTCTCAGACACATGGGAGATGGGGGAATCTCTTATGCACACGTACGGAGGGAAATGTAGGGGGATTACACACACAGCGTGGAAGGGCAAAAGGATCTCTTCTTCACACGCGTGTGGGGGAGTGTAGGGAGATCTCTCTGTCATACATGGGGCAGGAAGGGGGGAATCTTTCAGCCTCTGGCTCTCACACAGGCACACCACACAGGGGCCAGCCCAGCCCGAGGCCGCAGTGCCTTGGAGCTGTTCCCCCACCCGCAGTCCCTTTGTGTCTCTTCCCAGCAGAATGAAGTGGCTTTCGCCTCCCAACATGTGCGGCCCAGACAGCAGCGGTCGGGGTGGGGGAGGGTGTCCCCTCTCCCCGCCTGCGTATGGGGGGGACGGGAACGTGGGTGCTGATGGGCCTGCAGAGAGCCCCCCCCTTGAAGGGGATGGGCCTGCAGAGCCCCCCATTGCTAGGGGGGGCTGATTGGCCTGCAGAGCCCCCCCTTTGCTGGGGGATGGGTCTGCAGAGCCCCCCATTGC
>ML675652.1:8416993-8430469 GCA_007922155.1 Mesoclemmys tuberculata
GGGGGGTCCGGATTAGCGGGGGGATCTAGCTGGGGGGCTCCGGATTACCGGGGGGCTCCGGATTATCGGCGGGATCTAGCTGGGGGGCTCCGGATTACCGGGGGGTTCTGGATTATCGGAGGGATCTAGCTGGGGGGGTTCTGGATTATCCGGGGGGGGGGCTGGGGAAGCTTCTGAAAGCCACGGAGGCCTGCGGGCAGCCCCGGATCTAGGGGGCAGGGAGAAGAGGGAGTCTCGGGGGTGGGCGGGTGGTAGGTGGTGATCTGGATTGGGGGGGTGCGGGGAAGCGAGGTGTAGGCTAAAGTGGGGGGGGACGAGAATCCGGAGTAGGGGGAGGGGAGGAGACTCGGGTTGTGGGGAATTTCCTCTTCCCTGTCCCCCGCCCTCTCTGTGCAAATGCAGGTGACTGGTTGGGGGGGTACCTGGAGGGTGTTTGGACCCCCCCCTTCTGCCTGGGTTTGGCTTTGGGGGGAATTTGGTCACCCTGCCCCGCTACTCACCAAGGTCTCTGGGCTGATTTTTGGGGGGTCCCTTGTGGGGTGGGGGAGACAATCAGTGCCTCTGTTCCTGACCCTTCTGTGGTGGGGAGCTCTTAGCCTCTGCAATGGGGGTGACAGGGTCACTTGCTGCTGGAGAGGGCGGGTGGGAATGGAGGACCCCCCCCAGCTCTGCTGGCCTGCCTGCTCAGCTGGGGGGAAAGAGGGGTCCCTCCCCATGCCATAACCCTGCTATGCCACTCCCTGGCAGGGCCCTTGTTTCCCCGAGCTCCTGCTGTCTTGCCTGGCATCTGGCTGGCTCCGTAAACGCCCAGCCCGAACAATAGGCTGGGGTTTTACCCTCCATCTCTGTGCTCAGAGGGGCTTTTTCTGGCCTGGATGGGGTGCCCCAGGGATGGGACAGGGTGCTGTGTGTGTGTGTGGGGGGGGGTGGATGTGTAGGTCTGTCACCTGCAGTGCAACTCCCCCACCCGTGCACGCCCACCCCAGCTGTGACCCATGAAAGGGCTGCCTGAATAGGCAGGAAAATGGGGACTCTGGGATTGGGGGGAGGGGGTTATCTGTGCTGGTCTTCCCCCGCCCCCCCCCCCAAGCCCCGTCTGCAATCTGTTCGCAAGCCTGCTCTGTGATTGGAGGCAGGGGGGAGGATGCAGAAGGACTGGGATTTAATCTCCATGTATTTTTCTCTCCTCTTGGCTGCTGCTGGCTGGCTCTTCCTGCGGCCCTGGGTGGGCAGGTGTCTCGCTCTCCCCAGCCCTGGCGGGCGAAGGGTTTTATTTGTGTGTGATCTTGGGAGGCTGGGAGCTGCCGTGCCCCACGCCCCCAGCGCTGAGGTCTCCAGCCCCTCTGCATTGTCTGCCCGATGATGGGCTGCTGGCGAGGCCTGGTGCTTTTGTGTCGGTCGCAGGGCCTGGGCGGTGGGAGCCGTGACGTGTGTGGCTAGGTGAGATCACACTGCTTTAACCCTCTGCTTGCTGCCGCCGCATGCCAGGCAGTGGTGAAGGCAGCGGGTGGCTGGCTGGCACTGTGCCCCGCCCTGCCAGGCTGTGGGACTGGCCGTGTCCGGTGGCTTTGGCAGGTGTCTCTGTTAGACCTTGTCTGTGTGTTGATTCTCGTGCCAGACGAGCCCAGTGCAGGGGGAATTGTCCTCCGGCAGTGGGGCTCCTGCTGGCCTTCCCTTGTTGCTGATGCGGCCCCACAGGGAGGCAGTTGGCTTGCTCCACCTTCCAGGGCATCCGGCTCGTGGTGGCACCTGCCCTGGGACGTGTGGCTCAACGAAGCCAGGGCTGGCCAGGCCCTCTGAGCGAGGAGTGAGTGCAAACGTTATCTGAGGGGCCCAGGGACTGAATCTGGGACAAGAAAGGAGCTTCACGGGGAACCCGAATTGTCTTGCCCTGTCAGCGGGGTTAAGCCTCGTGTGCTGGGAGGGGGGCACCTATATCCTGGATCCAGAGTGTTTGGGCTTACCCAACACCACCTCCTCTGTGTCTCTTTGGCAGGGCAACACGCTGCCCCTGCTGCCCCCAGGCCGGGGGGGGGGGCTTAGGCCTGACCACGGGACTGGGCTCAGTCACCCAATAGGGTCCCCTTCCTTCCATATAGGGTCCCACACCGAGCTCAGTCTGCCTTGATGTCCTAGGAGGCCCGGGGATCAGCACTGGATGGCAGTGGGGAGGGGCGAGTGAACCTTCCCATTCAGGGCTCTCTGTTCCTGCAGCCCCCCAGAACGGTGTCTGCTACCCTGCCCCTTGGCAGGAGCCCCCTGCCCATTCCCCTGGGCTCCCGACATCCCTGGTCCCCAGTCAGCTGTGAGGCTCTCCTGTCTCTGCCTGGCCTATGATCCTCCCCAGGTGGCTGGCTGGGAGCAGCTCTCCTGCAAGCAGGCTGGGGAGGGGGTAGGGCCCCCCAAACTCCCTCTACACCCTGTTTGGCTGGGGGATGAGTTCCTTTCCCCTCCTAGTGCTGTGTGGCTGGGAGGGAGAGGGGTGGTAGAAGGAGTGTGGGGGGAGGGGGTTGGCTGGGAGCAGTGCACCCCCGTTGGGGCTGGGGTGGGCGCTAGGAACTGTGTGTTTGTGTGTCACAGACACAGCCCAGAGCCGGGGGCTGGAAGCCCCATTTATTGAGCAGTGAGCTGGGGGGAGGCGGGTGTTTGGCGGAGACTGCTGACCTGGAAGTGATGTGGGAGGGCCTGGTGGTTGGGCTGCAGCCCAGGCAAATGGGGCTGGCGCTCTGCATGGGCTCTGCCCTGTGGCGGGGGGGAAGGGGGACTGAGCACTGCCAAGGCCGTGGGAGAGCGAGGAGCTAGCCGCTCCGTGGCCTCTGCATGGGAGTTGCTCACTTGCAGCTAGAATGCAGCTGGCTCTGGGGTGAGGCTCGCAGGAAGTGAAGGGCAGGTCCTGCCCCAGCTGGGTGTTCTGGGGGGGCGGGGCAGGATGCAGTTGATGACTGGGGTCACGGCAGGCTGCAGGGTTGGCCAGCCTGGTTTGTGCATGGAGGGAGGGGGCCCAGCAGAGAACAGGTTCCCCCTGTCCCTGCCCTTCTGTGTCACACACAAACAGCCCAGGCAGGAGCCTGCGTCATCAGCCTTGGACCCAGGCCAGGATGGCCCTGGTGGGGCAGTGCCAGGTTCAGAGTCCAGGCGCTGCTGGGAACTGCATGCTTATCTTCGCACCGGCCAATGCCAGGCACCTCCTGGCAGCCCTGCCGCCCTGAGTTGGGGAACCCAGACGTGCCCGCTTGGTGTGCTGTGTCGTCGTCGTCCCGTGTCGTCCCCCCTCCACTCCCCAGTGCTGAGGCCTGGAGTGGCAGTGGAGTTCAGCACGACAGACCAGTGGAGCAGGGTGTCGGGTACGCAAGGTCCTGCTAAGGGCTTTTGGTGTCTGACGGGTGCCTGCCGGTTCTGCCTATGGGGGGGAGCTGTTGTGCTGGCTACTGTGTGGTCTCCCCGCCGAGATTAAGGGACCCTGTTGTCCCCTGTGCTGCATGGACACCTAGTAAAGACACTCCGTGCCTCAAAGAGCTCCCAGTAAGTTAAGTGTGGAGGGGAAACTGAGGCACAGATGGGCAGCCCCACGGCAGGTCAGTAGCAGAGCCGGGAATCGAACCCAGCAATCCCGACTCCCAGTGCAGAGCTGTGCCCACCAGGCCCCACTGTGCCCCATAGGCCAAAACTTCTCCCCGCTGTCTCGTTTGGCCACACTTAACTCAGGCCTGCGGGGGCCAGGCCTGGGACACGGTTCCTTGGCAAGTTGATGTCAACAGTGGCGGCCGCGCCAGACGAGTCCTGACAGGATCCTGGCCCAGCTGCTCCACGGCCATGTTCCAACCTGGTGATCTGGGCTGGGGCGGGGACTCCTGGCTGCTGAATTCCTGTGGTGAGTGAGCTGGGAAGGGAAGCACGCGAGGCCCGCTGTGATCCGTGCCGGCTGGGAGAGCCAGGGTGAGGTGCCTGGCTGCGTGCGCGTGTCCCGCACCCAGAGCCTGCACCTGGATCGCACCGACCCTTGGACCCTCTAATCGGGCTGTGTCCCCCCCCACCATTCCTGTTGTCCCCCCTGCCAAGCTGTATGGGGGGTGGGGGTGGGATGGAAGAGCGGCTTCCCGGTGAGCCTCCCCCAGAGAGCTATGCGGGGGGAGGCTCTGGCACCTGCTGGATGGAGGCAGTGAAGGGGGCAGAGAGGCTGTGGCATGAGCCAGTCCATTTGGGGCACTGCCAATGGAGGTGGGTGCCCCGTAACCCACAGCCCCCTCCCCCGAGTTGTCTAGCTCCTTCTGGGGATGGAAGCAGGGGCTGTTGGATATCATCTCAGTGCAAAGGGGCAGCATGTGAAGGGCCCTAGGGAGACTGGTGGGGGAAAGCTCCCTCTGCCCCTGTGTGCCTTGCCCAGCCTGGGGAGGGGAGGGAGCCCCTGGACTCCCCCCCTCATTCCCCCCCCAATGAAGACAGGTCACTGATTGAACCACCCGGATCACTGGGTGAACGGGGCACACGCAAACAAGCTGCGTTTTAGTCCGTCTGGCTGTGGACGCGTACCTCTAGGGACACAGACCGTAGGCCAGACTTTATCACATGGGGGACTCTGTCCTGGGAAGTGGTGCCTGGGGATGGGGGGGAAACATCTGCTCAATGGGAGCCACCCCCCGCCCCCACCGTGCCACGCTGTGGCCAAAAAGCCTAATGTGACCCTGGGATGCACAAATGTGGGGGTCTTGAGGCAGAGCGGAGAGGGCGTTTTACTCCTGCGGTTGGCTGCTGGATCGCTGGGTCTGGTGCCCACGCCTGAGGGCGGATGTTGATAAATGGGAGAGGGGTCAGGCATTAGAAACCAGCCTCCTCGAGATACACTCCGATGGCTCAGGCTGTTCAGCTTCGCGAAGGGCGGGTCAAAAGGTGCCCTGATCTCAGCCGTAGAGGAACCGACACGGGCGTACCTATCCAGTGCCGCAGACAGCGTCTAACACGAGCCACTGGCTGGACGTTGAGGCGAGACAAATCCAGAGTGGGGTGAAGGCCTGCATTTTTAATGGGCAGAATAATTAACCCCTGGAACGCTTTACCAAGGGTTGCGGTGGCTTCCACAGCACTGAGGGCGTTTAGGTGGTGACTGAAGGGTTTCTAAAAGCTCTGCCCTGGGAGGGATCTTGGGGCTGGTCTGGGCCCTGCAGGACGTCAGACTAGCTGATCCCGACGGCCCTTCGTGGGGAATGGCTCTTCCCCGTGTGCCCTGGCAATGCTGCATTCAGGACCCCAGAGCCCCGATGGGGAGCAGGGACGTCCGGGTATCTCCCCAATGGGAAGCGCTGTCCTTCTCTATCATGGAGGCTCTGGTCTCACCCTGGGTGTTGGAGCCAGCCTGGGACTCCCGCTGGGGGCAGTGGTGCGGACACTGCAGGGCGTGGCTTGTTGCAGCTTCTCCTTGCCTAGTGTAGACAGGCCCTGTCAGCCTTTTCCTCCCCCCAGCAGTCCCCTGCCCCAGGCTGCCAGCTCTCTGGCGTTGGGGTGCCGGCCCCTTGGCAGGGACCACGTTGTGGGGGACAGGAGGGCCACTCTGCTTCTGTTTTCCTCTAATCCTGGCTGCGCAGCTGCGTGCGACAGCTCTCAGCCAGCCCCTGGCGCAGCCTTGACCCCTGGCCCTCTGCATCCAGCCGCCCACACCTCCTGTTTGCAGGGGCCACCTCCAGTTCTTGGTGTCCGGCTGCTGCCCCCACGCCTCGCACAGCCTGGGCTCCCAGCTGGGAGCAGGGACAGGGGGTGCCCTCTCTCCAAGGCCCATGTCTGTGCTGTGCCAGCATGTCCCAGTTCCTCCCTGGTTTCCGCCCCCCCCTTCCCACCCCACACCCCTGGCCCTGAGCCATCGGGCGGTAGGGCCCGTCGGGACCAGTTGTCTCTGGGGCTGTGCCCCTGCCTTGGAGCGGAGTTTCAGGCCTGGCTCCTGCCAAGCAGCCGGGTGTCTCCCATCACGTGCGCCCGTGCAGGCCCCCGAAGTCTTGTGCCATGGCTCCCCGGGCGCCTGCATGTGCCTCTTGCGGGGCGGGAGGCTGGCATGTCACGGGGAAGCATTCTGGCTGGGGGTGGGGCAGGACATTGTCTAGTTAGAGCCGGGGGCTGGGGGTTAGGCCTGTATCTAACCACCCCTTCTGTGCTTGTCTCCCAGTCAGTAACCATTCTCCCCACTTCCCCACCCGAGGTCTGGCCTGGTGATGGTGCGTGCAGTGGGGTAGGGGCATGGAAGGGGCTGCTGGGGGGCATGGAAGGGGCTGCTGCGTTCCCAGCTGGGCTGGGACATGGAAGCCGTGCTGTGCCCATCCCAGGAGGTGCCACGTTTCCAGCCCATCCAGTCGGTGCCCGTGTTTGGGGGGCCCTGGCTGGGCAGGGGGCTGCTGATTGGCCAGGAAGGTCACACGGTAGCATTCCCGTTGGTTGAGTGCACAAGCATTCCCACCGTGAGGTTCCCGGCATGTCCTGGGTGCAGGTGCCGTTTGAGTCTCCCTGCCCCTGGCATGCCCTATGGGTGACTGGGGCAGCAGCTGGGCATGGGACACAGAGCGGTCTGCACCCGTCCTGGGGGCTTGGTTGCGTGGGTCAGGAATCCCCCTTGGCAGCGATGTTCATGGCCCCAGGATTGGGGCCTTTCTCTGGGCCTGGCTCCTTGCAAGGCATTGGCCCCTCCACAGCAGGGACATGGGCTGCCATCTCCTGGCAGAGGGCAGAAGAGGGGGCTGACCCTGGGTTGCTGGGAGGACGCGAGCAGGGCCCTTCATGTCCTGTGTGGCTCTGCCTAGTGGTGTGGGCAGCCGGGTGACCTGGATATGCTGCAGCGCTGGCTGCGGGGCCAGTGCTTGGGCAGCTGGGGGGAGGGATGAGGGGGTGGGACTGTGGGTGCCTGCCTTGTGCCAGTGCCTTCTGCCCCTGGGGGACTGCCCACGTGAGTGGGCCCCAGGGGTTCCCCGTGTCTAGCCTTGAGAAGCTCAATCGATTTAGCTTAACAGGAAGGTTAAAGGGTGGCTTGATTCCAGTGCCTGGGTGGGGACCAGACATTGGCTGAGGGACTCGTCCCTCTAGCAGACAAAGGTCCCACCTGACCCAGGCTGAAGCTGGACAAACGCAGCCTGGCAATAAGGCGCCCGTCTCTCCCGGGGAGGGTAGCTGACCGTGGGAACGACTCACCAGGGCGGCTGGTTCTCTTCCCGCCACGCTGTCGTTCGGGTGGGGATGAACGAGGCAGTCCCGTGGCCTGTGCTGTCCGGGTTGGACTAGATGATGAGTGGTTCCTTCTGGCCTTGGAGCCTGTCGGTCTGCTCCAGCAGTGGGGGCTCTGCATGGATCCTTGATGGCGTCCCCCCATGGTAGGCTGGCTCCCATCTGCATACTGAGGGCCGTGTCCCTGCCTCATAGTGTCCAGGAGGCTGGGTGGCATCGTGCCTTGGTCCCAACCCCCATCACAGCCCAGGGCCCACCCCGAGAGCTCTGCAGATGAGACCAGTGTGCCGTGGGTTGATTGAGAGATCCTGGGGGCTCGGAGACTGTTCGCTGCACCCCCTGCCCTGGAATTCCCTCCCTGGGTCCCTGTGCGCCGGGGCAGGGCTGTTAGCCAGTTGCTCAAAGCAGATCAGCCCACTCCAGTGCTCGTGAAGTGGGGGGGGGGGTTGGGAGTGGGGAGTACCCTCTGAGGGGTGGGGGGCAGTGCCAGGCCCTGTTCCCCTGACTCCCCCTTTTGGGCAGCTGGCTCCCATCTGCACGCCTGCCAGGCTAGCCCTTGTGCCTCTGGGGCCGGGGCTGTCTCCCAGCTGTGCGCATCCGAGATAAAGCCGGGCAGGCTGTGGGGTGAGGGAGGCCTGGCGCCCGCCCAGCGTTGCTGCGTCCTCCTCACGGCCTTGCCCAGATAAGCAGCTCAGGCGGCAGGGTGGGATTAGCTTGCTGGCTCGTGTCGCTGGTGCTGGTAGCACCCGCGTGCAGCTCCCAGCGCAGGGAGGCAGCCACTTCTGGGGTGGGACATGGCAGCCTCACAGATGTCGAGGGCGGGGAGGGGAGGAAGGCCACAGGGGCAGGGGAGGGCTCCCGGGGGGATTGGCTCCTTGTTTCTCTGCCGCTGTTGGCAGCTCCATGCTGATCCCTTGGGGCTGGTATCTGAGCCCCACCGCCAGCGAGGGGTCAGCCTAGGGAGCCCCCCCCCTGGCGAGGCACCGCGAGGGGCAGGAGCAGGGCTGCGCACGTCAGCCCCTAGCCGTGTCGTGTGGGCCCTTTGTCCCAGGCCTGTTCTTCCTGCGTTGCACAAACATCCGGGGCTCCTTGGGAACCAGTGTGTGAGCCCACAAGCCCCTGCTATCCCGGCTGTGGGTCCCCCCCCCCACTCTACCAGCTCCCCTGGGCGCCTAGCTCCTCGGCTGTGCGGCAGAGACCGCTGTGGGGTGTGATGTGCAGTGGGGCTGAGTCCCGTTGCGCTAAGCCAGGATCACGTAACTGCGCCCGGGGGGCTGGGGTGTCCGCCCCCGCCTTCGCCCCCGCCCCGTCCTGGGATCTGGCTGTTCCCAGCGTTGGGTGCTGGAGGGGCAGGCGGGAGTCGTGGGCCCGGTGCCACAGGGGGCGTGGTGTCTGCACGCTGGAGCCGCAAGTCCCGTGCGCAGCGGGGACTCTGCCGTCAGGCGATGCTGACTCAGCCGTGGGGGCCGCTCCACCTGTTGCCTGGTGCTGGGGCCATTCTCGCCGCTCAGGAATGTGCCCCCCGTGTGTGCGTGCGCGGGGGAGCTGGCGCGCAGCTCGCGTTTCACGGCCTTTCTGCATGGAAAACAGCATCCGGAGGCTTGATCTTTCCAGCCCCTTTCGGGGGGGGGGGACTGTATGGAGAGTGTGTACCCTGCCCTCCCCCCACGCCACCTTGGACATAAATGTAGGGGTTGTGAGTGGGGCAGAGCCAAGGGCAGAGCCCAGGTGTCCTGACTTCCAGCTCCCCCCCCCAACCCACCAGATCCCAGTGCCCCCCCCCCCCAGAGCTGACGACAGAACCCAGGCGTCCTGACTCCCGGGCTGCCCTGCTGAGAACAACCTGCTGATGCTGGTGGGAGCTGTGGCCCCAGCTGGATTATTGATCAGCCCCATTTCCCCCCCCCCATGCGGGCCCGGTGTGTTTGCACCCAGCTGTGACCCCCCTCTTCCAGGGTCTGGCTGTGGCCGGGGGTTGGCACCGGGACCTCCTCGTCTGCGCCCCAGGTTCCAGCCGTCCTGCTGGATCCCGCCCGTGCCGTGGTGAGCCTGGGGTGAGCGAGTCCCTTCCCTGCTGCTCTCCAGCCAGCAGCACCCCCAAAAGGGGATGGGGCCTGTGGTGCTGCCTTCCTGGCTCCCCCAGCCCCAGGCTCTGACCTGCGAGTGCCCAGTGTGGGGCGACACCCCACTGCTTGTGCGGGGCTGTGCCCAGGAGCAGCCAGCCTGGCACTGCCGGGAATAACAGGGCAGGCAGGGCCGGGAGGGGAAGGGGGTCGCTGGCTGTAACCCACCCTGCGGTGGGGAGGATGTTGCTGGCCTTGGGCAGAGGATGAGAAGCGGCAAGTCTGGAGATGCTGGGAGGGTGAGGGGAGGAAGCAACGGGCTGGGGGGCCTCGGGTGGGTGGCTCTGAGCCCTGGCTTGTCCCGGCAGCACTGCTCTCGGGGGAGAGGGGGGCATCTGAATGAGACTGGGCGGGTTCTGGGCTCCCAGGAGCCAGTGCAGGGATGCCCCAGGGCCAGGGAACCAAGGGGCTGCAGCTGGGACCCTCCTTGTCCCAGCTCTAAGCCCCGGGGGCCACGTTGGTGTGGTCCCAGCACAGGTCGTGGCGCAGCCAGCTGCCCTGCAGCCACTCATTGCTTGGCTCTGATGGGACAGGGCCTCGCCAGGCCATGGGCATGAAAACTGGACTTGGTGGTGCAGCAGCTGGGGGACGCCAGCCTCTCCCGTGGGGATCTGGCCCCACCCTGGCGTGGGCTGGTGATCAGGAGGTGTGTGGGGGGGGTCCGTCTGCAGCCTCTCCTCGCTGCTGTTCTAGGGGAAGCCGAAGTCCGGGGGCTCCCTGCTGCTGGAGGGGCCGGCTCGGGTGTAGGTACACTCGGGGGGGGGGGAGGGCTGCAGGGGGTGGGAATCATCCCTCCCCGACTCTCATGCTGGCTGCTGCACCCCTCCTGCCCCGGGGAGTGATCCCCCCAATCCTGCTGCACCCCCCCACCCCCATGCCTGGGAACCCGTCAGCTCCACCCGCCTCCGCCCAACGCCCTGGCAGCGCTAGGGGAGGGAGGCAGTGGGGCTGTGGCCCGTGGGAAGATGTGCTGGCCCTTGCCTCTCATACCCCAAGACGTGTCTGTACAGGTGCAGCGTGGGACGGGGGCCGCTCCCGTCTGGGGGCTGGGAATCGGTGGGGGTCAGGCCTGCTGCCGGGCGGCCCCAGGGGGACAGGGGTCCCCTTCTCCCACACTGACTGAGTGGGGAACCAGTTCTACTCTAGCATCCCTCCTCCTGCCCTGGGTGTGGGGGGGAGGTGTGGAGGAAAGGGGCCTCCATGCCCCCCAGCTGCTTTGGAGGCAGGCCGGGGGTGGGGGCTCTACCCAGCAGCCATGGTGGGGAGGGAAGGGGGGAGTTAATGGGGAATCCCCAAGGAGCTCAGCTTGGCTGGCACTTGGCAAAGCGTCCAGGACCTCTGTGCGTGGCCCATCCAGGCCTGCTTCCCGTGGACGGAGCTGGGAATCCTGGGTTCTGTCCGGCTGGGGGAGGAACAGGGAACCCGGCCGCCTGGGTTCTGGTCCTGGCTCGGTGGAGGTGTTGGGGGGCCTGGGTTCGGGGCCTGGCATGCTGCTTTTCTGGGAACTGATGCTCTGTGGGATTGGAGGGGCAGGGGCGGGAGCTGACAGCCTCTGTCCCTGAGGGGTGCTGCCCAGCGTGGCAGGGAACCTCCGTCCCCCTGCCCGCATTGGTCCCCAGCCCTGGGGGGGGTCGAGCTCCACGGCCCGACGTTGTCTCACTGGGGCCGGGCTGGCTGTGTTCAGGAGCTGGACGAGGAATTTCCCCAGTAGGGCGCCCTGAGCCAGTCCATTGCCCGGGGAGGGGATGCCGAGCACTTCCCGGGGACCTTGGAGTGGGCCTGGGGTTTAGTGGGAGGGAAGGTTTCTGGGTCAGGTGAAGTTCAATATTTTCAGCAAGGATTTGGCTTAATGGCAGAGTGGACCTGTAACGTTTGCAGTCACGACCACGCTGGGAGGGGCTGCGAGGGCTTTGGAGGACAAGATTACAATTCGAAATGGTCTGGACAAAGCGGAGAAATGGGCTGAAGTAAATAGGATGAAATTCAATAGGGACAAATGCAAAGTTCTCGGTTTAGGAAGGAACAATCGGTTGCACACAGACAAAATGGGAAATGAGTGCCCAGGAAGCAGCCTGCAGAAAGGGAGCTGGGGGAGGGGGATTTTCCATAGTGGATCACAAGTTAAATATGAATCAGCCGTGTAACACTGTTGCAAAAAAAAGCCAAGCTCATTCTTGGCCGTATTAGCAGGGTGTTGCAAGTAAGACACCAGTAGTAATTCTTTCTGCTCTGCTCGGTGCTGATTAGGCCTCAGCTGGAGGATTGTGTGCAGTTCTGGGCGCAGCATTTCAGGAAAGATGTGGAGAAATTGGAGAGAGCTCAGAAAAGAGCAACAAAAATGATTGAAAAAACTGGGGAGTTAAGTCAGGAGACGAGAAGACAAGACTGGGGGGCGGGGGGGTTACGCGTTTTCAAGTGCATAAAAGGTTGCTCTAAGGAGGAGGGAGAGAAAATGTTCTCTTTTAACCTCCAAGGACAGGACAAGAAGCAATGGGCTTAAACTGCAGCAAGGATGATTTTAGGTTGGACAATAGGAAAATCTTCCTGTCGGGTAGTTCCGCGCTGAATGAATTGCCCAGGCAGGTTGTGGGATCTCCGGCAATGGAGATTTTTAAGAGCGGGTCAGACAAACACCTGTCGGGGAGGGGCTGGGGCTAATGACCTTGCAAGTCCCTTCCAGCCCTATGATTCTCTGATTTGGGGGCGGGGAGAGTTGGGGGCTCAGTGGGGCTGTGGAAGGATGGGAGGGGTCCAGGCCAATGGGAGGCCATGGGGATGCGGGGGGCTGTCAATGAGATGGATTATGGGGGGGACAGTAAGGTGTTCTGGGTGAATGGGGGGGCCATGGGAGACGGGGGGGGATTCTAGGAGAGCTGGGTGAGTGAGAGCTCCCCAGCAGCTCCTCACCCTCTCCCCCTTGCAGAGAACGTGCCGGAAGAGCTGCGCGACCCCTTCTACACGGACCAGTACGAGCAGGAGCACATCAAGCCGCCCGTGACATGCCTGCTGCTCTCCTCGGACATTTACTGCCGGGCCTTCCGCCAGGTGCTGCCTCCTGACGATGCGGCCGCGCCCGGCCCCAAGGACAACGCTGCCCTCCTGGCGCTGCTGGGGCGCCGCGGCCTGGCCCCCACCTACCAGGACAAGCCCGTCAAGGAGGCCGACCTGCGCCAGAAGCCCATCAAGATGGTAAGGACCCAGCCAGGTCAGGGGGACCTTCTGGGTACTGCTTCGGGGGTGCCCGTTATAGGGGACTGGGGAGGGTCCTCCAAACAGCTGGGTGGGGCAGCTTCCAGACTGGCCCTCCCCCTGGGCGTCCTGTCCAGGGTCTTGCTCTGTGGTGCATGGAGACCTGCTGTGGTGGCGCCTGGCTGGGCAGGAAGAGACAGATGCTGGGGCGGGGGGGAAGCTGTGGTGCTCCCTGGAGTGGGCATCTTATGGGGAAGGGCATGAACCCAGCAGCGGGGGAGGGAACAGGTGCCCTGGATTGAGTGGATCCTTCCCCCCCCCCATCCTGGTGGCTGCTGCTGGGACACGCACTGGGGCAGGGCCTTTGAGCAGGGATCCTGGTTGACACCTGACCCATAGGTCCCTGGACTGCTGGATCCTTAGCTGGGCGCCTGCCCCCTGTGAGTGCTGGGGGGGCGGCGGGACTTCAAACCCAGGGAGGGTCTCCCTCCCTCTTCAGGCTGGGCGTCCAAGGCAAAGGGGCTGATGCCCTGTGTGGGGCTCGTGCTGTCGGGGGGTGGGGGCCCTATGCGAGTGCGAATCCGGGCGTGTGGGGCTGTGAGCGCAGGGCCTCTGGCGGGGGACTCTGGAAAGTCAGGTCGGCTCTGCCGGGAGCCGTGGGGGCTAGAGGCTGCGGAGGGAGGGTCTCACCAGCCTGTTTAAATCCAGGGGCGATGGGGTAGCATGTGGGGGAGGGAGGTCGGTTCCCAGAACCTGGAGACTCTAGCCCAGCCCGTGTGGGGTGGCTGGGGGGGCCCAGCTGTTGGCGCGGCTCTGCCAGCAGGTGCCTGCTGGGATCGTGGGGCGGTGACCTCTGATGGCTGGTGATGCTGCCCAGGTGATCTGCCCGTAAGGCTCTGGCTTGGGGCGTGTGCGTGTGCGTGTGCGTGTGCGTGTGCGTGTGCGTGTGCGTGTGCGTGTGCGTGTG
>ML675652.1:8430479-8461148 GCA_007922155.1 Mesoclemmys tuberculata
GTGTGCGTGTGCGTGTGCGTGTGCGTGTGCGTGTGCGTGTGCGTGTGTGCTGGTTGGGTCAGAGCATGGGCACGGCGAGGGCACAGCCCAGTTCTCTGGGTCACACACAGCTCTGGGAGGGGGCAGGGGGGAATCACTTGCCCGTGTGCCCTCCCCGCAGGGTGCCCTGGTGAGCGAGGCACTGCCTGGGTAGCTGGGGCCGCCCGGGGAGGGTGTGGGTGGTGCTCAGTGGTGTTCCTGGGCTCCCGGTTCCTGCCTCCAGGCCTGATGCCCCGTGGAGCCAGCTGATGCCTCTGCGGGGGGCCCTGCTGTGGGGGGGTGCCCCTGGGAGGGTTGGGGTGAGGTGGGGTATGGGAGGGTGACCTGCTCCACATAGGTAAGGGACACACTGGACCCTTCTTGGGCCCCTGCCCCCCCCCCGTGCTGAGGGGGAGCAGACAATGGGGATTCGAGGCTGCTGCACAGAGCTGGGCGTGGGCGTAGGGCTGTGGTGGAGGATGGCATCCCCTCCCCTGCTGTGGGGCCCAGCCTAGAGGGGGCACTGACCGTGCGGGTCCTTCCAGCCCAGACTCCATCTCTGCCACAGCAATGTGTGTCAGGCCTGGTTGCCGGTGGCGGCTGCTGGCCAGTAGCAGAGTATCTTGTGCCGGGTGCACAGAGCCCCTCCAGGCGGGGACGTTCTCTCCCTGCGGGGGACTCAGCTGCAGGGGCGAGGGGGCTGTGCCTTGCCTTAAGCGTGGGTGGGGGTTTCTGACTTTTTTTCTGAGCATCTCTCCTAGCTAATGGAGCTGCTGCTTCCCATGGCTCATAGGGAATATCCCAGTCCTTCTCTGACCCTCTCTGGATCCAGTGGCAGGTAGTTCCACAGGCTGATGGGGGGGCCAATCTCTATTGCCCATCTGGTGTTTCCACCAATCAGCCTCTCCAACTTGCTGTCTCCTGATGTCACAAACCCCAGTCCCCACCCTGCTCTTGGGCTGGGGGAGGGGCAAACATGCATCTTCCCTTCTCCATCTTGCTCAGACACCCCCCCCCCCATCTGTCTAGGCCAGGGAAGGCTGAGATCCAGGTCAAGGGGTATTAGCTGCCCTGCCTAACAATCCCAAGCCGGGCTAATGGGACCTCCCCCACCCCCCTGGGTCACCTGGCAGGCTCTGCCTGACCCAGCTGTTCTCCAGGGCGCCTGACCCGAGCCTGTGGGGTGGGAGGGGACCGTCCTGTCTATCCAGCTGTTGGAGCAGGACTCCGGCTGGGAACAGGAGCCTTTGTGGGGCCTGTGCCGTGGCATGGGGGGATGGGCTCATGTTAATGATTGGCAAACAGCTTCGTTAGGCAACCGGCCTGCAGGGGATGCAGCCGCCTGGCTGGGCCGGCCTGGGGAGCTGCGGTACCAGGGTTGGAGCCATGCTAATCGGGTTAAACATTAGCCGCCAGGGGATCTGTCCAGGGATAATTGGCTTGTGGGAGGATCCTATTACCCTTGGGGGGGCGGGGGAGGAGGTTCGGACCCTGCTCCTGGGGGCATGGGCTCCTCTGCCTGGGGTCCATGGCACTGTCATGAGCCCTGGAGCTCTGGCAGCTCAGCCCGGGCAGAACCCTGCCCCTCACACCCTCTCACAGGTTCATTTTAACGGAGCCTGCTAATCCGACAGCTGGGGAGAGGTGGGGCAGGCCAGGGGCAGCGTGGCCCTGGGCTCCTCAGTCCTGCCCCCACGCGGGCTCTGTTTTCACATCCGCTCCTGAGAACACGGCCCCAGGCTCCCTGTGCTCCAGTCAAGGGGGTGTATGGGGGGGCACATTTTGGTCAGTCCCTGCTGGGGTATGGGGCAGCTGCCTCCACTCTGAGGGGACCTGGGGGGAGTCTCCCCAAGCCAGGAGCTGGCAGTGTCCCTCCCTCTCCTGAGTGGGAGAAGTCCCTGGCCCCATGTTGGTGAGGGGGAAACTGAGGCAGAGAGACTGAAGGGGGTTTGCCTGAGGGGGCACAGCCAGTCAGCGGCAGAACCCAGTCTGGACTCCCCTGCTCTAACCACTAGGCCCTGCTCCCTCAGAGCTGCTGTTGCCCTCCCTGAGGTATCTAAACTTTTTGGCATGCCAAGCCACCAGGTGGGCCTGGTGCTGACATGGGCATGGGTCCTCTGCAGGCCCTGCCCTGGCAGCAATGCCCATGGATGGCCTGGGCCGGGCAGCGGCGCCCTAGAACTCGAGTATCTGCATGGATCCAGCTGGCCATGGGCCTTTAAACCTCTCGCTCTCCTGCCTTGAGCCGGCCTGGCCCTTGGTGCTGCGTGAGGCCTGTCTGTGGGTATCTCTGGGGGGGTAAGGGGAGCCCTCCCTCTGGCTCTTAGAGCATTTCTGCTGTTTGCTCCCCTCCCACAGGTTGGGGTGCGTGTCCTGCCCCTCTGCCTATGGGCAGTGCCTGTGGGGTGAACTTTGGGGGCTGCCCTAGCCATAGGGACGCAAGCCCTGAGGCTAGCGATGGGCCTGGTGGACCCCCCGGGGGTCTGCTGACCGGATTCACTGGCCAAGCTGGGCCTGTGGTGTGCCAGTGTTGGGGTCAAGGGCTGCTTTTGCGGCCGGGGGTGGGGGGCTACCTCTCATTCATTCACCCAAAACCCTCTTCTCCCCACAAAGGTGCCCCAGGCAGGTGTAAAGCCCTTGGGTCTTGTTCCGTTGGGACAGAAATCAGGCTGTGTGGGGGTCATGGGGGTGAGGGTGTCTTGGCTGGAGTGGGGGCTGGGGATGGCAGCTATGGGGGGTGGGGTCTCTGGGGGGTCTGGTTGGGTCTCTGGGGGGGTTGGCAGAGGTCGGGGGGTAGGGTCTCCAGGGTTGGCAGGGGGTGGGATCTCAGGGGGGGGTGGTCTCTGGGCTGGGCTGGGCAATGGAGTTGAAGGGGGAGGCTGTCAAGGGCAGTGTCTGACGGACCTTTTTCTGCACAGGGCCTGTGGGGTCTCTAGGCCATGCCAAGGCACAGGGTGGGCGGGCGGGGGGTGTCTGGTGAGTGCAGCATCTGATGGTCCCTTCTCCCTGCAGGGCGTTGTCCGTGGGGGTCTCTGGGGTGCAGGGTTGGTGATGGGGTCTCTGGGTTCGGACACTTTCAGATGGTCCCTTCTTGTGGCTGTGTGTGTCGCGGGGGGGTCGCTGGGTTGGGCCCAGATGTGGGCCTGGCATTGAGGGGTGATCTCTGGGCCGGATCATGGGGTTGGGGTTCAGGGTGGGGGAGGACGCGTTTGACAGTCCCTTCTCCCCACAAGAGCCATGGGGGCTGGGGCAGGGTCTTTGGGTGGCGGGGGGGTTGGTGATGGGGTCTGATGTCAGGGACAGTGTCTGATGGTCCCGTCTCCCCACAGGGCGCGCACCTGGCGGTGATCGACTCCCTGATGACGGCCTTTGCTGTGGAAACCACCCACTCGCTCAGCGCTCCCCCTGGCACCGACCCGGGCGCTGGCTCCTGGGAGCTGAAGCTCCTCAGCTGGGTGGACACGGTAGGATGGTGGGGGTCCTGGGGGGGTCCATGGCCCTTGGTGCCCCCTTGGGATGCTTGTTCCCAGGGCACTGCTCTGTGAATGGCTCCCTGCTACCCTAACGACTCCAGCCTTTATGGCCCTTGGTGAGCTGACCTCTTCCTGCAGCATCGGTGGGAGGGGGGAGCTTTCTTCAGGCGGGGGGGCACTCCCTGCCCCTGGCACAGACTGATCTGTCCCTCCCATCTCAGGTGAACCGCAAGCTGCAGGAGAGCACCGAGCGTGAGAGCTTGCAGCGGCCAGCGCCTGGCACAGACGGCCATAGCCAGGCCCAGCCGCTGGCAAGTGGTCCCAAGGTGGGTCTGTCCAGCATTGTGCTCGGCTCTTTCTATGGGGGGGTTGGGGGGGGCTGCCTTGGGCCCCTCTAACTTGCTTCAGGGTGAGTGGGCAGGGCCGCTGCACCATGGCAAATGGGGGTGGGGGCTTGGGGTATTCCCGGAGCCTGGTGCGTGAACTCCTTCAGGGAGGGGCTGTGGCTGGTCCCTGGGGCCATGGACGAGTTCCCCAGGGGAGACGTGCACCCGCCTGCCCGCTTTGGACAGCGGGGTCCCCTCCCCTCCTCGAGTCTGCTGCTGAATGTCCCCTTTGGGGGGTCTGTGTGTGTGCGTTGGGGGATCCGGTGCGCTCTGACCTCCTGGGGGTGATGGATCCCAGTCTAGCCGTTGCCCCCACGTGCTCCCCCCACCCCTGCTTCGCCTTCTAGGCAACGCTGTCTGCTCCCGGTGCTGCCCTGATGGCTGCTGGGTAAACAAGGGGTGGCTCCATGCCTGGAGTTGAGGTGAGGTGGGGGGGCGTCTCCATGCCCCCTTCCTGCACTCAGGGGGATGGGAGCCCCCGTCTCCCCCGCTGGGCATGCAGTCTGCCCTTCCCTGCCACGGGGCCGCCCTGGGGCGGCTGGCGTGACCCCGGCCCGGCTGCCCAGGGCTCCGTGGAGGTTCGCTGTGTGACTCTTCTCTTCTGCGTCTCTCTCTCCTCCTTCCTGTGGCCTTTCTCCTTCCTCCACGTCAGTGTCCCACCAGGTGGTACTGGAAACTGGTTCCTGTAAGTGGGTGGTTTATTTACTCTCCTCCCCACCCCGCGCCGACTGACGGCCGGGGCTGTGTCCTGCCAGCACCGCTGGGCAGGTGGCCATGGGTCTGCATGCCAGGAGACCCCCCCCATCCCCGAGCAAAGGATGCTGGGGCCCCAGAGCATTGGGGGAGGGGGGTGAGGAGAGGCCCCAGAGCACTGTGGGTGGGGTGCATGCTATGGGAGGCCATTCCTCCCCCATCTCTGGGCTTGACTCTGGCTCATGGGGCTAGGCCCCCTGGATGCCGTCCTGTCCCTTGGGGGTGCGGGGCAGCGTCCTGGGTGTCTGGCGTGCGGCTCTTGGGCAGGTGGTGGGGGGGTTGGGGAATAGGTCTCGGGTGACCCAGGTTTAAGTGCTGGGCTCAGAGCAGAAGATGCCCTGTCGGCCCCCACAGCGAGAGATCCCCGCCAGCGGGTGGTGCCCATCGCTAGAGGCCAGCGGATGGTGGCGGTTGCATCCTGGCATCCTTTGCTCACAACTCTCCCCTCCCCTCTGTGCACCCCCTTCTTCTGTCTCTTAGCTTCTTACACACAGGTCTGGGGCATCTGCCCGGCTGAGCGGGCGGCGGGAGCTTTACCAGGGCCAGGATCCAAGGGGAGTGCCATGGGGGGAGGGTACCTGGGACTGTCCAGCCAGTGACCCCCAGAACAGACCCTATGGCTGCACTGGGGAGATCTGGGTTCGGTAATGAGCTAAGAGACCCAGGTGTGGGGCAGTCAGACAGCCAATCAAAAGCTAGCATGCTGTATTCCCTCTCTCCCTCTGCTTGCTCTGATCCCCCTGGGGGTGAGGGTCCCCAGTGCTCTGGGGTCCAGGCGGGCACCCGCCCCACAGGGCTAGGTTAGAACTGGGTTTGAGGGGTGCCCTACAGTCTAGTTAGGCTATCGGGGGATGTCTGTGTAGGGACCCCAAGTGCATGTTGGCAGAGGGCCACCCTGGGGGAGGCTCACAAGGCAGCGCCCCGCCGAAGGTAGGGCTGTAGGGTGGGCCCCCCACAGGCCTGGCCAGGCAGCAGCTCCCTGCTCGTGGCGCTCTCTCCGGCAGCCGCTGGGCCCCCGCATTGATGAGGCTTTCTCTTTCCTTTGCTGTTGCATCCAGCATGCCATCGCTTTTTGTTTGAAGGAGTCGGGGAGTAAACCTCCTGTGGTAACGTATCACTCAGTGCCTGCCGCTGCGTGCCCGCCGGACCCACTGAACTTAGCGTGGCTGCTGCTCCATCCCCTCCCGGGGGGCTGGTTCTTCCTCCTGCAATGCCCCAGCCCTTCCCCCCGCAGCAGCAGGCACTGCCCGGTCTAGAGGGACTGGGAGTGCAGAGGGATGGGTGACGGGTATAAATTGCTATGGAGCAACACGGAAAGTCCTGCTCCTCCGCCCCCAGATCTTGGTTTGCCCCTCTTACTTTTCACGGGTCTGTGCTCCACTGCCACTCCCTGGCCCCGACTTCGCAGGGGACAAAAGTCGCATGTAACCATCCCTCTTAAGTCAACTTTGCCCCCCAAAGGCTGCCCTTGGGGAGCGAAAGGGGCCTTCCTGCAGGCCTAGCATAATGTTGCCATCTAGTGGCTGCAGCCCACCCAGCGGGCGAGGGCTTGCCCCTCGCTCACGGGGTCCCTCCTGTTCCGAAGGTCCCGGGTTTGATTCCCTGTGTTCAGCACTGGGCCCCCGTGGGGTTAGATGTGGGGTGGCCCAGGTGGAGGAGCTGCCCCAAACTGGCTGGGGTGTCCATCGCCACCCCTGCTTGGGAACCGTAGGCCCCATGGACGCTGCTTTCCAGCCAGCTCTTGCCCTGGCTTGGGGGTTTTGGGGGCTCCCCTGGCCCCCAAAGGGGCTCCCAGGAGCAGCACAAGATGGCTTTGCACTCCCAGCCTGTCAGGGAGGTGGGGGAGTCTGGCTCGCTGGGCTGTAATGGAGCAGCTGGTGGTGGCGGGACAGTGTCTCCTGGTTCAGGACCCTCCCCGCCCACGTACGGTCGCCTGGCCCCCCTCTGGATCCCTGCAGCATCGTGGCCTTGGTGTGTTGCAGGGGTCAGGGATTCCCCATGCATTGTTTTTGGGGGGGCTGTCCACGGGCTCATTGCAGCAGGAATAACAAAGCACCCCACACTTATTTTTGCCCCTTTTCCCACGCCTCCCCGAGGCTGGCTGTCTCTGTCTGGCCCGGTGGCTGTCTGTCCCTGTTGGATGTGCTCCTCCCTTGCTGTAGCTGCACGCTTCTGCCTTGCTCGGCTCTGTGTGCCCGTCCCTGGCGCGGGGCGACTGGCTGTTGTCTCGTCTCCTGCGCTCGAGTGGCGAGTGTTGCCATAACCTCGGGGGGTGGGGGGGTCCTGTTCACCCACCAGGGCCTTGGGGGGGTTGTGGGGGTGCAGATCGGGTGTCCCTGACTTGTCTTTTGTGCTGCTTCCCTCCGTGCCAGGCCTGTGGGGCTGTAGGGCAGCGCTAAACTGGGGCGGGGGCAGGGCTATTGTATTGAGCTCTCCCAATCTCTGCCCTCCCTGTGGTGGGCAGGGGGCTCTGCCCTGTTGGGGGGGGGGGGGGGGCAGCAACCTCCGGTCACAGCTCGTCCTGGCTGCTCTGCCCCGTGGGACCCCAGCCACAGCCCCCCGGCCCTGAGGGAGCCCAGCCCCCCCAGCATGGAGCCTGCACCGCGGTTCCCTGAAGCCCCATGTGGGAGGGGGGGTCCGTGGACCTTTCTCAGTGGGGTACTGAAGGTGTGGGGGGGAGAAGACCCCTGGAATGGGGAACCCAAGGGGTCTGCAGAGCCAGAGACCCCCGTGTGGGGGGGCTGGGAGAATAGGGGGTCTGTAGCCAGCATGATCGGGGGGGGGGCAACGAGGTGATGGGAGGGGGCAGGGTCACTAGGCAGCAGGGGTCTGCAGTGCCCCTGGCTTTGCAATTGCCCTGCCCCTGCGGGTGGGTGGGGCCCATCCCCCAGCTGTTGACGCCCCCCCCGTCTCGGCAGATCCGGTACAGGAAGGACAAGGTGCTGCCCAAGCAGACGCCCTGTTTCCCAACCGTCATGGGCATGAAGGACCTGGCCAACGGGGGGGCCATCGCTGCCACGATCCACTATTACTGCCCTGACCTTCTGCGCCTGGAGGGTGAGTGCGGGGTGCCGGGGGGGGGCAGAGCAACAATGAGGTGGGAAGCCTGGGGGGCTGTGCTGGCATGGGGGGGGGCTGGGTGGAGTCCCCGGGGAGGAGGGAGCTGGGGGGGGGGATTCCCCAGGGCAGCACTGACGCCCCCTCCCTGCAGACGTGTGCCTGAAGGAGACCATGTCGGTGGCCGACAGCCTCTACAACCTGCAGCTCATCCGGGAGTTCTGCGCCGAGCACCTGCGCGGCTGCTGTCCCCTGGCGCTGGAGGACCTGCTCTACGTGCCCCCCGTGCTGAAGGTGGGGGGGGGACTGAGGAAGGGGCTCCTAGGATATGGGCGGTGCCCTGGGGGAAGGGGGCGGTGGTGGTGTGTGGGGAGGAGGCCGTCATGCCCCAGCTGGTGTGGGGCGGGAGTCGTACCGTGGGGCGCTGGGGGTGCTTGCCCGCAGGCCCGGCTGGGGTCTGTGCAGCCCGGTGGCTGGCAGGACGCCCCTCCTATTCCAGTGCCCCCTTTGGGCTGGGTTAAAGCTCTCTGCTCTGGGGACGGGGAGCTCTGTAGCCCCCCCCCGCCCGGCCCCCTGCTCTCCACTGATGCAGACGGGCGCGGATTAGCCAGCCTGGCAGAACAGCCCTGTCTGGCCCTAATGAGGCCTGGCCGGCGCCTCCGGCTGCTCTAATTGGGGCTGTGCGGGCTGGCATGACCGGCCCCTTCTGGGCGGTGCCCGGGGCTGGTGCCCCCAGCTGGGGGGGCTGCCTATGCCGGCGTCCCTGCTGTGCTCATGGGTGCCTTGCCTGGGATAGGCCCCTGCTCCCCCCGGGGTCTGCACACGCCCCGTGGGGCTAGGGAGCCCTTCCTCTCTTTCTCCTGGCTTGGGGCGGCGGGGGGGTGCCTCAGGGGTCTTGTGGGCGCACGTGAGCCAATCCTACCTCCCCTGCAGATCAACATCGGCGCCTTCCTGGCCGAACTCTTCCTGTGCTTCGAGGTGCTCAAGCCGGACTTCGTGCGCCCCAAGGACCTGGGCGGGCTCAAAGGTACCGGGGGGGGGGGGGCCGTCAGTCCCTGCTGGGCCAGGCTCAGGAGTGGGTGGGGGTGTCTCGTCCCCCTGCTAGCACCTGGGAGCAAGGCAGCCTCTAACCCTTCCCTCTGGCCGGCCCTGGACCCCCTGGGGCACGGGCGCAGGGAGGTTGGGGTGCCTGGTTTGGGAGGGGCAGGCAGTCTCCTGTCTGGGGCCCAGTATTGGATGGCATGCTGACTGACCGCTCCCGGGGGGGGGTTCATCCCATCCCCCAGCCAAGGGGGACTCCCTTGCCCTGGCTGCGGCTGCTGCGCCCTGGCCAAGGTCGGGGTGGGGGGCCGGGAGGGAGTGGACGTGGCGCATGCTGGGAGCCCAGAACAAAGGCCCCTGTGTTGACGAAGCCCTTTGAAAGGCCCGTTCGGATCCGGGTGGGGGGCAGAGCCTCACGCTCCCTCCCTGCCTGCCTTCCAGATCTGCCTGCGATGAACGACTCCCTGACGCCCAGCAGCGGGAACAGCAACAGGTGAGTCCGCGGAGCCCCTGCAGCCAGGCGTGGCGGCCAGGTCCTGCCATGGCACTCTGCGACCTGGTGGGCGAAGGGCCAGGTCTGCTGGGTGCTAGCCCCACTGCGGCACTAGGGGGCTGCGTCACTCCCACACCCTGAACCCTTGGTGACTCCTAGCGTGAAGTTGTGCCCCAGGGAGCAGCCAGTGTATTGGGGATCAATGGGAGTCAATTTCCTCCTCCCCCCAGGAAGAGAAGCATTCTGAGGGGGTGTGAAACTGGGCTGTTCCCCTCCCCCCCCCCCCCCCCCAAAAAAAAAAGAAAACCCAGCTCCCCTCTCCCAAACGATTGGATTTCTAGAAAATTAGGTGGTTTTTTTGTTGTTTTCCTCAACCTGGGTTTCTGCAGAACAGCTGTGGGAGTCCCTGGCCGAGCCATCCCAGAGCTGGGGATAGAACCCAGGAGTCCTGGCTCGTCATCCCCTGCTCTAACCACTAGCCCCCACTCCATGCCAGGAGCTGAGGCTAGGACCCAGGAGTCCTGGCTCACGGCCAGGTGCTTCGTGCCACGAATCGCAGCTCTCTGGGCCAGCTGGCTGGAGCCTCGCTGGGTTAATTTCATTCCATTTCTGCCCTGGCAGGAAATTCACTTACGGAATCTAATCTGAGCCCAGCTGCCTTGTGCCCCATCACTGCCCCTGCCAGGCTGGGACCCAGGCAGAGCTGCCCCGGGTGCAGGCCTGAGCGTGACTCCCCAGCGGTGGGATACGTCTGCTAGGGCCCTTCCCAATTCACCGTCACGGGCCTTTTAAAATGTCAAGTTTCACAGTTCGATATTGAAATGTCCATGTTCAAACCAGGGGGGGCCTGACCTGAAAGTAGGTTGTGGGGGAGGGACGGGGGGGTCACAAGGCTATTGAGAGAGGGTCACGTCCTTGCCACTCTCCCTTCTGTGCTGGTGCTGCGGCGGCGCTGCCTTGAGCCGGGTGCCAGGCGGGCAGAGCCACGCTCCGGCTGCCCGGCGGGGAAGCAGCACAGGAGCGAGGGTGGCAAAGCCGCATCCCCCCACGACAGCCAGATTTCCCGGCCGGGAATGGGGAAGGCTCTGCCCACGCCCAGAGCCAGGAGCCGCGGCACGGGCTGCCCGGGGGCCATTGCTCTGCAGTCTTCTCTGGAGCCAGGGGTGCCGAGCTGGCCCCGTGTGTGCAGATGTGGGAGAAGATGCAGGGGGCGAGCAAATGTGATCCAGCCTCACGCTCTGTCTCTGGCAGCGGCTCCCCCGTGTTCAGCTTCCTGCACCCCCTCCTGCCGGGCGGGCAGCTGCAGTCCCCGCCCCGAGGCTTGCCAGGTGAGGTGCCCTGCCCTCTGCGGGGGATGGGGTGGGGGGAGGCTCCAGCTGTGCGGGGTTCAGGCATGGTCTAACCGAAGCCGGGGGCTCGCTCCCCTGGCAGATGCCTGCTGTCTGACAGGGCTCCAAGCTGGGCGCTCCAGCCCCCCATGCCAGGTCCCTATTCCATGCCAGGTCCCGGTTCCAAACCATCCTGGGTGGGGGGCAGCTCTGGCTCCTCCTTGGGGTGGGGGGAGGGCACGGGGGTGGATCTGAGCCATTCTCTGGGGGTCCTGGGGGAGGGGTGGATGGTTCTGGGGTAGGGGCTGAGGTGGGTGGCTCTTGAGCCATCCTGGGGCGAGAGGGTGATGGGGTGGGTCTAAGCCATTCTGTGGGGTCCCTGGGGGTTGGGGGCAGGGGGGCTGTCTGGAAGGGTGGGGTCCCGAGGGTTGGGGGGCTCTGGGCTGTTGGAGCAGGGGGCAGGTGTAGGGTGCCAGGGGAGTTGAGGGGCTCTAGGTGACTCTCTCTTTGTGCCCAGGCCCCATGCACCACTCTACCTCAATGTCCCACGTGGAGGGCGGATTCAGCAAAACTTGGAGCAAGAAGCAGCTGAGGTGAGGCAGGGATGGGGAGGGCCCGAGTGAGGGCTGGGGGGGCGGCGGGGGCAGGCGGAGGGAAGCATCGCAGGTGTGGGAGCTGGGCCAGGATGCCATGGCTCCTTGGGAGCTGGTGGGAGGGGTCCGTACCCCCTAGGTGTGAGGCTTCGGGTTCTGGGCCCTAACTTTTCCCCACAGTCCCCCCGTCTCTTTGCAGTGGGGGAGGTGGGCATACGAGAGGCAGGGCCTCCCCCCACCCAGGCCCCCCCAACTCGGAGCAAGGGCCAGGACTGTCACATGTGAGTTGTGGGGGTTTGTCCCTCCACGGCCAGGCTGTGGCCCCGTGTTCTGTTCCCCCCCACTTGGGTAGGCATGGTAGGGGGTGGGGCCCATCCATTTTCTGGGGGCGAGGCCTGTCCCCGCCCAGCCCCTCACCCCTCCTCTCCCTGCAGCCACCCGCTGTCTCAGGCCGTGTCGTTCAGCATCCCCTTCGGGCTGGACAGCGACGTGGACATCGTGATGGGGAACCCGGTGGGCATGTTGCGCTCTGTCAGCTCGGACAGCCTGGCGCCGGCCCCCTACCCTGCGCCCGCCCGCCTGGCCCGCTCCCCCGGCCCGCCCCCCGAGGACGCAGCCCAGCGGCTGGCCAAGGACGAGGCCCCCAACGGGCTGGTGACCCCGCACCGGACGGTGCACAAGGTGGCGCTGTCGGCCAAGGGGGCTGCAGAGCGTGAGGGGCTCCCTGTGGAGAACGGGCTGGCCGACGGCTACCCCGACCTGCCCACCATCGAGGAGGCCCTGCAGATCATCCACAGCAGCGAGCGCCTGCACCCCGAGGGGGCGGCCGACGGCTTCTACTTGCATTCGCCAGAGCCGCCCAAGCCCCCCCGGCCGGCGGAGCCCACGGCGCCGCTGGCTGTCTACCGCTTCCACAGTGGGCCCCCCCAACGGGCACGCCGAGGGCCCCACGCCCACCCCGCCTGGGGACAGCAGCCTGGACTCGGACGCCGAGGACCCCTCCCGCCCGCCTGGCACCAAGGACGACTCGTCGTCCTGCTTGAGCTCGCTGAGCTCCCAGCCTGACAGCGCCGGCTCCTCGGGCACCAGCGTGCGCATGACCAGCTTCGCCGAGCGCAAGAAGAAGCTGGCGGCCCCCGACGGCAAGAGCGCGGAGGCGGGGGCCGGGCCCCCGGACGACAGCCCTGGCCACAGCCCTGCCCTGAACTCCGAGATGAGCCAGCTGGGTGCCCGGCTGGAGGAGAAGCGGCGCGCGATCGAGGCCCAGAAGAAGCGCATCGAGGCCATCTTCACCAAGCACCGCCAGCGCCTGGGCAAGAGCGCGTTTCTGCAGCTCAAGCGCACGGAGGGCGAGGACAATGGGGAGGCCAAGCTGTCGCTGGAGGAGCGGCTGGCCCGGCTGGAGGCGGAGGAGGACGAGGGCAGCCTGCGGGGACCGGCGGAGGACGAGGGGCCGGCCCAGGCCCGCCTGGAGAAGCAGGTGACGTTCTCGCCGGAGATCAAGGGGGCCCCGCTGGACGAGAACCTGGGCGATTACAACCGGGCCGTGGCCAAGCTGAACACGGCGCTCGGCTCCCTGCAGCTCGACATGCAGCGCCTGAGCGAGCAGCAGCGACACCTGCTTCAGGAGAAAAAGCCTAGCCAGGCCTGGGTCATCCCGGCCCCCAAGGGCCCCGCCCCCCGGGCCAGCCGGGAGTTTGTGCCGCCCCGCTCCGTGGAGCTCTCCTCTTCCTCGCCCTCGCCTTCGCCCTCCCGCAAACCCCCCGTCCCCGCTGCGCCCCGCTCGCCCCAGCCGGCCCCCAAGAAGGCTGCCCCCACGCCCCCCAAGAGCCCCAAGCATGCCCGGCCCGTGGAGCTGAAGCTGCCGCCCCTGACGCGGGTGCTGACGCCCCCCCACAATGTGGACACCTTGCCCCACCTGCGCAAGTTCTCGCCCAGCCAGGTGCCCGTGCAAACCCGCTCCTCCCTTCACTTCTCGGAGGAGGTGCCTGGAGGGGAGCAGCTGCCCGAGTCCCCTGAGCTGGAGACCCAGGGCAACCTGCGCCCCGTGGCCTCCGTGGTGCCGCAGGGCGGGGCGGGCAGCGCCCGGGTCTCCGGGGATGGCACCAGTGACGTGTCCTCGCCGGGCGAGCGCCGGAGCAGCCTCATCGAGATCCCGCTGTCCAGCCTCCAGGCTGAGGAGGGCGACGGGGACGACTCGCTGGAGGAGTCGCTGGCCGAGGTGCTGGACACTGAGCCGCGGGGCGGCCTCGGCTTCTTCTACAAGGTGAGGCCAGGGCTGCCTGGGACAGAGCCGCGCACCCCCCATCCCCACAGGGCCCTGTGGGGCCAGCCAGAGACTCTCAGCTGCAAGCCACCTCCTGGCACGTGGCTTTGGTTGGACGTGTTCCACTCCATGGGGTGACACATGGGGCCTTTCCCCTCTAGGGGGCGCCAGCTCTGATCTGGCCCCGGGGGCAGGAGGTGGGGGGCGGTGCACTGGCTGGGACCACTGCCCCTGGCACCGGGGGACTGGCTGGATCAGGCTCCTGTGGGGTCCCCTCCCTTGGGTCCTAGACAGCTGCTTTGTGGAGGGCAATGGGGGCTGCTGTTCCTGGCTCCCTGCCTCCTTTAGGTGCCCCCCACCAAAGCCCCTGGAGTTCCCAGGACTCACGCCTCCGAGCAGGCTCCTCCCCCCGGGTCGGTGCCCCACACTGGGCAGCCCTGCGGCTGGATCCGGCGGGAAGGCAGCCCTGCGCGTCGGTGCCCCGGGAGCACGGTGCTGCGGCATTGACCTGGCAGGCTGCAGCGGGACTGAGCTGGGGGGCGGGGGAGCTGCAGCAAGTGTCCGGGTGCTGGGGCTGGCCCGTGGGGCAGTGCAATGGGGCTGGCAGCTCAGCGGGATTCCGCCCCACTAAGAATACGAGACTACGGAGGGGGTCCAGGGTCCATGGGAGTTGGGTGCCTCTGTGTCATCTCTGCTGCTTACCTCCTACGTAGCGGGGATGCTGCAGGGACTGAGAGCAGCAAGGAGGCGGGGGGGGGGGTAATGCTGCCAGCTTGCGCCCGAGCCACAACTTGGGTGGTGCCCACAACCATAGGACTGACTAGGAAATGACTTGTTCACCTGGGGAACTCCCTGCCTCAGGATAATGCCGAGGTCAGGAGCCTAGCAGACTCCATGAGCATTAGATGTTGGTCTGGGTAGCACCACCCTGTTACAGGGTCCCTCCTCAGGCCCGGCGGGTTGGTAGCTCCCCCTGGGAGGGGGACTTCCTGCCTCTCCCTCTGACGCATTGGGCTGTGGCCCAGCTTGGCGATCGGGGTAGGTGGGCCCTGCCCTCAGCTGAGTGGCTTCCTGGCGCTTGCGGGTGCTGGGATGGGAGCAGTGGGCTCCCAGGATGCACTGTAGCTTTATTCTGGCTTCGTGGGGCCCTGCCTCCCCCACCCCCCCCGCCATGGGCACCCACCCCATCCTCCCTGCCCTTGCTGGAGCTGTGGCAGCTCCCCACACCCAGTGCCGTCGTCAGCACATGGTGCCTGCGCTCCGCTCACATCCCACCCCTGCCCGTGGTCCCTGGGAGCTGCCCCCCCACCCTCCCTCCCTGCTCACTGGCTCTGTCCCCGGCCAGGACGAGGAGAAGCCGGCGGCCGAGATGGCCCAGAAGCGGGCCAGCCTGCTGGAGCGCCAGAAGCGGCGCAGCGAGGAGGCGCGGCAGAGGAAGCAGTGGCTGGAGGCTGAGAAGGAGGAGGCAGCCAGGTGGGGGTGGGGGCAGGTGCCAGGGTGGGGCCCGGGGGAGGGGGCAGGTCCCCTGGGTGGGGCCTGGGGGACTGGACTACAGGGGAGGGGGCAGGGCAGCACTGGGATGGAGGCAGGGTGGGGGTTGCTGGTTTTCATAATGGGGGCAGAGCAGAGCCTGGGTGGGGTGGGGTGGGGTACCCTGTGGTGGGGCTGGTTGGGCAGGGCAGAGCCCGGGCGGGTGTGGGGCTGGCCCGGGTGGGGGCGGTGTGGGGTAGGGCGTGGGCAGAGCTGGGGCAGGGGCAGCAGGAGGGCGGGGGCTGGCTGGGGGGCAGAGCCCAGCCCCTGACGGCCGCCCTCCCTGTGCCAGGCTGCAGGCAGAGGCGCGCCCGCGGGCGGAGGAGGAGGCCAGCCCGCGGCGGGGCGACTTCACGCGCCAGGAGTACCAGCGGCGCCAGCAGCTGAAGCTGATGGAGGACCTGGACAAGGTGCTGCGCCAGAAGCCGACCACGGTGCGCGCCGTGAAGAAGGGGCGGCCCAAGACCGTCTTCTGCGACGACTCGGCTCTGGCTCGCAGCCCGCTCAAGGGGCTCCTCGGTACGGCCGCGGAGGGGGCACGGGCCCAGCCTGGGGGCCAGGAGCCCGGCCTGGGGGGGTGCCTGACAGGGTGGGGGGATTTGGGGGGCACTGTCTGACCGAGCTCTGCCCCCCAGGCTCCAGACTCAGCAAGGTGTACTCCCAGTCGACCCTGTCCCTCTCCACCGTGGCCAACGAGCCTGGCAACTCCCTGGCTGCCAAGAGACACTCCAGGTGAGAGGGACCCAGGTGAGGGGGCTGTGTGGGTAGGTTACCCCCCCATGCTGCTCTACCACTTGGATGCTGGGGGAGGCATTCAGCGGCTCCTCCTGGGGCGGGGGTGGCTCCCATGGGCAGGGAGAGCCCGGGGCTGAGGGGCTGGTTCCAACGCTGGGGGGATGGCAGGTTGTGGGGCAGCGAGGAGGGGGGTCTGACTGGTCCCTGCCTTGAGAGTCCTGCCCTGTCTCTAACTGCCCCCCCCCTCCCCACAGAGCTGCCTCCCCCTCAGGCCTGATGTCCCCCAGCCGCCTCCTGGCCAGCCAGAGCCGGGACCGGGACTGGGAGAACGCGTCGACCGCCTCCTCGCCTGCCTCCGTGCCTGAGTACACAGGTGAGACCCTCTGCCTCAGCCCCACACCTCTCCTGCTGCCCCTCTGCCGCCCGAGTACATGGGAGAGACCCCCAGACCCTCCCCCCCCGTGCTCAAGTACACAGGCAGGATCCCTGCTTGCTGCCCCACTGCCCGTGCAACCTGCCTCTGTCCCTGTCCCCGGCTGTGTGGGCCCCCAGCTGTGACAGCCTGTCTGTCTGTCTGACCTTGGTCAGATCCCAGCTGGGGGTCCCGACTGCTTCCTGCAGCCAACACTTACCTCCCTCACCCGCCCCCCCCCCCCAGCTGGCTCTGTGCTTGGGGGAAATCCTGCTGGGGATGAGGGGCCAGCGTCTCCTCCTGTTGTCTGTTAAGGAGTGGCTGACGCTGCCCCCTTTTTAATGGCCTACCCTGGCTCTGCTGTTCAGGCCTTTGTCTTAGCCTGTCTCAAGAGCAAACAGTCTCTCCTCCCCCGCAGCAAAATATAGGGGAAACTGAGGCACAGCCTTCATAAAAATATTACCGAAAGCTCCCCGTTTGTCAAACAGCTGAGACCCCGTCCCCATCTAGCCTCTCAGCTGCCTCCAGCCCCTGCTGCCTGCCGAGCTCCCCCCATGTCTGCCTGCCACTTCCATCCCCACAGACACGGACTACAGCTGCCAGGGCCGGCTGGGAGCCCTCCTGCCCCTGGGGGGCAAGGCCTGCTGGGGCCGTTCCCTAGTCACTGGATCCAGCTGTAACCCCCCATCTCCCCCTGCAGGGCCGAAGCTGTACAAAGAGCCAAGTGCCAAATCCAACAAGCACATCATCCACAACGCCCTGTCGCACTGCTGCCTGGCCGGCCGCGTCAACGAGCCCCACAAGAATAAGATCCTGGAGGTGAGCAGGGGCTGGCCTGCATGTTCCATAGTGGGGGCCCTGTTGCTTACTCCCCAGCCCTAGTGGGAGGTGATCAGGTGTACCTTTTTTGGCAAGAGGTTGTTTGGGGGGGCCCTAGGGGGGCTAAGCCCCCCCGGTCTCTAACCCCTACCCCCTGCCCCCTAGGAGATGGAGAAGAGCAAGGCCCATCACTTCCTGATCCTGTTCCGAGACTCCAGCTGCCAGTTCCGGGCGCTTTACACGCCGGCCGGGGAGACGGAGGAGCTGACGCGCCTGACAGGCTACGGCCCCCGCACCATCAGCCGGGCCATGATCGAGGGCATCTACAAGTACAACTCGGACCGCAAGCGCTTCACCCAGATCCCCACCAAGACCATGTCCATGAGCGTTGACGCCATCACCATCCAGGGCCACCTGTGGCAGACCAAGAAGCCAGGCCCCCCCAAGAAGCCTGGCACCCCCAAATAACTGCTCCTGGCAGGGAGCCCTGAGAATCTCTGCCCAGAGCTGCCTTTGGGGCTCTGGGCTGGTCCTTTCCAGCGTGGCTGCTGCAGGGCCCCGTGTGCCCCATTCCCTGCCCAGGCAGGGCCCCGCAAGGGGGGAAGGGCTGATCCTGGGAACTGCCAACTCCATGAGTGAGCTAAAGGGCACCGGGGCATGGGGCAAGCTGCCCCTGCCCCACCAGCTGAATGTCAGACTGTGCCCCAGGGGCCCTGTAGGTGCATGTCTCGCCCCTGCAGCCCCAGGGGGTGGAGCAGGGCTGGGGCCCCTGGGCTGTGTATATTAGACGTACCTAGACGGAGAGGGCGCTCTTGACATGATTTTGCAATGATTTGTATATAAGTGAATTGCATTTGATACCCGGGCCGGGGCTGGCCTGGCTGGTGGGGGGCGGGGGTGCAATGAGGGTGTCTGTCGGGGGGTGTCTGTCTCTTCATGTCTCGTCTCTTTTGTATCTTCTGCCCTATGACTTGTTGACTTTCCCCCTTGCAGCCGGGGGGCCTGGCTCGGCCAGCCCAGGCCGGGGCTACGGCCTCAGGGGCGAGGGGACAGCAGTGACTCCTGCCCCTGCCTGTGCATGTGGCCTGGGGGGAGCCGTGTGCTGGGCCCTGGTTTGGGCTGGAGCAGCAGTGCTGTCCCTCCGCCCCCCACCAGCGCTCCAGCTCCTGTCCCCCTTCCTGGGGGGCTGCGTCCCGGCAGGGAAAAGTGGGGCTGGCCAGCTCATCCTCTTTTCCACCCCTGAGCTAATGGCCTGTGGGCCCCAAGGGCTGGGGGAAGGAGGCAGGGCCTGCTGGCTCCCTTGGGTCACTGGGAGCTGCTGTAATGAGCCAGCAGGGCCTCAGCTGTCACTTAATAAAGTAACTTAAAGGAGCTTCTGCCTGTGCCTGGTTCCTCCTCAGAAGAGCAGCCGCCTGGAGCCAAACCCCCAGCACCTGGGGGGACAGCCTCAGGCAGGGGTGGTGAGAGCAAGGGGCCTGGGAGCCAAGGGCTCTCACCCTAGGTTTGGGGCTGGGGGCATGTGCAGGTTCCAGTGCAACACCCAGGGAAACTGGTTTCCTTTTTGATGGAAAAACAGGGGTCCTTTCTTCCCCTGCTCTGGGGGCTGCATGGGGGAGATGCAGAGGGGAAGGGGGTCTGGCCTACACCAATGTAGGGCGCCCGGGGGGGGGGGGGGGGGGTGGGTGGGGCGGGTGTTTTTTTCCCTGCCGGGGCCTTTACCCCCCCCCCGGCGCGGCGCCGGTGGTTCCCCCCCCCCCCCTGCTCATTCCTCTTGCACTGCAGGCTGGGCCTGGCCCGAGCACGGGGTCCCTAGAGCAGCATGCTGCCGGGGGGGCAGGCCTAGGACAGCGCTGCTGGTCACAGAAGCTGCTGCAGCCCCTGGCCCCAGGGCTACTGGAGCCAAGCGCTGGTATTGGACTGAACAGCCTCGTTGAGGCCCCTGCTCAGTGTCCATTTCCTTGTCCAGCGCAAGGGGGAGACGAGCCCCTGAATTTCTACCCGAGGGGGGGACAGGCACCCTTGTGCAGCAGCAACGAGCCCAGCTGGGATTCGGAAAATAACGTTTATGGTAAAACAGCCCGCCTGGAACAGCAGCCCCCAGTGGGGGTGGGAGGCACCCCCCGCACAAGAACACGGGGCCCAGCCTCCAGCATGACGCCACCCACTAATCAGCCCCACGCCAGAGCCAGCCCCCTGGGCTCCACCTGCTCCCACAGCGCTGCCTCGGGAAGGGGCTGAGTGGCTGGGGCAGTTCAGCTCCAGCTGGAGTCACCCCCCACACCTGTGCCCCTACCCCACAGGGACAGGGGGAATTAGGGGAGCAGCCTGCCCTGAGCCCAGGGGTGTTCCCCTCTCCAGCCCCCAGAGGGCCAGCCTGAGCCCCCCAGGTGGAGGGGGACACAGACTGTGCTCTAGGGGGAACAGCCCACGGCCCAGCATGGGGCAGGAATCTCACAGTCCGGACCCCGCCACCATCACGGCCCAAAATCCAGGAGTGGAGCAGGATCCAAGATGCCTGTTGGCTGCCACCCCAGCTCCAGCGGGAGCCCCTTAGTCGGCCTTCAGCCCCCCGAAGACAGCCGAGGGGACGCTCTGCTGCTCCAGCTGCACCTCTGCAGGGAGAAGGGGGGGGGGGGTCAGTGCTGAGCCAGGGCCCTGAGGCACCACCCCTGGCCAGGAGACAGGCCCCAGTGCCCAGCCCTGCCCCCCTCCTCCACCCAGCAGCAGCCTCTGCCCCCTTACCATCAGGCTCATTCTCTTCGCTCTCGCCGCCCTCCTCTTCCTCGTCAATGTCAATCTCATCGGGGTTCGCCTGCCTAGAGAGTGCGGCCAGCTCACTGCGCGATGCATCGCTCCTGCCAACACAGCGAGGGGGGGGCTGAGTGAGAGGCTGGACCTCCTGCCCCAGCCACCCCGTGGCACAGAGCCCCTGCCAGAGGCTGGGCACCACAGAGACCTCCCTAGGGCAGCTGCTCCAGAAATAGAGTCTTGGCCCCCAGGCCTGGGCCCCTGCAGTACACATGGCTCCAGGCCCCAGCCAGCAGGTGAGGGCAGTGGGGGTTATGGGGAGAAGCAGAGCAGCGCCCTCTTGGCTATACAGCAGGGGAGCCAAGCCCCAGAATGCAGCGGGCTGGTTGCTCCGATGCATGCTGGGACATGTAGTCTCCACAAGCTGCCCTGTGCGCACAGACCTGACAAAGAGGATCTTCTCCTTGGCCCGGGGCTTGTCCCGCTCTGCCTCGGCCGCCAGCTGCTCCGCCCGCTGCTCCAGCAGCTTCATGTCATCCATGCCACTGTGCCCAGGCGCCAGGTCTGACACTGCAACCAGACAGCAGGGTGAATGCCAGGCCCCCCCGGGGGTGGGGTGTGCGGGTCCCCCACGGCACCCACCACCTGGGGAGGGAGGGGAGGCGGGGGGCTGCTTACCGGTGCCCGTGGCGTTGCTGGAGACCTTGAGCATCTGGGAGGCCATGAAGTTGACCTGGGTGTTGTAGGTGGCCTGGACGCTGCGTTTGATGCGCAGCATCTCCCGGATCGTGTCTTCGTTCCCGTGCCGGATCTCAAAGTCCTTCCACGTCTGCCAGAAGGAGCCTGTGGTCTAGAGGGAGAGAGGGAGGGTGAGTCCTTCCCATCCCCACATCCAGGGCCTGCCCTTCCCCACCCCGCCCTCTCTCCAGTACTGGCTGCTAGACAAGCCCTGGCAGTGCCTCAGGCTGCTATGGGATGGGGGCATGGTGTGGGGCCATCCCTGGGACACTGAGCAACCTAAAGTCCCCACCCTTGGAGCCACAGGACATGCCCCCAGTATGGGTGGGGCTTCAGGGACTCTCACCCCTGCAGAGCCAGGCTTAGTCTAGGGCTGCTGTCCTGGGGCTGGGGCAGCAGTGCACGGAGCAGGGCTGTGGGGCAGGAGGGGAGCCCTACACCTATTCGTAGGGGCCACATCATCACCAAGTCCCTCCCCACTAACCCCCCGAGCGACATAGCCTCACCCCCAGCTCTGGTCTGACTGGGGCAGGCAGGAGGCCGCTGCATCATCAGCAGGGGGATGGATCCCCATAGTGACAGATGGGGCGGAGTCAAGCTCCCCACGCCCCCGGAACCAGGGTGACCAGCCTCGAGCAGGGCCCAGGGCCCACCTGGCTGTGCAGAGCAGCCGGGAAACTGGGGTCCTGGGAACGGCAGTCCCAGGGAATAGATGGTACAGGACAATCCCACCCCCAGGACCTCTGCAGTCCTGGCCTGTCCCCACGCCGCAGTTCACCCCTGGGGGCCCTCACCCGAGGGTCGCAGATCTGCGAGCAGTAGGAGTAGATGGCGCGGGCCCGGTCGATCTCGCCCAGCTTGCACTCCATGTCAGCGAAGCGCTGGCACATCTCGCGGGCGTGCTCGTCTGACAGCACCTGGGTGGGGAGACAGACAGTGAGGGCCAGCCCCAAGCTGCCCCTGCCAACCAGCTGGCCCCAAGCCCCTCCTCCCTACCACCCCCCCACCATCAGCCCTGCTCCCAAGCTCCTCCCACATCTCCCCCCCCACTGTCCACGATCTCCAACTACTCCTCACCCCTGGTCGGCCCCCTGAGAAGGGGTGGAGGGGGATGGACGGACAGATGGACATGACAGCATGCCTGCCTGGGCCCCCGCAGGGTGGGGTCAGGATGCGAGCTGGAGGGGTCTAGAGCTAGCACCGGCCCATGTGATTTGGGTGCGGGAGGCTGGGAGGGGTCTGCTGCAGGAAGGGGCCGAGGACAGACAACGCATGGGCACAGAGGGGTCGCACGGGCACTGCTCTCGGCCCACATGTGAGGGAGTCGTTTTCACCGGGGGAGGGGAAACCCACGCCAGCCCCGCCCCCCACCTCGATGGCCTTCTCGTAGATGCTGCGGGTGTGGGTAACCCCGTAGATCTCGGCCGCCCGCTTGATGTAGATGTTGTACATCTCGTACTGCTCCGAGGGCTGCACGGCCCGCGTGGCCCGCTCGTACACCGCCATGGCATGCCGCGCCAGCCCGTACTCCTCCTCCAGCTTGGCATACAGCAGGTAGATGGCTGCAGGGACAGAGTGCGTCAGTGGTCGGCTGGCACAGGGCACGGCTAAGGGGCCTCCTGGCAGGGGGTCGCCAGGCCACTGGGTGACTGGGGATCCCCTTACAAACCACCAGCTCCTATGGGGCAGAGGCTGGCAGGGGGCAGTTTACAGGGGTGCTGGCCCTGCCACTGCCCCGAGTCCAGGCCCTCTTTGCCATGCCAGAGTCGCAGGGCACGGTGGGGTGGGCTCCCCATCCGGCAGGGCTGGCTTTGCCCGGGGGTGTGGACATTTGATGGAATCCTGGCCTGGATGCCCTCGTGTCGGGCCCCACCCAACCTACTCTTGGCGTATTTCTGGGGGCAGCCATCCAGCGCTTGCTCGAAGAGGTCGCGGGCGCGCTCCAGCTTCTTGCCGCCGTAGCGGTCGATGAACTTGGTCAGGTAGGTGTTCCAGATGTCGTACACGTTGGGCCAGCGGAACAGGGAGATGCCCCTCTCGTAGGCCTGCCGAGGGAGTAGGGGTGAGCACAGCTGACCCAGGTCCCCTGCCCAGCCTATGCCCACCCGCTGGGACCCTGCAGCCCTCAGACCTGCTGGCAATGGCGGGGGAGGGTCCCTGACCTCAAGGGAGCGATCACAACCTGTCTGCACGTTAACCCTTTAATCCCCAAGATGCCATCTCAGAGCCCCTCTGCCTCAGCCTATCAGGGGCTCTCTGCCAGCCACGTCCCCCTCCCACTCCATCTCTGCCCCTCCCACTCTCCTTCACCCTTATTAATGGAGCTCCTTCCCCCCCCTGCCCTCCCACGCACCTTGAAGCTCTCCTCAAAGTAGGTGTGCTCCTCCAGGAAAAGGGCGTAGTTGATGATGATCTGGGGCGTGGCGATGCGCAGATCCAGGATGCGGTCATACACCGCCTTGGTGGACTAGGGGAGAGGAATGGGCAGGCAGCAGCATTAGATGGATTATGGTAGGCACCGGCATGCTGCAGGGATCCAGGGGGCCCAGCAGAGTGGGCAGGGGCGGGCTGCAGTGGACTCCACCCCCCAGCCCCTCCCACAGAGAGCAGGGCGCGATCTGTGGCCACCCCTCAGGACCTGGCCCCTGCAGAGGGGTGGGTTTCACTCACCTTGAAGGTGCCCAGACTCTCTTCCAGGTCGGCCAGCATGGACCAGACCTTAAGGGACTTGTACACACGGTTCTGGACGGGCTCCAAGGCGTCAAAGTACTCGGCCTTCTTGGCTGGGATGGCCGTGGCTTTCTGTGGGGAAAGAGGGGAGGGCGCTCGGTGGGACAGCAAACCCCTGGGTCCAGGGGATTTCACAGCCAGCAGCGTGTGGGGCAGGCAGATTCATTCAGGGAACCACCACGTCCCCCGGCAGGTGTCACTGGCAGGCAGCTTCCACCTTCACTCTGTGAGTCAGCAGCACAGCATGGCCCCCACTCTAACCACTAGACCCCACGCCCCTCCCAGAACTGGGAGTGGAACCCTGGAGTCCTGGTTCCTGCCCCCTCTACCCCCCCCACTCGAACCACTAGACCCCACGCCCCTCCCAGAGCTGGGAGTGGAACAGCTGAAGGGGTGGTTGCCTGGCACCTGCCCCGTACCCCGCGGACACCCCCTGGGGCAGGCCCCCTCGCATTTGCGGGGCTCACCCGGAGGATGCGCAGGGCCTGGTCATAGTTCTCGTGGCGCAGCTCCATCTCCCCGTACTCGCACCACACGCTCGCCAGGTCGTCCACCTGCTTGAAGTTCACCTTGGTGGCTTTCTCAAAGATGGTCCGGGCCTGGGGGAGGAAAGGGAGACAGAATAAGAGGGAGCACGGCCTGGGCCTGGCCCCGGCCCCAGCCTGCTCCCTCTCCCAGGCTCCAGCAGGGGCCCAGACGCAGTGCACCCAGCCAGGCAGAAATCCCCCTTCCCTCCCAGGCCCCTCTGCCCTGGCCCCAGCCCCCCAAGGCTGGCATTAACAGGGGGCTCTGCGCAGACTCTCCAGGTGCTCAGGCGATGCTCCTGCCGGATCCCACACTGATGGGTCCCCTGAGTCAGGGCAGGGCAAGGGGGCAGCTTCTCCTGGCTGTTCTCATCCCCCCCAGTCAACACTTACATCCTCGATCTGCTTGTTGTCCTCGTAGAACTTGGCGAAGGAGACCCAGAGCGTGTGTGTCTTGCCGGTGGCCTTGAAGGGATCGACAGTCTGCACGGCCTCGGTGTAGGTGTTGATGATCTGGGGGGCAGACGCCAGCGTCACACACAACAAGAGAGGGACACGTTCTGCTGACGGCCTTGGCCAACAGAGCAGCGACAGCAGGGGATGTCGCCCACACAGCCCTTCCCATGTGCCTCCCGCTGCCCCAGAGGGGTGCCCTCCGAGGGGTGAGGACAGAATTCAGTCTCCCTTGACTCCTCACTGGGACCAGTTAGTCTCCCTGGCGACCTTGCGGAGCCCATTAACACGTATGGCTGTGCGGTGTGTGAAACAATGGAAGCAGCTTTCAGTGATTTCCAGTCTGAATTGGAACCCGGGTCCCACGCCCTGGCTCCCTGAGATTGGATTGGACCCAGTGACACACATGCCCCAGCCTCCGTGGCCAGATCAGAACCGGTGCCTATATGCTTTTCCCTGCACTCCTGCTGTTCTAATGCTCAATTCCTTGCTGCCCCAGTCCTCGTGCAGCCACGTATAACGAGTGCCAGACGCGATGAAGTGAGAACATTTTGTCATATTTTTAGAAGCTGTTTGTGCCTCAGTTTCTCCAGAGAGGGGAAGGGGACTGGCTGCTCTCAGGGCAGGCGGAGACGGATGCGAGTGCTGCCTCGCTTAATCCCCATAGCAGAGGAGCATCTGAAGACGGGGAACCCCAAACCCCAGAACACTGACACCTCCAACCAACGACCCAGAGGGAGACGGATTTCCCTGCCTCAAGATGCATAACCACCCCGCAGCTTGAGATCAAAGGACTGCAGAGGTCTGAGGTGCAGGACCAGAACTGGCTGCTGGAAGGAGCCGGCAGCTCGCACTCGGAGTGTGACCAAGGCGGCCAGATGGAAGGTCAGAGAAAGGCGCACAGCAGAGCATGGTTGGCTCTGGGCCGAGCAGGACCAGCCTCCATCGGGGTCTGTCTCAGTGGGACTTGCTGATGGAGCGCACAGGCCGACGCATGGGAGAGGAAACCCAGAGACCCAGTCTCAGGAGATGAAGCCAGGGCTTACCCTGGAGGGTATTGAGCCGCCCTGCACGATCCCGCACCCCAAGCACACTGCCCGACGGCCCGCACCTGCCTCGTGGGGCACTGACTCGGAGGGGAGATTTGTCCCACCCCAGAGGTGGCTGCATCTCAGCACCAGGCAAGGAATCGCTGTACAAACAGCTCCCGCGCGCCCCGCCCCGCCCCACCTCTGCCCATCTCCCGACTCCCCTGGGATGCCAGGAGGTCTGACTGCATGGAGGGGCTCAGGTAGGGCCGCCATGCCAAGAAGGCAGAGCCCCCTGTCCCTACCTCTCGGGGTTTGCCCTCGTAAAGCTTCACGCGCTTGTGCCACTCGTGGACGTTGTGAGGGTTCTGGCGCAGCAGCACGCTGTTGAGCAGCAGGGGACGGCGCGTGATCAGCTGCTCGAAGCGAGCCAGGCGCAGCTCCAGGTCTATGTCATCTGTCGTGGGGAGAGGAACAGGCAGATCAGCCACGGCTGCGGCATCCCTGCAGGGCCCTGGCCACTCACAGCATGCGGGCGACAAGCTGGTACATCGCCAGCTGCCGGACCCACCCCCCAGCTCACCCCCATCACCAAGAACCTCCAGCCTCCCAGGCCAACTCAGCACGGTCCTCCCACCCCACTGTGGGCTCTGAACCAACCACCCAGAACAGGAGCCGACACCCCGCCATGATCTGTGACCCGTGCCATGTGCCGGAAGCACTGGGTCAGAACCGAAGTGCAAAGACACTGCTGCCCTCCAAGCCGGGGACGGGGTGGGGAAAGTGTTTAACAGTCATCGTTTCTACCCCCTCAGATTAGAATGGGCACCGGCAGGGAGCGAGGGGCAGGATCCCCAGGCACCAACGCCAAGGGGCAGAACTAACCCTGTCTTACACACAGGGAAGCTGAGGCAGAGACCCAGGAACCCTAACTCCTAGCCCAACCCACTGGGTCCAGCAGGGTCTCGCCGTCCTCCAGCCCTACGGAGCTGTCATTTGTGCCTGCCACAAAGAGCAACCAACTGCCAGGCCAAACGTAAGTGGAGTAACTGCAGAAGTCACCATTGCCCCCAGCCCCCCAGGGCCACACTTGGGGCTCTGCCTTCCCGGGCACAGGCTGGCCGATCCCTGCTCTGTGTCCCAGCTTCCCCTGTAGGGGGGGCACGGCCCCATCTCACCCTCCTCCTCCTGCCCCAGCTCCGAGGTGGTCTCCATCTTGGCTGCGATCATGCTCTCCTCGAACTGGGCATAACTGTCAAACACCTGGGTGAAATCCCGCACCGTCATCACCGTCTGGATGGCCTCTTCGTACACGTCCCGGGCCTGAGACACACGACACCGTGAGCAGAGAGCAGAGCCCCAGGCTCCCTGCCCCCAGGGAACACTGGCACTTCTATCTGCAGCCCCACAGGGCAGCACTCAGGGGTTAAACACCAGCTGCCCCTCATCAGAACGGCCATACTGGGTCCAACCTACAGTCCGTCTAGCCCAGCATCTTGTCTTCCAACAGTGGCCAGTGCCAGCTGCTTCAGTGGACCCCTATGAGCCCCCGGGCAGGCCTCGCCCACCCTCCCAAGGTACCTTCTCAAAGTGCCCGCTGCGGATGTAGTAGTCAGCCAGGGAGCACCACAGCTTGCCCAGCTGGTCGGTGAAGCGGGTGAGGCCTCCACGGATGATGGCCCCCACGTTGAGGGACCTCACCTTGTCGGGGTTCTGGGAGATGAGGTCACACAGCTCATGCCACAGCTGGAGGGGAGACGAGATGTCAAGCCCGCGGGGCCGGGCTATGCAGGCCAGTCAGCACCACCTGGGGCTCACAGGTCCTGCGGCCCGTCCCCCAGACCGGCTCCTGCCCTGACTTGGTTTGAACATCTTTGCCCATCCTCTTCACTTCCCAACACCCCTGGGGCCCAGCCCCTACATTTCCTCCTGCTGCCCCGCTGGGCACAGGCCAGGATGCGAGACCCCCTGCATGGTGTCAGCACTCGGGGGGGGGGAGGGGGAACTAGCAAGAGTTGGGGCACAAGATGCCCTTAAGAAGAGGGGGCAAGGGGAAGTATGAGCAATGGAGTGGCTGCCTGGCACCACTGCCCCTTTGGGGGGAGTTCTGCCCTGACAGCATGGACAGCTCACCTGGTAGTTGGATTTCCCCTCCTTGGAGACAAACCTCTCGTCATTGACCACAATGGCAAGGCGGAGGGCGGCCTCATCCAGCCGGTCGATGGAGCGCAGGTATTCGATGTATTCCTCAGCGTTCTCGGGGCTCAGCTGCAGCACACACAGTACAGATGAGCACGCCTGGCAACCTGGCACCCTGTCCGTCCATATCGTGTTCTGTGCGCCCCCCCTCAACACACACACACAATCCTAGCCCCAGAGTGGGAAGAGCTGGCATAGGCATCAACGGAGTCACCACCACTACGCAGATACGATTAATTACGGCATTGCCAGCACCGTCCACATGCAGCTAGCTGGTTCATCCCCCATCCCCAACCCAGGCTTCTGCTGGCTAACGTTACCTGCCACTGCACACCCGCCCGGATCTCTGAGCACTTCCCAGATCGCTAACCCCACAGCCCTGTGCGAGGGGGAACTGACGCACGGAGCGAGGAAGTGAGTTGTCAAAGGTCCCGCAGCCAGCGGAAGGATAATGCAATACTTTGGGTGCTCACCTGGGATCGGGGGAGCCACGTCGAATTCCCTGCTCCGCCACAGCTTCCCTGCAGGACTATGGGAGCTTAGACTCAGAGCCCTTGCCTCCATTGCAAATGTGCGCTGCAGTTGGCTGTGGTGGGGTTAGGGCTGGACTTTGACCCTCTAAGGAGCAGAAGCTCCAAGGCCTTTGTTCCAATGCTGGAGATCCACTGTGCAGACAGGCAAAGCCAGAGGGGACTGTTCAAAGGGGAGCAGCTCAGGAATGCAGAGATCAGGGAAGGAGGCTGGCGCGCTTACCTTCAGGTACCTGCGGTAGACTCGCACAGCCGTCTCGGGCAGGGGGTACAAGCGCACGAATTTCAGGTAGAGGGGCCAGATGCGATGGTGCTGCGTGATGGGCAGGGCCCGAAGTGCCCGGTCAAAGGTCCTGCGTGTGCGGGTGATCCGGCACTGGTCCATGAGGAACTGGCAGTAATCCAGCCAGATCCGGGGCATCTGTGGTGCACAAGGCAGGACTGGTTACTGGGGCATCAGGGCAGGCACACGGGAAGGGCCTGACTCCTCCCATTATGGCTGTACGGCCACCATGCTGTGGGCACAGCTGTCCCCTAGGGATGAAACCCCTTCTCCCTAAGGAGGGAAGCCCCCAACAGCATGGGCACCTCACTTGGTAGTCGGATTTCTCCTCCTCCCTCGTGGTTGCATTTCGGCCAGAGCAGCAGGCAGACAAGGCTCGGGGGTTGCGGGGGCGAGGTGGGCCACAGGGGGTTCTCAGGAGAACCCTACAGAGCCTTGGGCCTCAAAATTGCTGGTTCCAGCCCAGCCTGAGGCCAGAAGTGACTGACAGCCATCAGTGGAGTTACATGACATGAGCTTGCTGAGTCTAAGACAACTTGCTGTTGGCCCCCACCCACAGCTCATTAGCAAGCTGAGCAGAATGAGGCCTGGCCAGTGATGATGCACAACGGCTAGTGATGGCACGGGAGAGCTGCCATGCAGCTGCCCAGGCTATGCCCTTTCTGGAGAGACAGATGGGACTCAGAGCAGGCAGGTGGTGCTCCATGGGCAGGGTTGGCAGTGTGGGGGGGTAGAATCCATGGTTGGTGATGCCCGGGATAAAAGGGATCCATGGTTGGGTGGTCTGTAGGGGGTGGGCCCAAAACCTGGGGCAGGGCTGTCCATAGTTGGGGACTGGGCCATGTAGACAGCCTCCAACAACCCTGCCCTCACGTGGGTCCATCTATCACCATAAGGCTCATGGCTTCACCACTCCTCGCTATACCCCAGACCCACCCACACCCCAGGCCCCCTCCATACCTTGTGCATGAAGACAAGGGCACGTTCATGGCAGTTGTTCACCTCCTCATAGCCGGGGTCAGTCACACACCTGTTCTTCACCTGCTTCCGGCGCTGCTTAAGGTAGTTGTACCAGAGCTTGTAACTGCAAACACCAGGGAGTTGTCACTACCAGAGCTTTGGGTAGCCTGTGCTCCTGTCCCGGCCCTCATAGCACCTCCTGCTGGGAGGGGCTAGGAGTGTGATGGGGGGGAGCATCCCATATCCAGAGCACCTGCGCTTTTCTGCAGTGCTTCCCACGAGATCACAGCAGTTGTGAGCTCCTGAAGGGTCCGTCTACACTGCGATCAGAAGTGTGACTGCATTACCTTTGATCTAGCGAGCTTTAACAGCAGCAGCACAGACGCAGCAGCCCAGGCTTTACAAACGTGCCCATGAGCCCAGCCTAGCTTCGTTGCCACTGTTAATCGAGCTAGCTCGGGTGTGTCTACACATGCTGCAGTCACATCTCTGACTGCAGTGTAGACATGCCCAGAGTTCTCCCTGCCTGGAGGAAGAGACCCAGCCCCCATACCCTTCCTCCCAGCCACATACCTGCCGGGCAGCTCCTTGAGGGCTCTCTCGTAGATCAGGTTCAACACATGCCGGGGAGCATTCTGTTTGAACTCAATGTAGCGGATCCAGCACTTGACAGAGAAGGGGTTGCGCAGAATTTCTTCCTCATATTGCAGGTCTTCCTCCTCCTGCTCGTAGGAGGAATGGGTTAGAGGCAGAGCCCAGGCCTTTCCTTTATGCCCAGGAATCTCCAGACACTAGCAGCCCCGCTTCAGAGCGGTGTTCAGTGTCTGTTTAGTAGAGGAACCATCAAGGGAATCCTCAATTTTAAAACTCCATTCTCCTTTATTGCAATCCGCTTCCTTATTCAGTGTTTGCTCCCTCCAAGCTGGCAACCTGTTTTGTTAACACGGGGCTGCTCAGGGGTATGGACTTACTGGTTTATATAACCACGCTGGTTTATTATTGTAGGGCTGCCTAGAAGGGCCAGGGCTTTGTAGACGTTGTTTTGTCACTACAGGGCTGCTCAGGAAAGCTAGGGCTGTGCCTGCTCCCTGGGCTGTTACCGCAGAGCTGCTCAGAACTGCACACACCCTAACGTGGTTCTGTATAGTCCCATTAGAACCAGACAGAGCCAAGCGGGGATATCGAAGGCCAACCCTTGCACCTCGGCTCCAGTGCTGAGGCCTGGGCGAGGGATCACGGCGCAAGAGTTGCCCCAGCACCCGGCTGTGGCAGGCACTTGAGAGCGACGGAGTGTCCTGGGCTCCAACATTGCAAACCCACAGCTCTGCCTGGATGCGGCCCATTGAACCCCTTCCTTGGATGGTGGGGAGGACGTGGGGGCCCCAGGCTGGGATGGGGCAGGTCTGAGTCTATGGGGGGGGGGAGGGACGGCAGCACTGGGTCCGGGAAAGGTTAGAGGGCAGAGCTGGCACTATAGGAGCGGACATGACAGGACTCTGAGTCCATGGGAGTTCAGGGACAGGGCTGAGTTGGGGGGGTGCACTGGGGGACTCTGGGTCCTTGGGAAGGGGG
>ML675652.1:8461158-8512904 GCA_007922155.1 Mesoclemmys tuberculata
GGGGGCGGGGCTCCGTTGCCTTGGGAGCCCGGCGGCCGGGCAGGGGGCGCGGCCCGCGGTACGGTGGCCGCAGAGGACACGGCTCGCCCCTCCCCCGCCGCACTCACGAAGAAGAGACCCGGCTTCCCCGCGCCGCCGGCCCCCGGCGCCTCCTCCCGCTCCGGCATCGCGGCTCCGCCAGACGCGGCCCCCGGCCCGACAGGCCCCGGCGCGCGGCGATGACGCCAGAAGCGACGCGCTCTCCTCGCGTCAGGGCACCGCCCTCTCGCGGGGCAGCCACCCATTGGCCCGGAGGGGCGCCGTGACTTCTGGACACGTGACTCCGCCCCGGCGCCATCTTTACTCCGCCCGTCGGGGGCAGCGGCTTCCGTCCCCCCCCCGCCGGGTTCCCAACCAATGAGCGAAGCGGATGCTGCGCGCCAGCCAATAAAGGTCGAGTTGGGGGCGGGGCGGGCGGGAGAGCGGGGATGGAGACGGACCGGAAGGGGCGCAGGGCGCAGGCGCGGCGGGATGGGGGTGAAGATCGAGGTGTTTCGGGTCAGTGGCGGCGCCGGGCGGGGGCCGAGGTGGCTCGGGCGGGCCGGGGGGAGGGGCGGCTGCGTTGGGGCCCCAGTGGGGACAGAGGGGCCTCGCAGGTGCAGGTGGGGGCGGGGCCTGGAGAAGGGGCGTGTCTATGGGTGGGGCGGGGCCTGGAGAAGGGGCGTGTCTATGGGTGGGGGCGGGGAGGGGCGTGTCCAGGGTTGGGGGCGGGGCCTGGGGCGAGGCAGGGGATGGGGGGCTGCTGTCTCTGTCCGTTTGTCCTGGCAGACCAGTCTCATTGATGTTACCCGTGGGTGCCCCCCGTCCCCGGGCCTGGTAGCCCAGCGTGAGCGCTGCCCGTGACCCCCCAACCCAGTTTGGGGCCCGCCCTCTGCCCCTCGGTGCTGGCCCCTTCCCACGGAGAGAGGGGCTGGGCTGGGGTGCCCAGCGTGGAGGGGGCCGTTTAAAGACTCCACGACTAGTTGGAGCTACTGGGCCAGCATGGAGCCCCTCTGAGGTGAAGGGGAGTTGGGAGCCCGGGGCTGGCTGGCTGCCCCTGGAGCTGGGCAGATGAGGTTCAAAAAAAAAAAATTAAAATGCTCCTTATAGGGCATCCTGAGAGAGCAGGGAACAGGCTCGTAGGTCAGAGCAAAGAGCCCAGGCTGCCAGGCCCAATCTGGGGCAGCTCCAGGCAGGCTTGAAGCTAGGGCAGCCTGCTAGTAGTATGGTGGGATCCATCGTGGCCTGAGACACTGAGCAGCCCACCAGGAGGGTGGTAGGAATTCTTCCTTCACCCCAATTTTTTTCCCTAGGGATGGCATGTTTTCATGGTAGGAGAGGGATGGGACTCCACCATTGTGGCCCTGAGAATGGGCTGGCCTTGCAGTGGGTACGAAGACTCCCTTATGCTCTGACAATTTGCTACAGTTTCATCTCATGACGTTTTAAGGCAATGTTCAGCAATTGTCTAAAACATCTCCGGGAAACACAGGCAGCCAGATCCTTCCTCCTAAGGGGAAAACGCTTTGGCAACAGCCTTGCAACATGCTATCGGTCCAGACACCCTTTGGGGGTCCACTTAGCAGGTGTCTAAGCTATCGTTAGTTATTTCATGGATCCCGAGGAAAAGAGGAGGCTTTAAAATTTCCTGGACCAATACATTTTAGTGTGACTGAGCTTTGATCAAGGCCTGATCTCTACTTAAAACTTACACCAGCATGGCTGTGTCGGTCAGGGATGTGAAAAAGCCACCCCCCCTCGTGACAGAGCTATACTGACAAAACATCCAGAGTAGATGCACCTATGTCAATGGAAGACAGGCTCTGTCAGCAGAGCTAACTTCTAGGAAGTTGTTCCAACACTGGCTGAAAAAGTCCTGTCGCTGTTTCTCCGTCTTCGCTAGGAGCCATGCTGGTGTAGCGTGTACGTAGCCCACCTGATGGTGTACTGAGTTCATCACTGCCATGTACTTCGCAGGGGCTTTGCTTAACTGGGCTGAGCAGTACCTGTGGTTTCACGCAGGCCATCCTTGTTTAAGGTGTTTCAGTGGTGCAGCTCAATTCAGTGTCCTCTTTGCAGATGGTTCTGTATTTGACCTTCCCTGTTGCCATGTTCTGGATCTCCAACCAACCGGAATACTTTGAAGAATACGTCATCAAAAGGAAGGTTAGCCTGGCGTTCTCTGGGAGAGCAGTGCAAGCTAGTGATTAGTGCAGGTACTGTGGGGGAGGACTCTAGGAGGGTAGTGCGGGCTGGTGATTAGAACAAGGGGGTGGGGGTTCAGTCAGAGCTCATGGAGGGGAGTTGGGGGTGATATCTATAGAGGGTGTTTCCTTCAGCTGACCAGACAGTTGCACTGACTTCGCTTGCCATGCCCTGCTCTTTCCCCACCTCTGCGAGGAGAGAGACCTGGTCAGGAGCTGTAGTTAAAAGAGGTGGGAGAGGCAGACATCCCAACAGGGTCTGTTGGATCCATTTCTTCTTCCCATCTGGGCCGGTAACGTCAGTAGCTCCCCTGCTGGGTAAGACTGGCCCTGGCACTCCCCTCTAACTGGTAATCCTCACAGATACCTGCATTTCTCTTTCCACAGAGGGAGATCTACCCACCTGATGACGACATCCGGGTAAGTGTGCTCTCCCCTCTTCCATGAACCTTGCTGAGACCGTGTCCCAGCTCTGGAGGCCTCTGCTGAGCACCTCTCCCTCAGGACATCAGCTGTCCTGCCCACTGCGGGTCATTAGGGTTGGATCTACACCCCTAGGTGATCCCCAGCCATGTGCCATCACCTGCACGGCCTTGCTGGGGTAGGTTGTCTCAGGCAGAGCAGAAGGATAAAGCTCTCTCCCTATCGCCTTCAAAGCATTGTGTGGCGGACTCAGCTGCTTCGACCCTTCCCCATCTGTAGCACTAGAGCCAGGGAGTTACGTGATGTCCCCAAGTGCTCTGTAGCTGTCCCACTCCCTGCCCCTCCCATCCCAGGACTCGGGGTTTGGAGAAGCAGCTTGCCCAGCCCCTGGAGGGTTTGGAACTAGCATGAGGAGTTCTGTGTCTGTCCGTCTTTCCCCACCAGTAAGAGATCTGCCTTAGCGCTATCATGGGGAGTTAGTCCATTAGCTGCAGCAACACCAGAGCTGAGTTGCTGTCTAACTGCCAGAGGGCAGCAGGTTCCCTCACGCCTCCACCCATCAGAGTGTCAGGCCCTGAGGAGACCCATGAGGGAGATGGTACCCGTGGGGCCATGGTATGGGGAGGCGTGAAGCAGGTGAACTGCTTACTGACGCATCCCCTCCATCTGTGCCTTAGAGGCAGGAGCTGGAAGATTTTAAGGAGCGGATACGGAAGAGGAATGAAGAGCAGCGCCTGCGTGCGTCTCAGCAGTGACAGCACTTCACCCCCCCACTCCCCCCAGCTGGATTGAGGAGAGGGGAGCATGGCCTGGGGTGGGGACGGCCACCCCTCCTCCCCCCACCCACACTGTTTCATACATTATCTCTGCAAGTTGCCACCAAGGGGCTGTTGGGGATGCTGACCCCTTGGTGCCAGCCTGGCTGCCGTCAGCCGCCCTCCATGGAGAGCTGCAGGCGTGTGCGGTGAAGAGAGCTGCAGATGTGATGGCAGGGGGGTTAATAGCAAATAGAATAACCCTGTCTGCTCTTGGGTGGTGGGGAGCTTTGCTTGTACTCCTTAGTTAATCCTCACAGCCCTTCTGGCCAGGAGGGGAGGCGGCTCCAAGGGAAACCAGCTCTGGCTGGAATGTCTCTCCACCCCCCCGCCCCTGGTTCTGCCACATACTTCCTGTGACCTGGGACAAATCCCTTCCCTTTGCTGTGCCTCAGTTTCCCCACCTGTATGAGAGGGCGGGGGTTGTAGCTAGAGGGTGATATGGCTGAGTTAAAAGGTGCTTTGAGCTCCTCCGTGGGGAGGTGCCGGGGAAAGGCGCAGTGCTGCGCGAGCTGTGCAGGGATTTGGGGCCATGCTTGGCACGGAGAAGATCTGTTTCAGCTTGTGGCGTGTTGTGAGCCGGGCTGCCGGACTGGGTGGGTCTAGCGAGGGAAGCAGGAAGATGGAGCCCCCACACCAGCTGGCAGCACTGCAGGAGAGGATCATGGCACCTTGGCCAGCAGGTTTATGGAGTCACCTTCTGCTCTCTGGAGGGAGGAGGTGCCGACCCTCCGCAGAGCACACTGAGTTCCCACTCCAGGAACGAGCGTGGGGCACTGCCCTGGCGCTAGCTGACTCCACAGTCTCCTCCCACTGGGACATGGCTGGACGATGTGGCTTTTCCGGTCTCTGCTGTATGTTGCCGAGCACCCTGCTCAGATGTGGCACCGTGAGGAGGTGAAATCTGCCCCACTGCTATGGTGGCTGACTCTGTTGACCTCATCGGGGTGGGGCAAAGTGTGTGGGGAAAAATCTTCCAGTAAATGCATCCCCCCTCCCCTGGAGGCACTTACTCTCCGTGTCTGTGTCCTGGCCTAATTCTTGCTTGAACTGACTAACAAAATCCTCTACCAGGAAATCATGTTCTGATCCCCCGTTTGCCCCTGGGCTGCTCGCTCGGCCTGATCTCAGGACTGGAGGCAAGTCCTCCAGTGCAGCAGCTTCCCCTCCTCTTCCAGGGGCTGAGGCCTCTACGTTTGCAACCTGGCTCCAGCATTAGCTGCACAAAGGTCCCATTGGGCTCTGTCTAGCCCGCTGATCCCAGGGCTGTCTCCGAGGGGATGCATGCCAAGGCTCTGGCCTGACGGGGCTATGTGTTGAACAATGTTCTCCTGCTGCTCATCGGGTCCTTGGCTGCATTTGGAGGCGCCGTTGGTAGAGCTGTGGCTCATGCAAACTACAGGTCCCAGCATGCAGTGCTCCACCTGCATCCATAGGGCCAAGGCGCGCTGCCTGCTGTGATCTGCAGTTTGTGCGGGCAGCACTTTTGTATTGAGGTCAGGCCCTGCCATCTGGCCGCTCTCCCCCCAAAGTTGCAGGTTGGCAGGCCCAGCGCCCACTCCAAGCGGGGCTTAAAAATCCTGTGTGATAAATGACTCCAGCAGGGCTCGGCTCTCGCTGGCTGGCTGCCGTCTGCTGTCTTAGGCTGTGCTGGCATACTTCTGTCAAGCCTTGCTTGGCCTGCTGGGGACCCCACCCAGGACCTTCCCCCCAGCCTCCCCCAGACCTAGTGCCCAGGACACCCCCAAGGGCTAGACGGGCTTGTTTAAAGTGACAGCTGCGACTCTCCTGTTATCCTAGGACTCCGGGAACTGGGGTTGTAGGCAGAGCCCCCTGGCCCCGACTGGTGGGAGTCCCCGGCTCTGCTGGCCACCCCAGCCCACGCAGCTGGCAAAGCCACAGTGCCCCGCAACGAGCCCCTGGCATGCTCTCTGCTCTGACCGAAGCTCCGTTTATTGCACACCTGGGGGTGGGGGATCTCACGCAGGACGGGAGACCTGCAACTTTGGTCCCCGTGGGGAAGACCCCCTGAAATCACTCAGCTCCTGCTCCTATCCCTACACAAATGGGGCGGTGGTAGGGATATGTGCAACCTGATAGAGGGAATGGGGGTGGGGGGACAGGCTGGGGAGCACAGAGGAAGGGAGAACCCTTCGTGCTCACTGGGCCCTTCTGCCTCCAGGCCCAGAGACTGAGAGTCTGGGCAGGTTTGGGGCAGGGATGGGGGGAAGGGATGGAACAGGCAGGTCCAACCCTCCCAGGGTGGGTGCCCCATTCCCATAGCCCCTGCTCTCTGGGAATGTGGGGGAGGTGGGAGTCCTACCTTCTAGCCCCTTGTGTTCATGCCCTGGCTGCCTGTCCCTCTCCATGGCCCAGTGGTCACAGGAAATCCTGTCCTAGGGGCTGTGGGTGTAAGTGTGCCCTGGTTGGGGACGGTGCAGTTGGGGTGGGGGGATCTGGGGCACTAGGTTGGGTAAATTTGGGGTGAATGGGTGTGGGGGCACTTGGCCTGCAGGGAGGGGGGGGACCAGCACTAGATCTGGGGAGCTCTCAGGGTGCTTGGGGTGGGGAGAGCCCATGCGCTGGGGCAGGTGGGCTTGGGGGCAGATGGTTGTCAGGGGAGTAGGGTGGGGTGCTGGGTTTGGGGGACCCTAGGGCTGGCTGGGGAGAGGAGCTGGTATCCTCAGTCGGGGGCCCGTTGGGGGCAGGGTGCTCGGTCTGAGCTGGTTGAGGACGGTGGTCGGGGTGCTGGGTCGGGGTCCTGGGAGCTGGGTCTTGGTGGGAAGGGGGGGGGATTTTCAAGCACTCGCTCAGGGAGGTTAGTGGGGGTGTCCTGGGTGCTTGGTGAGGGTGCGGCTGGAGATTGTCAGAACACTGGGTCTGGGGAGAGGTGGGGGCAGGAGGATTTGGGGTGCTAGATCTGCGGGGGTTGGGGGAGTTCCTGGTGCACTGGGAAGGGTTTGGGTCAGGGAATACCGAGGCTAGGGGGAGAGTGGGGGCTCTGGGGTGCTATAGCCAGGCGGAGAGGTCTGGAGGGTTTGGGGGTCCCAGGCACTGGGGAGTCCCGGGGGCTAAGTCTGGTTCGTGCTGGGAGGGGGGCTCTTGAGCTTGGTGCTGGTGCCGTCCAGCTGGCGCCCGTGGATGCGGTTGATCAGGGAGAAGTAGTCGTCGGTGGGGACAATGGGTGCATCCGGGGACACCATGACGGAGGCGGCTTCCGGAAGGCTGGGCTCCTCGCCCTCCTGCGGGGGCAAACAGAGATGTCAGTGGGGCTCCGTAGACCCACCATCTGTAGGCTCCCTCCCCCCCCGGGGCACTGGCAGGAGAGGTGCCAGGCTGCCCATGCAGACATTAGCTGAGAACTGACAACCTGGCAGAGGGATGCCATTTGTGCGCCTGGGGGATGAGGGTGGCCTCTGGGTGAGTAGCAGCAGCTCACGAGTGGACCTGCGCAGACAGGAGCAGTCGGGGCAGCGTGGAAATGAAGGAACATCGCAAGCCGGGGTGGGGCGTAGGTGGGACAGCCGGGGGGAGGCTGCCGGGCAGAGGGGAGAGCTGATTCCCTCGATGTGACGCAGCCAGGTGTTGAGAAAACAGCTTTTATTGTGCTGGTCGTTTACAGTGGACTAGCTCCCTAAGCAAGTGGCTGAGGTTATCGTCTTTTCTCGTCTTTCTAGTCCATTATTGTTCCTTCCAAGTGGCTGAGTGTTTCCGTGCTGAGGTTTAAAATTTGAGCTGCTCTCCCTCGTCCCCGTTTGCCTCTGGCTCTCCTCACAGCAGGCGCAGCCTCGCCAAGACCTGGATCGCAGCAACGCCATTCTCTGGCATTTGAACTGTAGGAGCCAGGCCCTGAGAAATCCCGTGATTGCCTCCAAAATCGCTAAGGGCCTGAACACCCCCGAGCTCTCTCCCCCTTCTGCTTTCCGGGCCCGAGACTGCACTGGGCTCCCACTCCCGGCTCCTCGCCACGGCCACTAGGGCTGGAAACTGCCTCTTTTGGAAGGAAACCTGCCAAACTCCCTCAGCCCCCAGAGGACAGGGAGACCTGAGGGCAGGAGCAGCTGCCTGTGGGGCTCCCGAGAGGGGACGTTTGCTCCACTTGGGCAGCTAGGTTGGCTCCTGCCTGGGTGCCCTGGGTTCAGGGGCAAGGAGAAGGGAGAGGCCTTGGGCCCGCACTGGGCACTTGCTTCCTGCTTGAGGTTGGCACTTCTGGGTGGGAGTACAAGCTCCCCGGGGTACCAGGGTGGGAACTGGACACGTCCCAATAAGGAGCCTGGGCACAGGCGGGCTGCGGCTTGCCCTGGACTCTGTTGGAAGGTTTGCAGGAGGAGTTTGGGATTAGCTGATGGCCTGAAACATCTGACCAGTGTGGGGAAACTGAGGCAATGGCTGTAAGCCAGCGGGCAATGAGAGCGGCAAGACAATACAGTAAGGGGCAGCATGGCCTGGTGGTGGGACTTGTATCCCCTGTGCAATGGGGATAGCAGCCCTGCCCCACGGGGTGGGTTGGGAGGGTGAATACAGTAATGACTGTGTGGTGCCCAGAGATTCTGGTCAGGGACACCCGATAAACAGCACAGATGGCTCGATCGGACCCTGTCATGGAAAGCAAAGCTGGGAAAGGGCCCTCCTGCCTGCCGATAATTGTGTTTTTCCCTCTGCTGCAGCCTGGGAAGGATTCGTTCCCTTGGAGAAAGGACGCTGGCACCAGCTGTATGCTGTGATCTGGCCAGCAGATGCCCAGCTTACCCCTGTGTGTGTGTGGACGCCCCTGGGACCATTGTCTAGTTTAGAGGCAGTGAGGTCTAGTGGCCAGAGGACTGGGACTCGGGATACTTGGGCTCTAGTCCTAACCCTGCTGCTGGGTGTGATCCTGGCAAGTTCCTTCCCTTCTTTGTCAGCCCGTGAGCTCCTTGGGGCAGGGCCTGTCTCTCACTGCGTGTCTGTGCAGCGCTGGGGCCATGGGCCGGCCCCACCAGGTGTCGTCACACACGCTTACAAGTTCTTACTTAGCACGTGGGCAGCGCGCAGTCTCGGCAGACATGCGGCGTCGTTGTTGGCAGGTGTGTGAATGAGGCACCTTCTTTGCAGACAGCTGGGCAGTGTGCACCCAGCCTGCTTCTCTCCAACTAGACACAGCACTTGGGGTCAAGCTCCTCCCTGGGCACTGGTGTCTGGGCTGAGATCCCGGATTAGCCCCGGCATGCTGTTTGTGACCACCCCTGCTCCAGGACTGGGTTGAGAGTGTAAGTAATCAGGCGTGTAAATAAACATGGAGATAAATAAGTTACACTAATAAATCCCCTAGACTCCATGGCACTTATTTCTTCCCCAATGGGAAATTTCCCTGCGGGGCCCAGATCCCTGCTCCCGATTGGTAGAGGGTGACAATACACAGAACAGACAATGACCCTTGGCAGAATGGCCCCAGGGGTGCGGCTCTACTTTGTCTAGGATTTAAATACGCAGAACGCCAGCCAGCCAGCCTGGATCCCTTGCTAGCATGGATCATGACCGTTCCACTGACGTTGGTGTCAGATATTGACGCCAGCTGGCGCTGGACGGGGGGAGGCAGGTCTGCAAGGAGCCCTTTGCCAGCTGCTGCCCTTTGGCTTTGGTGGCTTCCTGTTCCTTCAGGCTGCACTTACCCTGAGCTGAGCTATGCAAGAGCCGAGCAGCCCGTAGGGATAGTCCAGGTTTTATTATATGCAGCTGTAATGCAAGGAACCTACAGGCCTGTACCCTGTAAGACATTAGCTTCAGTGAGTGGACGTCTAGTAGGTCCTTTGGCATGGATAAATGGTGCGACAGCTACCCCTCAATTTCGGGGCCCTACGAATAGTTTCCTCAAGGGCAGGAACTGAAACTTAATGGTAACCAGCAAGCCCAAGAGCATGGAAGCTAGAACCGTAACCCAGCGTGAGTGCAAGGCAACGGTCTGATAGTGAGCTAACGGCATCGATACGTTAAGCTAGAGGAGACGCAGCCCCAGTATTCAGTGAGTGAGGAAGTTAGATTTGGGCCTGGAGATGGGTGGAAAGAATATGAGATGGATAGAAAGCTGGCTTGATCATCGAGCTCAGCGGGTAGTGATCAACGGCTTGATGTCTAGTTGACAGCCAATATCAAGCGGAGTGCCCCAGGGGTTGGTGTGTTGTCTATAGGACTAGCCTGTTTGTTTGCATATATATATATATATATATCTTTCCTTATAGATTTAAGCGTTGTTTTATTATAATAAAATCATAGATTCATATTAAAGCATTATAGCTGAAATGCAAGGTACCTTACAGGCCACACCCTGTATGAAAGCGAAGGCCGTTAGCATACATATGTTCGGGACCTTTGGCCCAGATAAGTAATGATGAGTTAAAGGATAAGACATATACGGTTATAACCTTTATCCATGATAAGTCAGGAGGCATCAAAACTGGGAGTGGGATGGGGCTGTCTCAGGTTATGCCCCGAGTAAATGTCACAGATGCACCACAGAGCCCACAAAAGGGCCAGAAATAACAAAGGGGAGATAAATGAACCATCTGGAAAGGCTGTGGAGATGTCATTAATATGCATGAGCCTGCCAGCCTATGGAGTAAGTGTACCCTAATAATTTAGGGGTGAAGAATCCAAGTTTGGACTGAGAAGCAGGACCCCTACTGCTCAGGGTATAAGAAGGGGCAAATCGTGTTACTTGGGGCCATCATCAGCTACTCCTTCTTGAAGCTTCTTTTAGTGAGTGTTTGGATTTTGTTCTTCATTTATACTTAGCATTACGTGTAGGGTTAGTCTTAACCTTATAACTCTTAGCCCTCGAGCATTGCCTACCTCAGCCCTCTATTCAAGAGCTGAGGAACTGAACATCTCTGTCAACCAGGTCATCAGGGAAGGGTGTGCGTATATTAATCCAAAGCATGCCACTGATAGATAGATAGATATCACACGAGTCTCTAAAATAAGACTATTATCCATTATCCATTAGATTATTCATTTTCTTTTAATCAGTCATTTGTCTATCATTTTATGTTATTTTAATAAGCGTTTATAAAACTATGCCAATTTGGCTCTCACTGCGAACCTTCCTGTCATGCACCCCGGGGTCCCTATAAAACTCTTCTGGAGCCTGATTCCAGGACAAGAACCTCATTATCTCCTGGTCACATCAATTGGTGAGCCTATAACCCCATTCAAATGACTAAAACACCCAAAATCAGGCTACAGGTTTTGTTCAACATCTTCATTAATGATCTGGAGGGTGGGGTGGATTGCAGCCTCCGCAAGTTTGCAGATGACACTAAGCTTGTGGGAGTGGTAAATACGCTGGGGGGCAGGGATAGGATACCGAGTGACCTAGACGAATTGGAGGATTGGGCCAAAAAAATCTCATGAGGTTCAACAAGGACAAATGCAGAGTCCTCCACTTAGGACGGAAGAATCCCATGCACAGCTATAGGCTGGGCACCGACGGGCTAGGCAGCAGTTCTGCAGAAAAGGATCTGGGGGTTACACCTTCCCCAGCCTCTGCTGCCTCAGCCCTGTGTGTCACCCGGAGCTGACGTGCAGGGTTCTGCATAGATTATTTGCACCTATGCAAATTAGATCATTGAACAATTTGCATCACCCAGGGAGTGGCATAGCCTGCGCAGCGCCACTCACAGGGCCAGCCAGGAGCAGATCCAAAGCCCCCAGGCCTGTGGGCAGGGAGCCCAGCCACCTCCCGGCCTGGAAGGGCCCAAGGGGGCTTTGAGCCAGGGGCCGAACTCAGCCCAGGGCTGACCCAGCGAGGGGATCTGACCCCACGAGACACGGCCCCCAGCACAGGAAGAGGCTGGGGGGAGAACAGGGTAGAGCAGCCCAGCCAACCAGGCGAGGGGCCAGGAACAGCGTGTGCCTGCGTGTGTGTGAGATCCCTTTGCACTTACACCCCGTGTGTGTGACAGGGAGAGACCCCGTGCTAATGCCCTGTCCTGCGTGCGTTCCTCTGCATGGATACGCACCTACATGACTCCACTGGCTTGTACCTCCTGCTGTGTTCGATCCCCTTGTGCTCAGGCCCCATGTGTGTCTGTGTGTGGTTCCCATGTGCTCATACTCCAGTGTGTGTGAGAGAGAGAGACATGTCCCAGGCTTAGATCCTTGCGTGTAAGTGTGAGCCTCCTGCGCTGATAACTCTCTGTGGGGGGGTGTGAAACCTCTCTGTGATCGAACGCCACGTGTGTGTTTGATCCTGCTCTGCTAGTTCCCCTGTGTGACTGTCTGTCCGTGTGAGCCACTGCAGTAATACCCCCGAATGTGTGATCCTCCTGTGCGTATCCCCCCCGTGTGTGTGATCCCCCTGCACCTTTACACGCCGTGTGTGTGTCAGACCTCCCTGTGTGTGTGCTGCCCTGTGTGTGATCCTCTGTGCCTTTACATGCTGTGTGTGTGTCAGACCTCCCTATGTGTGTGTGCCGCCCTGCGTGTGATCTCCCCGCACCTTTACACGCTGTGTGTGTCAGATCTCCCTGTGTGTGTACCTCCCTGTGTGTGATCCCCCTGCACCTTTACATGCCGTGTGTGTGTCAGGCTTCCCTGTGTGTGTACCTCACTGTGAGATTCCCCAGGCCCTTATACTCACTGTCAGTGTTCATGTGTGTTCCCCTTCCCTTATAGCTTGTGTGTGTGTGTGTGTGTGTGTGTGTGTGTGTGTGTGTGTGTGATCTCACTACACTTACATCCCTGTGTATAAGTGTGATCTTCCTGCACAAATACTCTCAGTGTGTGATTCCCCTATGCTTTTACCCCCGCTGTGTGATCCCCATGTTCTAATACTCCAATGTGTGTGTGATCCCAATGTACTATTACCACTATTTGTGTGTGTTATTCCCCTTGTGCTCATAACCTACAGGTATAAGATGGCCCTGCATTTAGTGTGTGTGTGATCCCCCTGTGCTAATGCTCCACTGTGTGTGAGAGAGAGACCCCCCAAGGTTTCCCTCCAGTGTGTGTGCGAGTCCCCCTCTGCTGCCTAATACACCCCTGTGTGCATATCCCCCACGTGTGTGTGTGAGCCCCTGTGCTTACACACTCACTCTCACAAAGCGAGGGGTGTGTGTGGTGTGTGTGTGTGTTCCACCTGTGCTTATACCCTGCGTGTGTGCGTATGAGTGAGGTTCCCCCTGCGCTCACACTCCCTGAGTGTGTGCGTGTCAGAGAGACTCAAGGACCTCGATGCCAACTGGCAGAGGGCACAGGGGACGAGGGCACAGGGAAGCCCCGGATCCACTGCAGGATGTCATGGGGGGACAGTAACAAACCAGGGCTCTGTGTCCGGCTGGTCATCACATCCCTGCCAATCTGTGAGCAGTGCTGTCTCTCCACTGAAATATCTGTTCTCTAGGTCTGCCGGTCAAGGCGGGTCACTGAGAGGAGAGGCACAGACCCGTCCGATGGGGGGCCTTTATCTCACGCTGGTTGAGTGTTGTCTGGTGCACAAGGCGCCCATTGACAGCTGTCTGAGTGAAATGCTAATCAAGGCTTGCAGGGGCCGCAGGCCAGAACAAATCCAGCCGGGTTCACCGGCTCAGGAGTAAGACAAGGACCTTTTGAAAGGAGATCTGGGGCACAGATGAACCCGCGGGGAGCCCTGTCAGTCTGTGGGGCCAAGCTGGGCCTGATCTTATGGGAAACTGGCGGAGGAGGCCAGGGCAGGATATGGGGGGAAGCGATCCTGCAGCAGGATTATTTACCCCTTTGCTCCTGAGAGTCTCACTGTCTCTCCCTCGATTCCCTATTCTCCGGCGATCCAGCCACGGCTGCCTGCCCTGTATCTGTCCCAGGGCCGTGTCCTCAGCCTGGGCTGAGCATTGCCAGCCCCCCCGGGCTGGTCCCTCGGGAGCAGCAGATCTGCGGGCTCTGCACTGGGCGCTGCGTGCACCCAGCGCTACCTGGGCAGGGGAGCGAGGCCTGGGGCCCTGCAAGGCCGTGTGTGGCTTGCCGGAGGCTGGTGGAGTCAGGGACTCCCTCGTGCTGAGGGCAGGGGGTTGCGGTGCCTCATAACCCTGGGCACGCCAGGGACGCCTCACAGGCTAGAGTGTGTGTGATCCCCGGCCCTTACAGCTGTTGTGTGTGTATGTGATCCACCTGTGCTTATACCATGGGTGTGTGAGCCACCAAGACCCATACTTAGGGGTGTGTGATGGCACAATGCTCAGACACTGTGCGTCTGAGACCCCCCCCCACCCCCGCGTACACCCTCGTCTGTCTGTAGTTGGGTTTGATCCCCTTGTGCTAACACCCGTCCCGTGTGTATTATTCTCCTTGCACGGCTACGCCCGGGTACGTGTGCGATTGTGCTACGCTAACATCCAGGTGTGTGTGTGTGTGGGGGGGTCCCCTGCACTATTACCCCGTTGTGTCGCTGTGTGTTATTCCGTTTGCTTATACCCCACACGTGTGAGCCCTCTGCCTTTTTACCCCGTGTGCGATCCCCAAGCGCTAACACTCCCCTACGTGGGCGAGCCCCCGATGTATCCTTCCCTGTGCAAACGTGTGTGATCGCCCTGTGCTTGTAACCCCCGTGTGTGTGGGGGGGGGAGAAGGAGGGGACTCCCTCGGCTCTTACCCCCGGATGTGCGCGTGTGTCTGTGTCTGTGCTAATACCACCCCGGGTGTGTCACCCCCCTGCGCCGACACTCCCCGCGTGTGGCCCCCTGTGTGAACACCGCACGTGTGTGTGAGAGATCCCACTGCACTTATGCCCCCCCAGTGTGTGAGCCCCCCCGGGCCGTTCCCGTGCTGCCTCGTGCTCGCGGCCTGCCCCGTGTGTCCAGCTCCCTGCTGTCCTGCCTTGCGCCTCTGCGCTGGCTCCTGCAGTTCCATCCCTGTGCATCTGGGGCCAGGCCAGGATCCCCGTGCCTCTGGCCACCTGGTGCATCCAGCACTGCCCATCTCCGCCTGTTTCCCTCCTGTGCCATGCCCACCTGCCCTTCCCTGGCGAAAGTGCCTGTCCTCTCCCCCCACCCCGTACTGCCACCGCCTCCAAGCACAGCACGCCCTTCCCCCGCCGCAGCGCATGAGGGGTCCCTGGGGCGCCCTGAAACGGACACAGAGCCGTGGGGAACCAGCCAGGCCTTTATTGGGGCGCTGGGGTTGTACAGAGCGGGCAGGGCAGGTGCTGCAGGGCGCGGGTGCTAGCGAGGCCGTCAGGCACGTCGGCTCCTCCGCCTGCCGTGGGGCGCTCACTTCTGCAAAGAGGAAGAGATGGAGCTGGGAGTGGGGGAGCGGGGACGGACCCAGGTCAGGCCCCGAGACCCCCTGCTCTCCCAGACACGAGCTCATGAAGCTTCTTTCGGGAGGCAGGAGCTGGCTTGCACCAGACCCCCTCCTTGGCTGTGGGCATCCCACGTCTGATATGTGCCCCCACCCGGAGTGTGTCCCCACGTCTGCTGTGTGCCTCATGTACTGGGCCCCCTTCCCCCCATGTGATGTGTGCCCCCATCTACTGGGCCCCCTGCCCTCCCATTTTATGTGTGCCCCCATGTACTGGGCCCTCTGCCCCCCCATGTGATGTGTGCCCCCATGTACTGGACCCCCTGCCCCCCGTGTGATGTGTGCCCCCCCATGTATGATTCATAGATTCTATGACCAGAAGCAACCACTGTGATCACCTACCCTGCCCTCGGGTGTAACCACAGGCCCCTGCCCTGCGTTAATTGCAACTGGAGCCAGAGCAGACCTTTTAGAAAAACATCTACTTTTGGTTTAAAACCTGCCAGTGATGGGGAGTCCTGGGAAATTGTTCCAGTGGTTAATTCCCCTCCCTGTTAAAAATGTGAATGTGGCTAACTTCAATGTCCAGCCCCTGGGTTGCGCTAGACCTTCCTCTGCAGATTGAAGAGCCTGTTAGTAATTAGCTGCTCCCACGTAGGTCCTTCCAGACTGGGATCAAGTCACCCCTTAACATGCTCTTTGTTATGCTAAATAGCTCAAGTGCCATGAGTGAGGCAGGTTTTCTAGTCCTTTAGTCCTTGTGGCTCTTCTCTGCCCCTCCCCAATGTATCAACATCCATTAATGATCTGGAGGATGCGGTGGGTTGCACCCTCAGCAAGTTTGCAGATGACACTAAGCTGGAGGAACTGGTAGATACGCTGGAGGGCAGGGATAGGTACAGAGGGACTTAGACAAATTGGAGGATTGGGCCAAAAAAATCTGATGAGATTCAACAAGGACAAGTGCAGAGTCCTGCACTCAGGACGGAAGAATCCCATGCGCAGCTACAGACTGGGGACCGACGAGCTAGGCAGCAGCTCTGCAGAAAAGGACCTGGGGATCACAGTGAATAAGAAGCTGGATATGAGTCAGCAGTGTGCCCTGGTTGCCAAGAAGGCTAATGGCATATTGGGCTGCATTAGTAGGAGCATTGCCAGCAGATGGAGGGAAGTGATTATTCCCCTCTATTCGGCATTGGTGAGGCCGCATTTGGAGTATTGTGTCCAGTTTTGGGCCCCCCACTACAGAAAGGATGTGGAGAAGTTGGAGAGAGTCCAGCGGAGGGCAATAAAAATGATGAGGGGGCTGGAGCACAAGACTTACGAGGAGAGGCTGAGGGAACTAGGCTTGTTTAGTCTGCAGAAGAGAAGAACGAGGGGGAATTTGATAGCGGCTTTTAACTACCTGAAGGGGGGTTCCAGGGCGGATGGAGCTAGGCTGTTCTCAGTGGTGGCAGATGATAGAACAAGGAGCAACGGTCTCAAATTACAGTGGGGGAGGTCTAGGTTGGACATTAGGAAACACTTTTTCCCTCGGTGGGGGGTGAAGCCCTGGAATGGGGTACCGGGGGCGAGAGGGGGGGACTCTCCATCCTTAGAGGTTTTTAAGGCCTGGCTTGACAAAGCTCCTGCTGGGCTGGTTTAGTTGGGGTTGGTCCTACTTTGAGAAGGGGCTGGACTAGAGGAGCTCCTGGGATCCCTTTCAATCCTCATCTTCTCTGATTCTGTGATCATTCAATTGTGGGCCCCAGAACTGGACCCAGGAGCCCAGCAGCGGTCGCACCAGAGCCAAATCCAGAGGTGAAATAACTCTCTCCTCTGACGCAAGATTCCCCTGTTTATGCATCCTAGGATCGCATCAGCTCTTCAGCTGATTATCCACCACGCCCCCCAAATCTTTGTCAGTCTCTGCTTCCCAAGGCAGAACCCCCCACTCGATAAGGCCTGGGTGCTTTGTTCTGCCATATGTCCCTCCTCAATACTATGCTGGGAGGGGCTGCGAGGGCTTTGGAGGACAGGATTAAAATTCAAACTGATCTGGGTAAACTGGAGAAATGGGCTGAAGTAAATAGGATGAAATTCAATCAGGACAAATGCAAAGTTCTCCACTTAGGAAGGAACAATCAGTGGCACACAGACAAAATGGGAAATGAGTGCCCAGGAAGGAGTCTGGCGGAAAGAGATCTGGGGATCCTAATGGGACACAAGCTAAATGTGTGTCATCAGTGTAAGACCACTGCAAAACCAGCCAACTTCATTCTGGGATGTATTAGCAGGAGCGTCGTAAGCAAGACACAAGACGTAATTGTGCTCGACTCTGCGTTGATTAGGCCTCAGCTGGAGGATTGTGGCCAGTTCTGGGCGCCGCGTTTCAGGAAAGATCTGGACAAATTGGAGAGAGCTCAGAGAAGAGCAACAAAAATGATGGAAGGTCTAGAAAACATGATTGAAAAAACGGGGGGGTTAAGTCAGGAGAAGAGAAGACTGAGGGGGGAGGTGACGCTTTCCAAGTGCATAAAAGGTTGCACTAAGGAGGAGGGAGAAAATGGTTCTCGTTAACCTCTGAGGACAGGACGAGAAGCAAGGGGCTTAAACTGCAGCAAGGGCGGTTTCGGTTGGACATTAGGAAAAACTTCCTGACTGTCGGGTGGTTAATCACGGGAATAAATTGCCCAGGCAGGTGGTGGACTCTGTCATTGGAGATTGGATCTACCACTCTCTGCCCTCTGTGGTGTGGGCATTTCCCTCCCCCACTCCCAGTCTACACGCTGCTGCCCACTGCTGGATGCACACCCACCTACATGCATGTTTGTGCCCCCTGCCACTGCTTGCAGAGCAGGGGGCTGCCCAGGGCACTTTGGGGGCAGCATCAGTCCGTTGCTGGCACCGGTGCGGGTTGGGACTGGAGCGGTTCTGCCGTGGAGATGATCTGCAGCAAGGGCCTTCGGCTCTGGAGCTGGTGCTGGGGTCACTGCAGCCACTGGGCTTGCCCCCCACCCGCTGGATTGCTAGGCAAGACCTCCCCCCACCCACGCCAGCTCCCACTCACCCCCAGCCCCTTCCGCAGGGACTGGAGCTGCTGGGAGGGAGGGGAGCTCGAGCCTCCCTGCTTTGTTCTGGGGCATTCGGCCACTCCCCTTCCAGCTCTTCCTCGCTGCACCCCAATCCCTGCCCCCAGCCTCCAGGAGGCGTTCTTGGCCCCCCCCAATTCTGTGAGCACCAACCCCCTCTTGGAGCTGGAGAGCTTGACTAGCGCCCCTCTTTCCAGGGTGTGTGTTGGCCGCCAGGGACCCCAGCTCCTGGTGACCTCATGACCTAACCCCTGGGCACGGCACCAGCTCGTGCATCCTGGAGAAGCTTCATGTGGATACATGGCACAGATGGGCACAGTCAGCACCCCCCCCCCCGGGACAGCCAGTGAGGCCCCCCCGCCACTCAGAAGAGACTCCAGCCGGGTACGAGAGAGAGAGAGAGAGAGAGAGAGAGAGAGAGAGAGAGCGTGTTAGTTGTGTTAATTCACATCCCGACGAGGACAGGGACGCTCGGCGCAGGGTGGGGACGGGACATGGGTATTAGTCACAATTAGACACTGGGTGGTGCCCCCCAGCGGAGAACAGGGACCGAGAACGATTCACGCAGGACTTGGGGGGGGGGCATGGCTGGTAGAGAAGCCACGACAAGACAGAGACCAGAGGGGATGGCAGAGGACCACAGATGCCGTTCTGCTCTGGGGAGAGGGGCGTTGCCAGCTGGCCTAGAGGGGGTGTCTCCCTGATTGGGGTTCCCTGCCCTAGGGAGGCCGTGTTTGGACTGACGGACTCACCCTGGGTTGCAGCCTGGGTCCCTTGCTCCGCTCTGACCCAGGCAAGTGGAACTGCCCCAGAGGGTTGAAGCAGTGGATGGGGCGTGGCACAGAGGGGCAGGACTCCTGGGTTCTATCCCCAGGGAGGCGAGTAGGATCTAGTGGGAGCAGTGGGGGGGGCCTAGGACTCCTGGGTTCTGTCCCCACCTTTGAGAGGGGCTGTGGGGTCTAGTGGAAGCAATGGGGAGCCAGGACTCCTGGGTTCTGCAAGGCGATGTCCGAGCCCCACAGAGAACTTTACAGCAAGCCAGTCCCCACCAGAGGGAGCCAGACACAGACTGAAATGCCCCGTCCCCCAGGACAGGCTCTGCCCCCAAGTGGGCACTAAGAGATGCGGCTGGGGCGGCACCAACCTCCCCTGTCCCCTCTCCCTGGCCATAGACCAGCCCTGGGCAGCCAGCAGTGCTCCCTCTAACTGAACCAGCTGGGACACCCCACAGCTGCTCTTGGAGGATGCTTGAAACAGGGGGGCGGGGCCAGGACCCCTAGGGTCTAACCCCAGCTCTGGGGGCAGAAGGGGGCCTAGTGGATTACAGCAGGGGGGCTGGGAGCCAGGACTCCTGGGTTCTATCCCTGGCTCTCTTATCGAATCATTCTGACCTTGAGCCAGACCCTTCCTCTCTCTATGACTCAGTTTCCCCAGCTGCAAAACAGGGCTAGCCACCCCTACAGCCTGCTGCTGGGGAGGGGCCAGCCCTGTAGGGCCGGGGGTGGGGGCTGAGGAGTGGCTGCTCCTAGGGAATGTAGCTGAGAGCATGGTAGGTGAAGGAGGCACAGACAGACAGACACCACGTGGCTGTGCCAGGGGTCCTTTGTGTGTGCCACATCAGCCAATCAGCTTTGAGGGTTAGCCACTAGTGCTCTGCTATTGGCTGCCTACGGAACCGGAGTTGGGTTCTGATTGGGTGAGGGAGGCGCGGGATGGGGGGACACGGGGCAGCCCATGTGGGGGGCACCGACGTGGCTAAATGGGGAGTGAGTTGGCATGGGCGGGGGCTGCCAGCTACCTTCCTCTCGCTCTGGGGCACTGAGCCCAACACCAGTGGAGCTGGGGCTTTGGGGGCAGAGGAGAGACCCCGACCAGGGCTAGGAGCCTTTGTGCTGGGAGAGGTGATGGGCACCCAGTGTGGGGGGTTCTGGCTCTGATCGCGCCTCTTGCACCCCCGTCCCCCATGGGCTCCTGGTTCTCCAGCTTGTATGGACCACACGTGGCCCATCTGACTCCCCGTGGCCTAGCCCAGGGGTTAGCTCCACGGGGCGCGGTGGGGATGGGGGGCCTTAGCCATGGGTGGTAAAGCCACAGCTCAGTTCTGCGGGGCCTCCCGCCCGTGGCTGCCCCCGCCCCGCCGTGCACACCCCTCGCCACCGTCTCCCACAGGGAGCGATGCATCACGACGCTTCGACACCCAACTCTGCCCCCTCCTGGATGCCCTCAGGACTGCGCGTGCAATGCGTTGCCCCCTGGGGCGGTCCCGGCACGGCCACATCCAATGGTTTTGCTCCCTTTGCCCAGGCAATGCCCTGCGTTCCCTCCCCACACTCCATGCACCCCTGCCCACAGCCTAGCTGGCCATGCCACTGCGGGGGCACACACCAGCAGAGAGCTCCCCCTTCCCCACGCGGCCGCCCCACTCTCACCTTGGCGGGCCCGGAAGCCGGCTTGTTGGTGGCGTTGCGGTCGGTGTTCTGGAAGCCCGGGAGGTAGCTGAAGCTCACGCGCTGGTCGTCCATCCGCCGGCTCTGCGTGTGCGCCAGCATATCCAGGAAATTGTCCATCTCCGGCGGGGGGCTTGGGCTGTCCTCTGCGGGCGGGGCAGACACAGGTGTGAGCAAAAGGCTGGGCAGTGCCAAGAGGGAGCCAGGATGCTAGGGCTATATCTTTCCCCTCCTGCACGTGGCCATGAGCCCCTCAACCCCAGCATCCCTGACCAGCCTGATGCCTTCTGGAATGAGGTGATGGCTCTGCTTTTACTGGGGATAAAGTTTCCAGGCCCTATTTTCCTGTGCTGGACTTTTCAGTTTCCTGTGGCAGGGAGTTCCATGGGTTGTCTCCTCTGCAGGGACCCACTGTTGTCCTGGAGATGCGCAATCCCAGCTGAGCCCATTCCCACCCCCCTGCCCTGGGGCAGGATTATGGCCGGCCAAGTCAGAGGCTCCCACTGTTGCTACGCGGCTGGGAGAGTGGGCAGGCGAGGGGAATGGAGCCCGGGACCTCTGCCTCTAAGCCTGAGAGCCACCAGCCCCCCCACCCCGAACACCCCGTGGCCAGGACTCACGCTTCTCCAGTTCAGAGCCACTCCTGCCCTGCCCGATCTGGATGTTGCAGCGCTGTTCGTCCATGCGTCCACCCTGCACGTGAGTCAGCAGGTTGAAGAAGCCTTCCTGCTCTGGGGAGACCGACTGCCGGGGAGAGGAGGGCATGGGTGAGATGGGGGTGGGGGAGAGACCCCCCCAGTGACACACTGCCCCCCAGTCTTCCTGAAATGACATCCTCCTCCTGGCCTCAGGCTGCCTCCCCATAATGCCTCCTGTGCAAACCCCCTCCCCCTCCAGCGCCGCAGTCCCCAACAGTCAGCTCCCAGTGCAGCCTCCCGCAGGACCGCCCCTCTGCAAAGCTCAGCACTAGGGGGGCTCACAGGCCCACCAGGGACCGAGCCCACAGGCTGATCCGGTGTGTGGGGAGGCACCGGGGCCGGCTGCCTAGGGTAAAGGCATCTCAGAGCCCACCCCCTTTGGAGTACGGCGCGGGGGACCCACGCCGGCATCTGGAGGGCAATGGGTTAAATCCTGGCCAGAAATCTGCCACGACAGCCAGCCGGAAACTAGCCCTGGGAGCTTCATGCCCCATTGCCCTGCTACAGGTGTCCTGACTCCCGGCCCTCCCTGCTCTAACCACTAGACCCCACTCCCTGCCCAGAGCCGACTCCCAGCCCTCCCTGGGCAGAGCTGGGAGGGGCCTGCACCAATCCACCCTTTCAAACCGCTTTCTCCAGCACTCGGCCCCGGGCCCGTTCTCGAGCGCAGGGTCCCAGAGCCGCCTCCCCCCAAGAGTCAGCCTGGCACAGAGACCCCTGGAAGCTAGCGATGGAAAAGCTCTTGTAGCTGTCCCCAGCACCCAGGGCAGGGCTTCCCCTGCGACTTTCTGCCACTCTGCCAGCTCTCGATGCCCCAGGACCCCGGCGTTTCCCCTGGGAAGGGATCCCGGCCCAGTCCCTGGCTGTACAGCCTGCCCCGGCCTTCCCTGTCTTGTTCCCCTGCGTCTAACCCTCCTCCAGGTCCCACCCTGGAGCATCTCAGCCTCCCGGCGCAGAGCGGCTCCCCTGTCCCCCCAGCCAGCCAAGCCCCAAGTCAGACGGAGAGACCCCCCTTGGGGCAGCCCGTCCCCACACCCCCTCCAGCGTCTGCGTGACTCTCCTTTGACCTGCCCCAAAAGCTTTCGAGTAACGAGGGGCCCAGACTGGAATCCAATATTGGGGGGGGGGTCGCACTACAGCTGGGTAGAAGGGCTGCCTCCACCCCTGCCTCGCTGCTCCCCAGTCCCCCACTGCCCGGCGTTATTTGCTGCCTTTCCTCTGCTGCCCTCCAGCACTGTCCCTTCCCTTCATCTTACAGCTGCCTGCCTGGCCCTCGGTCCCGTGCTCGGGGTCACATCGATCACTGGCTTTGAGACCAGGAAGAACCCTTCCCCCAGGGCAGATCGGCGGAGGTCTAGGGGTGTTTTCCCCTTCCTCGGCAGCACAGGGATCGCCTGCTAGCAGCCTCTGGGCACGGCGATTCCCTGCCATCGCACCTCGCTTCCTCCTGGTCTCTGCTGGGCAGACGGCACCTTAACCGCCTGAGGAGCGACATGCTTTAGTTTAGCAGAGGCCGTTGGACTCAACCCCGGGCTGTCTGGGTGAAATGCAATGGCTTGCTACTCAGAAGGTCCCAGCAGCTGCACGGATCCTCCCTTCTGGCCTCAAACTCTCTGCAACTACCTGCTGCTTTGGCTTCTTACTATTGAACAGAAACGCTGGGGAACTCTTGCGTAGACGCCACCAAGAAGCATTTGCTCTTGTAGCTCTGCCTTTCCCAGCGCCAGGATTCCCTTTGGCGATGGAGCCACGGAGGTAGAGACCTCCCGGGGTTTGTTTCAGATGCGGCCCGTGGGTGTGCCTTTTAATGCTGGGATTTTAGTTATCTGGGATGTCCTGGCCCTCAGCTAGAGCCTGATGCAATCCTTGCCAGCCGCAGGCATTCAGAAATGGATGGAAGTTGAAGCTAGACACACTGAGTCTGGAAATAAGGCACAATTTGTTACTAGTGAGTTTATCAAGGGCCGTGTGGGATTCTCCAGAGGTCTAGTTCACACAGGAATTCACGCAGGCCTGTCCCAGGGCCCGTGCCATACAGGGGATCAGACTGGAGCAGTGGTTCTCCATTTGTTTCATCCGGACCCTCTTTTTTGTGTCTGTAGGCGTTTACGCCCCCCCTGCTGCCACCCCGCTGTGATGGCAGAGTGGAGCGCAGCGGCTGCTGGCGGGTGCCGGCTCTGAAGGCAGTGTCGCGTCAGCAGAAGGGTGGCAATATGTCAGTATTGCTTTTCCCAGCAGATTTAGCGTCCCATTGCCACTCTTACTTCTGCGCTGCTGCTGCCACCCCGGGGCTGACAGCCGGAACCTGCCGCGTCCCGGTGTCAGATTGCGGGGGAGGAAGGGGAGCCTGAAACCAGGCTGCCATCCGGTAAGGCATGAGAGGTCGCACCCGTCCCTGCCGCCACTCCAGTCCCCCTGCTTATCCACAGCAGGCCAGCATTAGCCCTCTTAGCCACAGCTCCTGGTCAGCTAGTTCCCACCACGACCCCTAAGTCCCTTTCAGAGCTTCCCTAGCCTTTAATTGTGACCTACATTCTCCATTCTAGAGGCATGACCTTGCATTTGGCTGTATTAAAAGGTGCGACGTTCACAAGCCCAGCTTACCACGCGCCCCAGCAGGCTTGGCATGACTGGCCCGGCTTCAACAGCGTTACTGCTCTGCAGTCTGGGTGTCTGCAGCAAACGTGACTAGCCAAGAGTTTCTATTTTCTTCCAGATCTCAGAGAAAGCTACGGACTAGCACTCGGCTGAGCTCAGATCCCCCCACTAGAAACCTCCCCACTGGATGACGACGGCCCATTTACAATTCCTTGTTGAGACTGATCAGTTTTTTAAAATCCATTTAATAAGGGATTTTTAAATCCATTTAGTACGGGTTGCATTGGTTTTGTATATTACAACCACAAAAAACCCTGCCCTGGCCTCCAGGGGAGCGGTGGTTGTGCAGCCTAGCAGATTGGTCTGCTAGCAAGTAATAAAACCTAGCTCTTCTCAGCCATAGCTCTCAAAGCACGGCAGGAGCCTTATCTCCATTTTACAGATGGGAAAACTGAGGCAAAGAGCAGCGAAGTGACTGGCCCAGGGCTAGCTGGGACTAGAAGCCTTAGTCTCAGTCAACTGCTCTATCCCCTAGGCCAAAGTGCTGTACCCTAGACAGATGGTGGGACGGCAGAGTTTGCAGTTGGTGGGAAACCTCCAGCCCAGTGACAAAGTTATGTGTCTCTTTCTCAAAACACAAACAGCATCAGGGCCCAGCTCCTCATGGGGACTTTGGTGCCTAACTCCCATTGACTTCAACTAGCTGCCTGACTCTCTTTGAGGCGCCACTCCAGCAGCTACCCCTATCTCCCACCTGCTCACTGCCCCACCCTGCCTCTGCCGTGGCTTTTGGGTCCCCCGGCTCTGTCTCCTCTGAAGCACGAACCCAGTGACTGCGGGAGCCCGAGGGACCCACGGGCACAGCGGGGCAGCAGCACTTCCCCGGAGGAGAGTGTGAGAGGCAGACCGGAGCCAGCAGGAGCCGCATATCAGGACAGGTCGATGGACTGGAGCAAGGAAGGAAGGACAGAAATGGGGGAAGTGGGCACCCGGGGATCATGGCCCTCCCCCCGGCCACGTTCGCTCCCCCAGGGCCCACTGCGCTGTCGCCTGTTACTAACAAGTCCACCAGTACGCGTGGCGCTGCCCTGAGCACAACTGGGGCCAGGCTCTCACAGTGCCACCCTCCGCCCTGCGTCGGCCTCTCCCTCGCGGCGGGACGGGAGTCGATGCCACAGGGGGGGTCCTTGGCAGACAGGCCTGGGCGCTGACCATTAGACCTGCTGCCCCTCTAGGGCCTTCCCTGAGCCCTGCCCTGCCAGCCCCATGCACCCCCTGGCCTCAGGTCCTTTGCCCCGCTGGGGTCAGAGCCTTGCACCACCAGTGGGGTGACGGGGCCTGTTTAGAAATTGCGCTGTGCCGAGGGCTCAGACCGACAGCTGTGTGCCATGCCGTGACCCCTGCATTATAGCCCACGGGGCTCTAGTGCCCACAGCCATGGGCAGCCGCTGCCCGGACTCGACGGGCGGGTGGGGCAGACGTCCCACGGGGCTGGGATACCCAACAGGACCAAGGTGCCGATCCTGACAGACCAGGTCAGAACAACTCCCATGGAGCAACTGCTCCTCAGTCCACCACACCGGCCTCTGCCCCCCACCGCAGACCAACAGCTCCTCTAGCCCCGTCTCCCGCCCCCGCTCAGACCAGCGGGCCCTGCTCGCCTGGCATCTGTGACCAAGACCCTCATGACGCCCACTGGCCAGGGTCTCAGGAAATCTCCCGCGCCTGCCGTGTACGTTCTCGTTCCCCGGAGAAGGGCAGGGCAGGGGCGATTGCCAGTGAAAGCAGGTGTCATGCCAGACATGCACGTTGTCGGGAGGTGTGGGGCACAGCTACCACGTAAGGAGTTAGGAACTGATTCCCGAAATCAGCACCGAGATATGGCTAAAAGCCTGCAGGAAGTGATCAGTCACGAGCAAAGGTGAAAGCCAGGTTTCCCTCCGAACAGGAGGTGAGAAATGTGGACTGCTGTTAGAATGTGAGTTAAGCAATGGACGCTAACGCAATGGCTGCCCATTTACATGCAAAATCACACCTTAACGAAGAGCAGGGAAGCCACCGGCACAGAGGAAAACACAAACCCCTTGTCTATACGCAAAGCCAGTGAACTCGGGAGTGTATATAGGAGGAAGTAAACAGACAGCGTGTTTACATTCAGGAAAATGGGATCTTGGCTAATTTGGATTGGAAACGGTGCAGAGGACTTTGGGCACTGCACACGGGTTCAAAGCAGACGTTAGCCTGGGAGTTTAGTGCCTAGAAAGCGCGTTAGGTTCTGTGTAGCCGTTTATTTCCAGTATCCTCACTCGCTTTCCCTTCAGTCTTTGCCGAGCAGCTGACTCCTGTTTTCAGGGTCACCGTGTCCCAGGGCTGGGGTGTGAAGTGACAGGCTGGGGTGCGCTGCTCCCGTGGGCACAGCAGAGCGGGGAATAGCTGGTGTCGGGGCTTCAAAGGGACTCGGGCACCGGGGTGTCCCAGCTGTTAACCTGCCAGGCACAGTCAGGACTGGCCTCGCTGGGGTGGCTACCGGGCCGGTGGTGTCCGTAAACCGACACCCATTAGTACAAGGGGAGTCAGTTCTGGGTACCCCGAGAATTGTCCCAGTGTCTCTCTCCTCCCCGGCCCCCAGCTTGCTTCGGCAGAGCCTGAAATGGCCACAATACACCCAAAGGGACAGGTTTTCTACAGATCTCAGCCCCCAGCTGCCTCCATTGGTTTTCAGGGCCGGGGTGGGGGGACTAGGGGTTCTCAGTAGTTCCCAGTCCGCTTTGTTCTCAACTGGGATCCCTCTCAGGGTCTGTGCTGGGCCTGGCACAACGGGGGCCCTGATCTCGGTCGGGGTCTCTGCAGCAACTGGCACAAAGACAGGCTTGGACATGTCAGAGGAGGGCATGGGTCCAGCACAGCCGGGCCTGGCGCTGGCGGAGGTGGGCATGGGTCCAGCACAGCCGGGCCTGGCGCTGGCGGAGGTGGGCATGGGGCCAACACAGCCGGGCCTGGCGTGGACAAAACGTCCCAAACATTTTCTCCAAGTAAATCTCTCGAACGCACCCCAACAATCCTCCTCCCCGACCTCTGCCCCCAGCCCCGGGTCCTGCACCCATAACCGCCGCCCTTGGCTCCCCTCTGAACCCGCATGGTCACAGGATGTGGGGAGATAGACCCGAACCCTTGGAGCCCCCTGTGCTGACCCATCTAGTCCCTGGTCCGCCAGGTCGCCGGGAATTTGGGTGCCCTCTAAGACCCCGGGGGAGGCTGGCGTCCATGCTGTGATCCCCTGAGGGGCAGGGATCGTCCCCCACTCACCCCGCTGGATGGGTTGGAGGCCGGTGATGGCTCCTTTTTCTCCTCCTCCTCGGCTTTGCCTTCCACCGTGGTCATCCTGAGCCCACTTACTCCCTGACGGCGCCTTGCCCCACGGCCGCTGCTCACCCCCAAGGCGAGTGTCCAGAGAGCCCCCTTGGTGCGACGTCCTGCTCCTGCCCCTACCTCTGCCCCTGCCCGCGGGAATAGCCCAGGTGCCCATCGGCGTTAGGGATTTATAGCGCTCTCCTGCGCTCAGCGCCCTGCCCCTCCCCAGCCAGCGCGGTGCCGCCCCCGGCCCCCCCGGCCCTGCTCTGCCTGCCGCATCCATATTTTAATAAACAGGCGCCCAAGCTGCTCGGCCGGCCGATCCCCGTAATCTGCATAAAGATTATCCCGGATAATTGTCTCGCAAAAGCCACCCGCGCGCTTCGTTAGCGAGTGTGAGCGCGCCTGCGACCCAGCCGCTGGGCAGGCCAGCCCGGGTCAGCACCCCCACGCCAGAACCGAGGGGCGCCCTGCCCCTGCCCCATCTAGAACCGGTGCCTGCCTCCTTTGCGCAGAACCAGCCCCGGCCCCCGCCCCACATTCTGACCCAGCCCGGGCCCCAGCTCCAGCCCCCGCCCCACATTCTGACCCAGCCCGGGCCCCAGCCCCAGCCCCCGCCCCACATTCTGACCCAGGCCCAGAACTCCTTTCCTCACCCATCCGCCCCCAGAACAAGACCAGGCCTTGGGAGTGCGTGTCCCGCTCGGTTCTGGTACCGGGTCCGAATGCCGAGGAGACTACGGTGGCACCAGGCCCCCTGCTCGAAGCCAGCTGCTCCCGGCAGCTGGCCTGGCTCCCGAGACGTGGGGAGGACCCTCTCCCCCCAGGGGCACGCATGGCACCCCCTCATGGCACCCCCCCAGCCCTTCACCCCCACTGGAGGGGCAGAGCTGATGGCTGGTCCCCCCAAAGGCCCGCCTGAGGGTACAAACAGCTCCACTGAGGATCCGGCTGGGCTCTGCCCGTGCCCCATGCACGCTCCATGCCAAGCCAGCCATGGCAGAACGGCATTGCCCTGGGGGGGGGGCAGAGGGGACTGGGTTGGGAACCAGGACTCCTGGGTTCTGTTCGAAGCGCTGCCTCTTCAGACCGGTGGCAGTCCCTGGCGTGTGCCGTGGGGAGTGGCTGCTGACTGGTGTCACGGCGGGGGGCTGGGGGTGAAGAGTCACAGGAGCGACTCTCAGGTGTTGGGGGGCAGCGGGGGCGGGAATATGCCTCTAGCCTGGCTTCAGTCCGCCCGAGCCAGGGCTCCCTCCTCCCGTACCACATGGGGGGCCCTGGTGTGTGGGGATCGATGGGGCCAGTCTCCTCCCTCCCCCACCACAGCCGGGTCCAGCGCCCCGCTCGGCCAGGGGCTGCTTTTCCTGGGGGGGCCCTGAGGCTGAAGCAGGGAGGGGCCCCTGGGGGAGAAGGACCAAGAATCCCAAGTGACATGGGGGGCTGGTAATGGGAGTGGGGGGAGCAGGGGGCCCCTGGGAGATGCAGGCAGAGGTCAGGGCCTGGCACAGAGAGGGGACCCCTGGGGGGCAGGGCCTGGCATGGGGCAGGAGCCCCTGGGAGGCAGGCAGAAGGCAAGGGCTGGCATGGGGACCATGGGGCCAGGGGGCAGCAGTTGGCAGCGAATACCCCCGACCGCCAGGATGCCAGGAGGTTAACACAGCTCAGAGTGGGGCCCTGGCCCTGGGCCCCGGATTAAGAGGCTTCGTTTCACAGCACATCAGGGGGTCCCCTGGGAGTCCTGGCCCTAGAGAACAGGCGGGGGATGCCAGCTGTCTCTGCGGGAAATCCCCATGGGGCTGGGGGGGTGGGGAGGCAGAGGGACTGCCCCAGCATGGTGCCCGGGGCCCTGGGGGGTATCACTCAGCTGGGGGAGCGCTGGGTGGACTCGCCCGTGTGGGGGGTGCCTGGGGAGGGGTCACACACTTGAGGGAGGCTGGGGGGGGTCACAACCTGGCAGGGAGGCTCTGGCAGGGGAGTCACACACCTGGGGGGACGGGCAGACGGGGCTGGCGCTGGCATACCGGGCGCTGGCGTCCTGGTCGTCCAGGAAGGCGGTGGGCAGGCTCTGGTACCGCCGGCCCGGCAGGGCGAGGGTGCGGAGTGAGTACAGGAGCTGCCCACGCGGACGCCATCGCCCCCCTGGACGCCTCTTCAGCACCTGGGGAGGGACAGAGAGCGGGGGGTCAGGGGAGAGAGGCTGGGGGGCTCCCGGACACAGGGGCTGGGGAGCACAGCCCCCTCCCCATCCTGTGACCCTGCCCCCCAACTACCCACCCCACTCCCCACCCTGTGACCCTGCCCCCAACTACCTCCCACACACCCCACTGCCCCCCCACCCTGTGACCCTGCCCCCAACTACCCCCCACACCTCAATGACCCTCTCCCCTGTGACCCTGCCCCACAGCTCCCCCACCAACACCCCATTGCCCCTCCAGCCCATGACCCTGCTCCTGCCATCCACCCAGCCCCTTCTCCCATGACTCTGCCCCTCTGCCTCCACCTAACCAGTACCCCCATGCCCCACTGCCCCCACACACCTCCCCTCCCTGCCCCCACTGGCCCCAGCTCCCCCTTCACTTGCGCCTCCGGCTGCCCACCAGACCTCACCCCAGCTGGTACCCCCAGCCCCTCCTCCCCCTGTGCCTCACACCCCAGGTATTTCTGCCCACACTGGTTTCCCCCAGGGGCTCAGCCCCGTGTTGCGCCTACCTGGGCAGACATGGCCCTGCGGTGCCACAAGAGGGAGAAGATGCCACAGACAGCAGGTCGCACCTGGGGAGGGGGAACAACTCTAGGTACTGCCTGACCCCGAGAACCTCCTCAGTTCCCACCTGGGGCTCCCACCCCATTGCTGTATATCCTCCCAGCACCGGTGCCCCCGGCAGACACATGGTCCCCTGAAAAGGGGTCACCATGGCTAGGCGGTCATAAGAGAGAGGGCGGCAACACGCTCCGCCTGGGTCCTTAGGCAGCGGCTCCCTTCTACAGCCAGCAGAAGGGGAGCCACGGGCCACTTTGAAAGCCGCCGCAGCCCCAGGCTGGGAACCACGGATCTAGTCTGACCTCTTGCGCGTTGCAGGCCACAGACTCCTCGCCCACGCCCCTCGCCCACCCAGTCCTGCAATAGGCCCAGGCCCTCTGGCTGAGTCACTGACAGCCTCAAATCAGGATTTAAAGCTGGCCAGCTACAGCAAACCCACCATTTACACTCGTTTAAACCTGCAATTGACCCAGGCCCCAGCCTGCAGAGGAAGGCGAATGTGTCTCTCTCCTCTCCTCTGTCACTTCCAACTGATACGTCCCCAGCTTACAGCAAGAATTCTTACTGTTAGTCCCTAAGTGCACTAGGACGTTTCTATCACGCCAGTTGAAAAGATCATCCAGCTCTTGGCTGCTATTCCAGTCCTCCTCGGTATTGGCAACACTTCCCAGCTTTGTGCCACCTGCAAATGGTATCAGCGCATGCCCACTTTTTGTGCCAAGGGCAGTAATAAAAATGTTAAATAAAATTGGTCCCAAGACGGATCCCTGAGGAACTCCACTAGTAAGCTCCCTCCGGCCTGACGGGTCACCTTTCAGCATGACCCATTCTAGTCTCCCCTTTAACAGTTCCTTAGCCACCTTTCAATTCCCATATGAATCCCCATCTTCCCCAACGTAACTAATACTTTCCTGTGCCACACTGCATCAAATGCCTTCCTGAAATCCAAGTAGTTTAAATCTACTGCGTTTCCTTTGTCTCACAAATCAGTTATCTTCTCAAACAAGGAGACGACCTCCTTTTTGTAAAACCGTGTTGTGTTTTATCCCAGTCACTGTTAATCACGATGTCCTTTCACTGTCAAATTCTGTGGCAAGCCCTTGCACACAACTGAGGTCAAACTAGCAGGCCTGTAGAGTCCCAGATCCTTTTCTTAAAACAGGCTCCACATCCTCAATTCTCCAGTCATAGGGGACGACCCTGGAATTTACAGCGTCGTAAAAATCTCTGCTATTGGGATTGCAATTTCATATGCCAGTTCCTTCAAAATGCCTGGATGGAGATTATCTGGGTACCCCGGGGCAGGTTGGCTCAGGTCTTGGACGGGGGATGTTCAGAGAACAGGCCAGTGCCACAGGCTATAGGTGGGAGACTTCAATAGGGGACACTCTCCCCTTGCGGTAAGTGCTGGCCTCAGTGTGTTGCTCAAATTGTGCTGTTCTGGCGGTTATAAATCTGAGTCCCTGAGCAGGCGTCACTAAGGAGCCCACGTGCAGTGTACTCCTCATGTCCTGGGCCAGTCCCAGCTCCCTGCGTTCCACGCAGCACAGTGCAACATGATGGGGGATCCTTCACGTGTCTAATCCACGGTGCCGTGTGGCTGTTAAACAGCTGCTGTGCCCCACCCCAGAGGCAGCTGCATATCAGCACTGGGCAAAGGCTCTCTCTATAAACTGCCTCTGCACCCCGTCCCCTCTCAGCCCTGGGACTGAACTCGGTGACTGGCTGTACAAGGGGAGGTTCCTCTGGCATCGAGAGTCCCATGACAGCCAGCGCCGCCCCAGCCAGCCCTCCCCATTCACTGGCCCCTTCGTGCCAGCTCTTTCCCGCCTCGTCGCGCTGACTCGCACGAGGTGCCGCTCGAGTGCTCGTGGCGATCACACGCTTTCGTTTCTGCGCCTCGACTGGCCGGTAACGAGCGGTGGATAACGCGCAGGGCTCTGGATGGGCTCCCCTGCTGTTCCAGGGATGCCCCACCAGTCCCGTCTCTGCCCCTAAGCCCCTTACCCAGCAGGCCCCGGTGGGGATGGGCGCGCCCTCCGTCAGCACCCAGCAGCCTGTGTGGTACATGAGTTTGGGAGCCTCAGCCCAGTCCCTAGGAGGAATGGGTCCTGCTGTGATGGCCCAGGATTGGCTTCTGGGGCAGGGCAAGGAGAGGGGTGGAGGGTGCTCTGCTGTGGGGCAGGGAGCAGCTGCAAGGTCCGTAGCACCCCGGCAAGCACTGGCCATTGGGCGCTGGCCCAGGGAAGGTCTCGCGTCGAGGCCGTTCTTGATCAGACCCATCGGTGGGGAGAAGGCAGCTGAATGCAGACCCTCCCCGGGCTCCCAGCAGCCCCCAGAGCCTGGCCCGTGATCCCTATTGTTAGTTCCACCAACGCCGTGGGCACAGGGCCCCTCAGCGAGCACCCCATAGAGCCCAGCAGTGGGGAACCCCTCTGTGCTGCCCCCTTACCTGGCTGGTACCTCCCACGGCCTTGACGATGGCCCCAGTTTAGCCCTGTTCCCTCAGTCCACCGGACACAGGAGACGCCTCCTCTGCCAGCTTTGCCGGCTGGCACTCTGTCGCGGCTCCTGGCGAGGCCCTGGAACTGACGCGGGGGGTGGCGCTGCCCTCCCAGGGGGCTCGTTAGCCAGGCCCATGGAGGAGCCTGGGACCCAAATGCCAGCCCTGGCTCCCCAGCTGGCAGTGGGTTTCCTTGGCACCTGGTTACCCCTGGGGGGATTAGATCCTAAAGAGCATTAGGGAAAGCTGCCGAGAGCGAGCGTGTGAGCATTGTGCCTGGGGATGTGGAGAGGCGGCGATGGGAGGGGGGATGGAAATAAGGTTTAAACCAGAGGGGTGGAAGGCTTGCCCCGTCTTACTCGTCCTCAGAGCCCTGGGCTGGGCTGTGCCCCCTGGCACCAGGCGAGGGGGCTGGAAAGCGGCTTGTCCTGCCCCCGCATGTGCCAGAGCTGCGGGCTGTACCAGAGCGGGCGTGAGGCCTGCAGGGACGGGTCCTGTGGGGGCAGAGTGCCCGTGTCTGGCTGTCGAGGGAGGGAAGGATTTTGTCCGCATGAGAGGCGTCTGGCTTGGGACAGGTGGAGGCAAGATTGTGCCACGCTGCCCGTGTGGGCCGAAGAACGGCGACAGTGATAGGGAGCAGCCCTGGCTGGTCCCTGCGGCTGGAGCATGTCCGGGACCTGATGCTGTTGGTCCTGACCCTCCTCCAGCAGCATCCCTGGGTCTGCTGCCACCCTCCGTCCCAGGTCCTGGTATTGCCTGTGTAAGGAAGGGCTGATGTCTGAGTGACACCCCCCCCCCGCTCAGTAGCTGAGGGAGGGGGCACCTTATTTGCATGGGCTTTGTATTTGCACGGGTACAATTACGTACCCAGCAAATTGCATAAACACGCCAGGTGCTGAACGCGCTGGGAAATGGGCAGTGTGGCTGCAAGTCACTTTGTGTTCAGTGCAGGGGTAATGAAATGTCCTTCGAGTGCATGAACAAAGGGCAGCAGATCTGTGCTTAGCCTGGCCTGATGAAAAATTCCCCCTGAACTAAGCGGAGCCCAACAAGGGCGGACGGATGTGTCAGCATCCTCCGGGTGGCTAAGAGAATACAAGAAATTGTCGGGTGAGATTGTGCTGGCTTTGGTTGGTCTCAGGCATGGGTTGATGATTTTCCCCTGTTAAAAGGCAGAATTAATTATTCCTTTGGGAGTATTTTGTTTTGTTAAAAGCAGGGATGTTGCTCCCGTGCCAACGAAAGGTTTTTCTCCCGAGCTGAAATCACTAGAGGAAGTAGGAACTTGACTGACAACCAGCAGAGAGGAACCCGGAGGGTTGGTGCCTGAAGATGGGGGGAGCCAGTCTGGGATTCGGTGTGGTCCAGTGGGGGCAGCAGCGGAGGAGGCCTGGTTAAGCCCACAACGCAGGAGCTTGCAGAGGGGGACTGGATGAGCCCCCAGCGGAGAGGTGGCCATTGCACCTAGACAGTCAGTACCCAGGAAAGGAAGAAGGGGGGAGCGAAGGACACGCCCCTGTACTCTGGGGTGAGTCCGGCTCATTGAGTTCACGGATTCTGCTTGCACTGGTTCCCAAACCAGAGCTGTCCTTCCTTCCTGTTACTAAAGGGTTACTTTCCACACAGACTCTGTGCTTGCGAGAGGGGGCGTGTTGCCCTTTGGGGTGCCCAGGGGTAGTGTGCGATTTCCCAGGTGACTGGGTGGGGGCTCGAGCCAGTTTGGTGTGGTATCATTGACAGGGACCCCTCGCTATAGAACCCGGCCCTGGGTGCTGCCGGCTCTGCCTGGCAGAAGGGTCACACCTGTGATGAGCTGGGGGCGATAGGGAGGGAGGGGTGAGCAGCTCCTCCGGTGATGGGGAAGCAGCTGCAGGGACTGGCAGAGGGCGGGTATCCCTGGCGCGATGGGTCCCAGGGCGCCCAGCGTGGCCAAAGGGTCAGGCCCTGGGGGTGTGGTGGGCCCCATCGGTACGGGTTGCAGGCCAGAGGATGATAAGGTGTCAGGGGACGCGCGTCCGAGCTGTGCATAGACAAGGGGAGAAGGTGGGCTGAAACTCAGAAAAACCCCGCAAGTGGGAAGATGGCTCGTGACAGTGGAACCGGCGGAGCGGGCGGGCCATGGCCTGGAGTCAGCAGGGGCCGGTCCAGCAGGAGCAGGAGTGGGGGAGGGCAGCAGGGAGCAGGCGGGATGCTGGACTAGATGGGCCCGGTGACGCTGGCAGACCAGGGCTGGGAACGAGTCAGGCTGGCCTGCGTGGCAGCGCCGTTAAACCAGCTCTTGACAGGCGCGTTTAGTGTCTTGGCTTCTGGGCTGCCGCCGGTCTGTCACCTCTGCAGCCTGTGGGGTAAAGTTATCATGCGTCGCTTTGACGACCCCACAATTTCGCACTCGCCGCCATCACTCGCCCGCTCTGCCGAATTAGCATCTCCACCTCCCAGAGCAGCGCAGAGTCCCGGGCCACAGCGTTCGGTCGCTGCCGTGCCAGTGCAAACGTTGCTTACAGCGACTGTCACCGGCTTTTAGAAGCTGTCCCACGACGCCGTGCACTAACAGCACCGTCCGTGCCAGCGCGCCTGGTGTGGACGCGCACCACCGAATCAAGGAGCAAAGTGTAGCCACACGCATGTGGTGTAATTATTGCGGTGCCTGTATGGCGGTCGACTTAATTTTGTAGTGCAGACAAACACGGAAGAAGCGTTAATTAGTGTGAAGTGCGGGGCCTGCCCACTCGAAGGCCCATCGAAGCCAAATGAAACGTTGAAGACGTTGAAGACTTCGTTGATTCAGGGCTTTGAAAAGGAGCCAGGCGCTGATTGAATGGTGTGGGAAACGACTACAAACCCCTGGCCAGAAGCACTGTCTCACTGCGGGGCTTGGCATTCGTCGAGGGCGAGATTTCTAAGCATAAGCAAGAGATCCCCAAACCGCTTCGAATCATAGAAGATTAGGGATGGAAGGGACCTCAGGAGATCATCTAGTCCAACCCCCTGCTCAAAGCAGGGCCAACCCCAACTAAACCATCCCAGGCAGGGCTTTGTCAAGCTGGACCTTAAAGACCTCTATGGATGGAGATTCCACCACCTCCCTAGGTAACCCATTCCAGTGCTTCACCACCCTCCTAGGGAAAAAGCTTTTCCTGCTATCCAACCTACACTTCCCCCACTGCAACTTGAGCCCATTGCTCCTCGTTCTGTCATCTGCCACCACTGAGAACAGCCTTTCTCACCCCTCAAGGATGTAGAGCACTTGCACGTTACATCAGCTTCTCTTACCTTTTGGGCCCTAACCCTGGACCCAGCTGTTACAAAGGCAGGCTTGCCTGGGTGGCGAGAGAGCCCGGCGCGCCCAAGAGGACTCCCTGGTAAGGCTGGTAGCAGGCTGGAGGGGTTCACACTCAGTACTGGGTTGGTGAAATTGTGGCACCCACGTTGTGAGCCAGGCCACGCATTGGGGCATACCCTCTGGCCAGCGTAGCCAGGAGAGGGGACGCGGGGCTGGATGGGCCCATGGATCTGCCCCTGCTTTCTGTGTAGGAACCAGCCCCTCTGAGTTTGCTGCAGGGGCAGAGGGAGGTGGGTGGGACTCAGAAGCTGCCTCGTTAGCTGCAGCATCAACTGGGATGCTGCAGCCTGGGGGGGAGTGGCGGGGGGGGCTGGGATTTGGGGGTGGTGTGTGTTACTCTCCATCAGGCCATTTCTGTAAGTCATGCTGCTCACACTACGCTGCCACTTCCCCCGAGCCCCGCCCCGCCCGGCCGCTGGAAGGCGTCCAGTAATTAGGAAATGAGGTTTAATTTCCGGCAATGAAATGACACCGAGGCCGCGGGTGAGCTGGCTTTGGGCTGCTCGGTAAGATAAGCAGCCTCACACAGGCTGCTTGTGTCATTGCGAACTTGGCGCAGGCTGGCCGCCTTCCCGGGCCCTGCCCAGGCCTGGGGGTCATGGGGCAAGCTGGGGGGCAGCGACTCTGAGGAGGGCTGGGGGAGGAGGGGTGTTTGCGGGTCTCAGCCCCCAGCCTGGCCAGATGGGCGCAGGGCAGGATTTGCGCTAGGGCCTGTTGGAGTCACCCCCCTGACTCCCCCCGACCCACCCCAGCCCTCCAGTCCTGCCTGCCCGCCGTGCACAGCTGCAGTTACTGTCCTGTAACCCTGCCCCCTCCCTGCTAGCCCCACTGCCTCCGCCCAGCCCTGCTATAACCCCCCCACCTCCCCAAGTCACCCCAACCACTCTCCCTCCAGCAGGCAGGCCTGGCCCTGGGAATTGCCTCTTCCCCCCTCCCCCTGACCCCAAGAGATGGGGGTCTCTGGAGGCTGAGGTCTTTTGCAAGCCTGGTGCCCACATGGCTGGCCAGGGGTGCCATGACGCCTCCCCCAAGCCGGGCACAATGGCCTTGGGGGCCTGGTGCAGCTGGCACTGGGGAGGCAAAGGCAGCTTTGTACCCCCAGTCCCACCAGCCCCCAGGGCTCTGACCAGCACCGCAACCAGCTCCCCCAGACCCAGGGGACTGGAGGCTGCGCCCGCCTGCCAACCTTTGGGGCAGCAAGATGCTGGGGCACAGCCCGGCTCTTGGGTAGCCAGCCCCACCCCCGCACCTGGCACGGACTAGGTCCATGGCTGGCTGCTTCAGGCCTGCCCCCCACTCACGCTGCTGGAGGATGAGTGGGAGGGCCAAAGGGGAGGCAGAGATTATGCGGGTGGGGCAGGCCCGGGGGGGCACAGGGAGCCCCATGGGTGGCCCGGCTGTGGGTACAGCCATAGCGTGAGCTGGCGCAGGTGTCTCTGCTGGACCGTTTTAATTCTGTGCCCCCAATCCTCCGCCCACCCGCTTGGCGGCCGCGCAGCAATTATCCAAATGGACGTTAATTGCGGCCGATAATTCCCCGTGGGGATCAGGGACGGAAAGCCCCGCAGATGAGCAGATTGGGGCTGGGGCCAGGCAGCCCCTCGTGTCAAGTCCCTGCTCTGAGGTGCCAGGACACGGCCCCCCGTCGCCATGCAGCGGGGACATCGCTCGTTTGCGCAGCACGGAGAGAGGAGCTGGCCCAGCCGGCCTCAGCCAGGCCACGTTCCCCAGCAGGCCGTTTGCGCCATCACTCGTATGGGGGTGAGGGGAGGATGGGCCAGGGGGCAGAGCCGGGGGCTGGGAGGCAGGACTCCTGGGTTCCGTGCAGGGCTCTGGGGGAGAGTGACGTCTAGGGGTTAGGGCAGGGGCTGAAAGGCAGGGCTCTGGGGGGAAGTGGTGTCTAAGGGTTAGACCAGGGGCTGGGAGGCAGGACGCCGGGGTTCTGTCCTTGGCTGGGGGAGGTGAGCGGGGTCTAGGGATTAGACCAGGGGCTGGGAGGCAGGACGCCCGGGTTCTGTCCTTGGCTGAGGGAGGGGAGTGGGGTCTAGGGGTTAAGACCAGGGGCTGGGAGGCAGGACGCCTGGGTTCCGTGCCCAATTCTGCTCCCGACGCCCCGTGAGTCACTCCTGCTGTGGCGTGGGTGCCTGTCATTGAGGTTTGGTGTCACGTGGGTGCTGCTGGCGTTTTCCAACCCCTGCCCCAGCCGGGACCCACGTTTTGCCAAGCCCGGGCGCTCCAAGGCTGCGCTGCGCAGCAAGGGCGTGATGCACAGTCGGGGCTGCAGGGGGCGCCAGCGCTGGGCGCGAGGGACCCCGCTGCTCCCCCTAGTGCTGTCCCTGGGAACCGCGTTTTCTCCCCATCTCCCACCCAGGGCAGCCCCAGCTAGGCTGGGACGCAGGCGCCTGCCCCCCCGTGAGCCAGGCAGGGGCCCGCGGCTCGAAGGGCTGCGAGCCTGACGCGGCCTAGGCTGGTCACGCAAGTAGCCGCCTGGTGGCTCTGTAGCCAAGCCAGGGACCCTACAGGCAGCCCCTGCCAGCTGCCCGCACTGCCACGTGCTGGCCAGGGCTGGGGGGCGAGGGGCTGTGACGGGTGCAGCTGCTTCCATGCGAGACATGTGGGCCTGGCCCTCAGAGGGGCCCCCCCGGGGTCACAGGCAACCGGGGCCACCCAGCGACCCTGAGCATCCCCGCGAGAACCAGCCTGAGCAACCGGGGCAAGGCGGGATTGGTCCTTGGCACAGTCCAGCTCCCAGGCCTGGAGCCTCCCTCCCCTCTTGCGGTGTCCACAGACACGCGTGGCTGGCTGAGCCCCCCCGGCCAGGCCCCACAGGAGCAGGACGGGCAGGGATGAGCCATGGCACGTGAGGCGACTGCATGAAGCTAGACACCAAAAGGTGAGAGCCCCCCACTTCCGCCCTTGATTGATGGTGCTAATCCCCCGCCCCAGGCACCCCTGCTCTGGGCCCCAATCCTCAACACCCCTCCCAGAGCTGGGGCCGTCCCTGGCCGGGGTGCTGCAGTCCCTCCGTCTGCAGTGGGTGGGAGGAGGGCCGCGGATGGGCAGGGCAAGGGCTGGGTGGGGCACATTCTCTGTGTGGGGCAAGGGGGCTGGTTAGACAATAGCCTGGGGCTTGGGCCCTAGCACTGGCTCAGTGCCTGCCCCATCCCCACACTTAATCAGGACTCTGTAGCTGGCTCAGGGAGACCCCTGCCCCCCCAAACTCTCTGACACCCAGACCAGAGCAGCAGAGCAAGGGGCAGCAGTGGGACCCGGGGTAACTGTGGGTGCCGTGCACGGCTGGGAGCAGGGCAGCGCTGGCTGGGCCAACTCGTAGCCAGGACCACGTGGCGGGGCCTGACCCCCCCCCGGGAAATAGCGGGCCAAGGGGCTGCGGGCAGTTGGGGATCTCTCACTCCCTGCCCCCCAGGCTCTCAGCCACACGTCCCTTTGGCATCGCGCTTTATTGGCCCAGGGAACAATCCCGGGAGGGCAGCGCCAGCCCCGGGGGTGTGACAATGGAGGGGGCTGCCTCAGAGCAGGGAAAATACAGACATTGTCCCATTCACCCCCCTCGCCCGGCCTGGGGTCACTTCTACCAGCCCTGCCCTGCTGGTGGGCGAGGGGACCTGGGAGGGCACTGCAGCCAGGGCTCACAGGCCCTAGAGGGGAGGGGAGGGGGGCTGGAACTGGATACCCCCCCAGATCTGGGGCTCAGGTAGCCGGGCTGGCCCTGGGGAGATGTTTGCCGTTGGGCAATGGGCATTTGACCCAGGCAGGGAGCCCAGCCCACGTCCCGCAGGGCCCTAGGTGCTGCCCGGCTCTGCCCCCAGGCTGTTCTGGCCCCACACCCACCTACCAGCCCCGAAGGTCTCACGGGTGGCCCCTGCCCAGGTGATGGGCCAAGCACCTGCCATAGGGCAGCAGCTTCCACACTGCCCCCCCATTCTGGAGCAGAGGTCCCCACCGAGGGGATGGGGCTGAGAGGGGATGCGGGGGGCTAGGGCTGTGCCAGCCCCCCAAGGCAGGGACGGGGGATGGCATGGGGGCAGAAGGGGTGTTTCTCTTTAACCCTTTGCAGACTAGACAGACACATCCCTCCCCCCAGGCAGATGCTGGTGGCAGCCCCCGCACCCCCCACCGCCAGCAGAGGGGTGAGAGGGGGTCTGGGGGGCGGGTGGGGGAGGCTCTGCTGTGGCTCCCAGGCAGGGGAGAGAGGAATGACCGAGCCTGGTAGATAAAGGAGACCGACTCTGCCATGCTCCACCGGGGGCAAGGTGGTCACGGGGCACAGAGGGGCGGCAGGCCTAAGACAGGACCAGAGGGAGGGAGCCTGGCCCAGCCCCTAGCCCCAGAGCAGGGGTGTACCTGTGGGGGGAGGGGTTCTGGCCCACCCCCCTCTCCTCGAAGAACTGACACGATGGCACCAGTAAGGAGGGAAAGTGGCTTATTGAGACGAGCAGGCAGAGCTGGAGGGCAGCGCAATGGGGCGGGGGCAGTCTCTGGGGGAGGTGGCTGCTTCTAGGCCTCCGGGGGGGCCGGCTGGTCCAGGGCTTGGACATCATCCAGGAAGCGCTTGGGGGTCAGGATGTGAGTGGAACCTGGGGGGAGAGAGGTGGTTGGCAGAGGTGGGTGCAGTGGGGCGGGCGTGGAGCAGGCATCGCCACCCCCCATCCGTACATCTGGAACTCTACCGCAGAGGGCGAGGGGCCGTCTCCTGGCCCCGTCTCCTGGCCAGGTCCCCTACCACCTGGCGCAGTGCCCCATTGCTGCAGTACCCTACCTGGCCAGGTAAGAATCCACCCCCTGCCCTGCCCCACCCCCCATGCTGAGGGCATTCCTCGCCCCTGGATCTCGGTGGGGGGGATCCTCCAATAAACCAGATCCTTATGGGTGTTATTGGGGGTGTCTGATGGGCCCCCTCCCATGGTCCCTGGGCAGGGAGGGGCCGGGGGAGCCACAGGCCAGGAGATCAGGGGGGCAGAGCCCGGCCCAGAGGCTAGATTCTTGGCACAGCCCATGTGGGGCCTGGAGGGCAAATCTACCTCCTGCTCCCAGGCCCTTGGGGCGATGAGGCGGGAGGGCAGCACAGGTGCCCAGTGTGCACTGGGTGGGCAGTTCTAGGGCTCCCCATCCCTGATCTGGGCACGCCCCCCCCGGCTCCCCCACTCACCGATCAGCACCTCCCACTTGCCCTCGGTGGCCCGGGTCACGTCGTAGGCGCAGCGCATCTCGGACATGGACACCCCGCCCTGCACGTAGATGATGAGGCGCGGACCCGTCCGGTACTCGGCCACCGGCTTGTTCTTGTGCCAGTGCCCGAAGCGGGCGCTGGAGAGAGAGGGGGGGAGGCCGTGTGCATACGAGGGACTCGCTGGGGAAATGCGAGGCAGGAGTGGGCGCAGCCTGCCCTGGGTGGGGCAGGGCCTAGGGGAGGTTGGGGGCAGGCCCTGCTCACAAGACCCAAAGCTGGCAAGATGAGGTAGGGCAGGGTGGCACCTGCCAGGGCTGGGGGGTGGTGGCCCTGGTGTGCGGAGAAGCTGTTGGGGCATTGGGGGGGGGGGTTCCGGGGGGGGCCCCGGGCCCCCCCGAGGCTCCCCCACCCTCGGGGGGGGGGGATCAGGGCTGGCCCTTACCTGACAACAGCCTGGGAGCTGGCGGCAGGGACCGGGTCTGACACGAAGGGCCACAGCTTCTTGTCCAGTTTGTCCTCAATGGCATCCTGGGGGGGGGGGGAGGGAGGGGGTCAGCAAGGGCCACGCGGCAGGATCCCGAGTCTCCGCACTGAATGAATGACAGCCCCCGTCAAGCCCTGGGCCCCCTTTCTGGGCTGGGGACAGGGAGCTAGCAGAGTGCCCTGACCCCCAGTGATGGCCCCAGTCCTCCCCCCACAGCTCCCTTTCAGCTGCTCAGTGCCCAGCTGGGAATACTCCCCCACGCCGGTATGGGGAGGGAAGAGGCCTCCGGGGCCCCTCACCCAGGGGGTGGCCCTCAGTGCCCCCCCCACTGTGGGCAGATCCAGCTCTTGCTGTGAGTGCGCCCTGGCCAGGCGGGTGGCCCAGGCGATGATACGCCCCTAATGCCACATAATTCAGGCTTTTACACTAATCCGCCGCGCGGACTCGTACCGGGGGAGCGTAATGCCTTCTGCAGCCGGGGCCTGCCCGGCCGGCTGGCGCACAGGGGAGGGGAGGGTGCCCCTGATTGGATTAGGCTCTGGATTGAGGCTACTGCAAATGCCAGCCCTGAAATCCCACCGCAGGCACCATCACGGCACTGGAGCCGGGGCCTGGGAGCCCCCTGTTGTCTGCTACTGGGGAGGGGATTAATTCTCAGCCTGGAGGATCTGAGCCCCAAGATGTGAGAGTGAAGGCAGTCAAGCGTGCCCCCCCTCAAGGTGTGCCCCACCGGGCAAGGCAATGGGGGGGTCGGCCCCCAGCAGGGGTGGGGGGAAGGAGAGGGGGTCCAGGCAGTGCTTGGATGGGAGACCTCTAAGGAAAAGCCACTGGGTGGTGGGGAGGCTAGTGGGTCGGTAAAGAGCTCTCCCCTCGCTAGGGGCTCCGAAGGGGACGCTCTCCCCTGGCAGTCGGTGCTGGCCCCGCTGTGGCGCTGCTGAGCTGCAGGATTTTGCCCGTCAGACGAGCATCGAACGGCTGCTCAGTACTGGGGGCTAAGCCAAGGACCCTGCCAGCCCCCGGTGAGGGCCCTGGCACCCCACTGCCAGCGACAACGTCCTGCCGTCTGAATCCCTTGCTGTCCCGGCCCCACGCCCTGGCCACGCCCCACGCCACGCCCTCCGGGGCAGCGCCACCGTGCAGCTGTTAACAGCTGCTGTCCCCCATCTGAGGAGGAATCCATCCCTCGGCCCCAGGCGAGGGAGCCACATGTAACTCACCCCAGAGGTGGCTGCGTATCAGCCCCAGGCAAGACAATTCCTCTGCACTTACACCTATGATTTCAGGCCCCGCAGGGTGGCTGGCACGAGGGGACTTTTTCTGAACCCCTCCCATGGCAGACCCCAAACCAGCCTGCCAGTGTGACCTCCCACCCCCAAAGCCGGGAAGCACCGGTACCTCCATGACATCCTTGAGCACGGGGGTCCATCGGGAGAGCTGGTAGGTGGACTCCAACCGCGCCTTCCTCTCGGGTCTCAGCTGCCCGCTCTGCGGGGAGGAAGGGAGAGGGGGTGAGGGGCAGCGGGGTGAGGGCGGGGGGCAGGAATGGGGGCAGACGGGGAGAGCGCGGCCTACCTGAGTCGCTCCAGCCGGGCTGGCGGGGGAGAGGCAGAGAAAAGAAGAGAGTGGATCGCTGAGCAAACAGAGAGAGCGCGGAGGAGAGAGAGACAAAGCAGCTTCCCCCCATTCGCCCCCAACGGCCAGCCGAGGGCACCCCCTGCAGCGGTCACCAGCTCCAACCCCTCCAACCTTGGCCCCCAGGGTCCTCTGTAGGGGCAGAAGATATCACCCGCACATGGGAGTAACTGGGGGGTCACCCCCACAAGGGGAGGGCGTGACCCCAGGACATTGACCCCACTCTGCGGGGCAGAGGAGGTGGTCACCACCATAGAGGGCACCCCCAGGACGGCCTGGGCTCCCCTATGCAGCACAGATCTGTCCCCGGGCATGGGCGCAGCTCTCCAGAGGCCCCCCGAGCCCCTGGCCCCAGCCCCTTACCCCGGGCGTGAGCGAGGTGCCCAGGAACTGCATGTTGCGGACGATGTTGCTCTGCTGCTGGATGTTGGCGTGCTGGATCAGCTTGGTGAGGTTCTCCTCGCCCACGCCTGCACAGGGGACAGAGTCAGCGCCAGCACCCATGGGACGTGCACGCGGCCCCTAGGGCGTGGCGGTACACCCCATGCAGGGACAGCGGCCCCAGGGACGTGCCCACAACCAGCACCCACAGGAGACATCCCCCACCCCCTTTCTGCTGAGATCAGCAGCCCTGGGACCCCCTTCCACAATACGCCCCCACACTCCAGGGCTGGGAGGGATGGACGGACGGACACGTACACATGCACAGCGCCTGGAGGGCCAGGCGGCCCCAGGCAGGGCCAAGTGCTGCTGGAAGACGCCCAGGAAGGGCCGTGGAACTCCCGCTTTAGTACTGACAGACACACTTCCCCCCACAGCATCGCCAGCCCCTTGGCAGTAGCGCGCTGAGCCCTGCCCGGCCGAGGGCCCTGCCACCATGGCGGTGCGTCCACACGGCGCTGGGAGGGAAAGAGGCTGGCTCGAGGCCATTCAGTCTGTGCCAGGACAACGGAACCCAGGGCACAGTCCTCGGGCCCTGATCCGACCAGGAGACCCTGCTCTCTTCCCACCCCGCCCAGGGCTGGGGAGAGAACCTAGGAGTCCTGGCTCCCAGGCCCCTGCTCTAACCCCACGCAGTTGTTGATTGAATTGAGGCCCTCGCTGCTCCTCCCTTCACAGCTTCACTCAGGCACGGCTGACCACTGAGCGGGGGCACCTCCGAAGCTCCAGCTGGCGGGGCCCCCGCCCTTGGTCTGGGCGCCATCTCCTGTGGCCAGTCAGGCGCAGGGTCACAGAGCCGCGGCCTGGCTCTATGAGGGGTCCAGCTAAGGGGGGGGCAGTAGGGCAGCTGACACCTCCCCCCCCCGCTGGCACCTGGAAACCATTTACGGGGGCTTAGCACAGACAGGGAGCTCTGAGGCTGGGCGACTCCACAGCACCCCCTGGCCAGCCCTGCCCTGGGCAACGGGGGGCAGCGACCCCCTTGGCACAAGGCAGTGCCCGAGTAGGGCTACAGTGAGGGTCCCGCTCCCCAACAAGCCAGGACACCCAGGCCAAGGGAGCAGGAACCGAGGGGGGCAGAACACCTGAGCCAAGTGGCCGGAGGTGGGGGGGGCGCGATGCAGCAAGAAGCGGGGAGCTGGTGTGGGGATCAGGGGTGACAAGAGGGGTCAGGGAGCTGGCAGCAGGACCAATCAGCGGGGCGGGGGGACGGGGGCTCCGACACAGAACATCAGTATTTGAACAGGCTGCTGCAGAGAACGGCCGGGGGCTGCTCGGGGGGCAGCAGCAAGAAGCAAAGGCCGCTGTGAGTCGGGGGCAGCTGGGCTGGGGCCAGCCCCAGGGGCAGCGCAGCGCTGGCACAACGCACGGGCTGGCTCGTGGGCATCCGGAAGCGGGCAAGGGGGAGCTGTAGAGCCAGGCTGGACACAGCTCTGGGGAGCAAACAGCCTGGACGCGCCCTGCATGGCTGGCTGGGTGGGCACACTCATCTGCGTAAGCAGGGCTACCACCCCCTCGACCCACGGCAGCAGGGCTCCTCGCCCCACCAGGCCTGCCCCCCCCATCCCACAGAGCAGGCCCCCCAGTGCTGCCCCCAGGCTGCGGCGTTACCGTTCTTCAGGAAGATGTAGAGCAGGATGATGCGGATCTTGTCGTAGGCCTGCACGCTGGGGTCCAGCAGGACGGGCACAATGATCTTCATGGGGTCCTTGATCTTCTCCCCGTCGACGTCCGTCCCCATGGCCAGGTCCTGGGGGGCGGGCACCCGCACAAGGCCTAGGTCAGGCCCATCTGCTCCCTGCCGCCGGATGGGAGGTGCGACGGTCCCCCGACCCCACAGCCTGCCTGGCCCCTGGTGACAGGGACTCCCCCCTGGGGTCAGCTCCCCCCGGAAACCCTCCAGGGAGTAACCAAAGCCCCACGTCCCCCTGGTGCTGCGGGGGAAAAGAGGGGCCGGCCCTGGCTGCTGAGAGCCTGTGGGTCTGGGACCCCTCTCTCCTGGCTGAGTCCACGAGCCAGGCTCTGACCCACCTGCTCCACGCTGCACAGCTTCTCCACCGTCCCTTTGAAGTGCCGCATGCAGTTCTCAGCCAGGTTCAGGTGCGTGGAGTACTGCGGGGAGAGACCGGAGCGCAGGGGAGGTTACCGCGGCCCCCGAATCACCGGCTGGGCTGGGGCACCCGCAGCCCCCGCCCACTTGGCCGATCGGCTGTACAACCCGAGTGTTTAGGGATCACTTTGCCCAGCACTGATATGCAGCCACCTCTGGGGTAGAGCGGGGCAGCTGGAGGGGAGGATCAGGAGGAGAATGCAGCTTCCAAACCAGCCCGGGACTGCTGTCAGTTACAACGCGGCCGGGGGTTGGAGCCCAGCAGGTGCCGGGGCACCTGTGCCAGTGGCCGGGCGTTTTCTGTTGGCCCATGGCTCAGTGGCACCGGGAATGGCTCCTGTGGGCTGGCTTGGCGCTCGACTCCATCGCCCAGGGCATCAGGCAGAGCGAGCAGATGGCAGGGGTGCTCCGCCTGGCAGCTCTGGGCACTCAATGCCTACCCCCACCAGCCCCACTCAATGCCCTGCCCCCTGCCCTCCCCCGGGCTCCATCACTGCCCACTAACAGACCCAGCCCCATTACCTTGTTCAGCTCTTTCTGGTACTGGGGCATCTTTTTCAGGATCTGAGACAGGTCCTTGATGTTGGCCTGGAGGGAGGATGGACACGGCGGTGAGAGCCTGGCCCCTCCCCGCGCAGGGAGCCCCCGGCTCGGGGCAGGGCCCCGGGCCGACGACGGCCACCCCTGCAGGGCAGCCGCAGCCGCCCCGCCGCGTGTTGACATGGCGTGGGTTAAACCCGCTCTTCCCCAGCCAGCTGGCATCGACCAGGAACTGGAATGAGCCGGGCTCAGTGTAAAGGGGCCCGTGCCAGACATGCCCGGCTGAGCTAGCGATCTCCTCCCACCTTGGCGCCAGCGCTGGCTCCCTGCGTGCCCTTCCCTGCTGCCCTGGGGCGGCTGTTCCCATGCACCCCCATCCTGCTGTTTGACCCTGTCCCCCACCCCCACGGCAAGCTCCAGCGCTCTGGCTGGGGGGCGCCACCAACAGCTCCTAGCCCTTTAAGTTAAACCCTGGGAACAATGGGACAGACAGCCCCCCACCCCCCACCCCGGCCTGGCCCAGACACCAACCCCTTCCAGGGCAGTGGGACGCCCCCCCACATCCAGCCTCTCCCAACCAGGGGCAACAGGCCGGCTCGCCCTCCCCATCAGGGGCAGTGAGATGGACCCTCCCCTTCACTCCAGGTTAGATTCCCCAATCGCAGGCACCCCCCTCTGGTTCCCCCCCACGCACCTTGTCCGTGGTCAGCCTCTTGCTCTCGCAGAAGGTTCGCAGCAGCTCTGTCACCTTCCTGCACAGGGAGAGGTGTCAGGCCTAGAGTTCCCCCCACAGGGCAACAGGGGCACTGCCTTGGGGGGGGGAGGCTGTCCTGCTACAGGGGACGGAGCCCCCCCATTACAGGCACCGGCGCTCTTGATAGGAGAGCCTCTGACGTGGGGGGACAGGGGGCATGACTGAGAGATGGGGGAGTGACCCGAGCACTGGGCAGAAAAGGGACATGTCCAAGTGGGGGTGGGCAGGGAAGTGGGGGTGTCCAACGGGGGTCATCCCAGGCCTGAGCAGGAGAGGGATGGGTGTATGGGGGCAGAGGGGGGCGTGTCCCAGGGGCAGGTGGGGTCCCAGCACTGCAGTGGGCGGGGGGAAGAGGGGTGTGTTGATGTCAGGGGGGGTGTCCTGGCACAGCGAGGGGAGGGGCGTGTCCGAGGGCGAGGTGGGGGTCCCAGCACTGGGCAGGGAGGGGCGGGGCATGTCCCAGGGGGCGGGGCCGAGCACGCTCACTTGGAGACGTCCGCGATGTGCATGTGGCGCAGCTGCACCCAGAGGTCGTCGTCCTCGTCCAGCAGCGCCACCTTCTCCCGCGAGTCGCTGATGCCCGTCGTCTCGTACCTGTGGGGGGAGGAGGGGAGAGGTCAGAGTGTGGTGCCCCTCCCCTGAGAACGGGTGGGGGGCCCCCAGCAGCGTAGGTGCCTGGCTCAGATCCCCCCGCCCGAGGGGGCCCTACTTGTAGGTGTCGTTCTCGATGCTGAGCAGGTCGTAGGCCATGGCCTGGAAGGTGAGCTCGTGCAGCAGCGGCGACACCAGGTCGTAGCTCCGGTCCACGATCAGCAGCTGCGAGCGGGCTTTCTCCGGGCCCTGGGGCGAAGCAGAGAGACGCGTCAGCCCCCCACTGCTCTGCAAGGCCCCTACAGGGGGGCTGCCTGCCCTAGAGACATGGGGGGATGTCACAAATAGCAGGGCCCCCGCCCCCCAGCATGCACTCAGTTAGTGCCCCTCCACCCGCGGGAACATGCCCTTATGTCAGCCCCCCCATCGTTCCCTGCCCCATGTGCTGCAAAGGGGGGCACTACGCCAGAAGGCCCCAGCTAGTCTATCGCTGGCAAGCGTCACATTCGCCCTGGACTGCGTGAGCCTCCCAGAGCAGGCGGCGGGCGCGGGGGTCCCAAAGGAGGGCTGTGCCCAAGGGGGGAACCGAGCCTTGGAGAAGAGCAGTGGCTCGCCCAAGTGGCACACCCGGCAGGTGGCAGAACCAGGACTAGAACCTGGGTCTCCTGCCTTCCCGGCCAGTCCCCGAACAGCTACGGCCCGGACACGGGCTGGTGTAAGAGTGACAAAGGATCTGTGAGCTCAGGCTTCAGGGCACCAGCTGCTCCCCCGCTGGGGTCAGGAGGGAACTGCCCTCCCCCGGGGGCCTTTACCGCGGTAGGTGCATGGCACGGCACTTGGCACACGCCCCTGAAAGAGGCGAGCCCCTGGAGCCGGTGACCCACAGGGCCGCCCTTCGGGGCATTTCCATGTAATGCCGATCACCCCGCTGAGGCTGGTCGTTCGCTGGGCACGGCCCCCCTGGGGCCAGAGGATGGGGAGTGCTCACACGGCGCTACAGGCCTCCTGCAGCCACCTGGCACTGAGCCCCCAGCACCATGCAAAGGCCTTGGGGGGTTGGGAGCTTAACGCTGGCCATGCATCCTGCCACAAAGCGACTGGACTCTCACCGGGGCAGAGCGTGCTCTGCAGTCAGGACTCCTGGGTTCTATTCCTGCTCAGTGGCAAGATCCCATCCCCTATCTTTGCCTCAGTTTCCCCACCTGTAACATGGGGGCAACAGTACAGACCTGGGGGTGGGGGGAGAGATGGGGATTCATTAACCAACGTCAGGCCCAGAGACCCTTTGATATGAGGTCCCACAGGGCGGCAGGGGCCCTTTCTCACCAGGCAGCCTGAGCCAGGATCTGGGATTAGCTCCCATCTCTCGCCTGGGTGGTCCCCAGCATGCAGCTGGATGGAGACCGTTCCAATGGTCAGCATCTCTGACCCACTTCATGTGGGGGGCTGGCCCTGCCCCACTCCCTGCCTGATCAGCATGCACAGGCCTCCTTGGGCAGCAGGTGGCAGCATGAGACCAGCCCTGTGCGCCCGTCACCGAAGATCCAGTGGAACCGATGCCCCCCCAGGAGCATCGCTGCAAAGGGCCACGCCTGCCATTCGCGATCTGGTACAGGGAGCCGGGGAGCCAGGCTGAAGGCAGAGCACCTACCTTAGGTGAGTATCAGGCAGCATCGGGGCACCTGATCACTGCCGCATCCTGCCCCCCTGCATGTGGGGCTGGGCAGAGCTGCCACCCCATTGCAGAGGGGGACTGAGGCCCAGAGAGGCTAAGTGACCCACCCAAGGTCACTCAGGTAGTCTGTGGCAGAGCAGGGACTTGCATCCCCCTGGGCAATCCTCCTTCTCCAGCCCTACCCTGCTGAACAGGTTCCTACCGCCAGGCTCACGCCTTTGCCCCAGTTTGGCTCTGCTGGGGGGACACCCTCGTGCAGCTGGTGGCTGGCGTGAGCACTGGCTCACACCACCCTGCCCAGAGCAGTGGTCAGCGCACTGCCTGTGCCAGCAACCCCTCCACCAGCAAGGCGAGGGCGTACCTGGGCTGGCCTGCCAGGCTGGAGCTGCACGGACCCGTCCTGTATGCAGCCAACACTGCATGGACAGCGGGGGGCTGTGGGAATTTCTGGTAATATTTTGAGGACACCTATGCATGCCTCAGTTTCCCTCCGGCGCTTTGCACTGCTACCCAGTGAGGGCAGAGGGTTAAGTCTGCTCTTGGGGCAGTGCAGGCGACACGCTGGCTGGGGCAGAACAAATGGGTCGTTAAGGAACCGTCTGGAACCGACCCGGATCAATGAGGAGTCTGAAAGGCAACGGGAAACCCCGAGGACCAGGGCACTGGCGGCCAGTGACCCAGAGGCCGGAGGTCCCTCTCCCCCAGCAGAGAAGCTGAGCAGAGCCCAGCTCGAGAACTGACAGCCAGGGGACAAGCAGCTGGCTTTCAGGAGAGGCTAGGCTGCTCTCACCTGGCACCGGCAAAGGGTCAGAGAGGGGGACAGCCCCCCGCCGCATCCAGATCAGCCTGGCGGGCTGATGGTGCCGGCTTGGCCCGATGGACTGTGTCAACCCTCATCTCTCTGGGCTAATCTGGGGGCTTCCCAGGCTGGGCTCCACTAGATCAGTGAACCTGACCGGCTGCGGGTGTCATTGCAAATCCTTGCCGGGTACTGTGGCCCTGAGGAGCACACGAGTCTCTGGCCAGGCGTCTCTGGCCCAGCTGGGCAGAGCTCACAGGGCGAAGAGGAAGGGCTGGAGCCCAGAGATTCAGCTTTGGAGGCGGTAAAGCCATTGTGGGCTAACCTGAAGGAAGAGGGGCCCCCTTTGGGGGTCTGCCCCACTGAAGGGTTCCTCCGAGGGGCTGTTTCAAAGCTGGGGCATGGCACAGATGCCGTGGATCCGGGAGGGGGTGTCCTGAGAAAGCTGCTTCTGGAGGTTGCCCCCGCTGCTCACTGAATCCCTGCTGTGTGTGGGGCAGGCACCCCCCGCCCGCCCTCGCCAGTCACCCAACCTGGAGTGACCCCTTGAGGGGTGACACTGCCACCCGCTGAGCAGAGCAGCCCCTACTGGTCTGGCAACATAGGCTTGTTCTCCCCTTCCCAGTCCACCTGCACTCCCCAGGGAGGAGCTGCTGGCAGAAGCCCTCCCCCTTTCCCCCCCGGACTCTGGTGGCCAGGTCTCCCTCCCCAGCAGCCAGGCGGCACATGGGCAGGGCAGCGCTCTGTGCCATGGGTAGCCTCACGCCCCACCTGCTCGCCAGCTATTTCCTCCTCTCCTGAGCACGTGACACCGCCAAGGGCCCGGAAGCAAGGAGACTGATGACACAGCGCTCCCTGCCACAGATGGGCCATGGGGCCAAGGTGGCAGAGCAGCTCCGGGGAGGCAGCCCCACAGCTGAGCAGAAGGGGAACATTTCCCTGGGCCCCGACAGAGCCGGGCCAGCGCATCGGGACCCACCCAGAGGTCACTGCTGAGAGCCTCTCGGTCGACTCCAGAAAGATCCCATGTGGGAGGATGAGGCAGCCCTCCTCCCGGATGGCACCGGGCCATCATTAAGATCCCCATGTGGGTGGGAGGGCAGTGACACCAGGGGGCTAATGGGCTGAGGCAGAGAGGACAGCAAGAGGCATCAGCGCTGGGCAATGACCCCTGCTCCTGGTCAGTGCAGAGGGGGAGCTGCTAGGACCAGGCATCAGACACGTGGGGGGGGACAGGCTGCAGTGGAAACGTGCGCTGCAATGAATTGCTTTCCAAAGAGAGACTTAACTATGGCACCGGCCGGCTCCAGCGTGAGAGGGCCATGCAAGCTGCAGGGCCTTGGTTGGGAGGGAATTGGAGGCAGTGGGGGCTAGTGGGTGCCTCAGCTTCCCCATCTGCACAGAGAAGGTGACACCAGCCTTTGTAGAACACTTTCTACCCATGGAAAGTGCTAGAGAAGGGCTGGGGGTCCTTTGTCCGCTCATGCGGGGAATGCTAAACCCGCTTGTGTTCTACCAACCACTCAGGAGCTCTCAGCGGGCCCTAGAGCCCCAAACCACCTCTCCCCGGGATCTCTGACCGGGTTCTAGACCCCCTCCCCACTCGGCTCTCCGAGCAGCCTCTAGATCACTCCTTTAATTTCTCATATGCTTCCCCTCCCTGGTTCTGGCCCCTGGTGAGGGTGTGACCAGCACCGCCCCGTGGCCCGTGCCCAGCTCGCTCACCTCGCCCATGCTGGGGTTGTCTGCCTTGAATGCGTTGAGCTTGGCCAGCACAGCGTGAGCCAGGTGGAAGTTATCTTCATGGCCCCTGCAGCAAAGACAAACCCAGCAGGTTGGAACCAGCTCGGCCCTCGGGCAGGGCCACCCCCTCCGGGCACACCCAGCCGGTAGTGGATGGCCGGGTGCCCTTCACCCTCCCCTGGGGGCACACACTTCCTGTACCAAATGACCAGGTACCTCTCCCTCCAGGCACACACGCTTTCTGTACCTGTGGCCAGGTACCCGCCCCCACACACCCGGGCACACTCACTTCCTGTAGCGGATGGCC
>ML675652.1:8520424-8564295 GCA_007922155.1 Mesoclemmys tuberculata
GGGGGCGACCGTAATATACCTAATAATGCACAGCACCCAGCACAATGAGGTCCTGGGGGCGACTGTAATACACCTAATAATGCACAGCGCCCAGCTGATCCCAGCTGTCCCCTAGGGCATGGTTCAGGGCAAGCGGTGGGAAGCCACAGCTGAGTACCAGATCCAGCAGATCTGTTACCTGCACCCGTAGGCCTGTCTCTTTGGCGAAACCCCGTCTTTTCCAATGCAGTTGGGGCCATCGCACAGACCAGGCTCCAGACAGCCTGACCTGCATTCGCCAAACCGGCTTCATCTTTCACCTCTGCATTCAAATCAGGTGAAACAAGAAACACAGGCCTGGCTGCAAAATCGGGAGCCGTAACTCCCTGCCTGGGGGACAGCATGAGACACGCTAGACGGAGACAGACAGACAAACGAGTCTTCTGCATGAGACTCTGGGGCCGCTCCAAGCCTGCCTCAGTTTCACTAGGCACCTGCTAACACAAACCTGTCCCCATCCCTCTCCTTGCCCGGACATGGGGCCGGGCCCTCTTGTCACTTGATCGGGGCACTGCTATCTGAGCTGTCACCCCCTAGCCCCCACCTAAGCAACCCCAAGACAGGAGACTCCGCACCACGCCCTGGACTCCACTGCTCTCGTTCACAGACAGCAGCCTCTCTAGGCAGTTCTGCCCCCCCCCAGCTCAGGAGCCGGGTCAAAGCTGCGCTTGTGTCTCTCTCCTCCCCTCCCGGTGAGCACAAAAGCGTCTTTCCCTACAGCTGTCATCATCTGGATCAGCCCCTACATCCCCCCCACTCTCCTCCTGCTTGTTGCTCTTAACTTGTCCGCCCTGGGCCCTAAACAGAGCCACGAACACGCCCCCCTCTTTCTACCAAGAGGCACTTCAGCCTGATACATTGTGACTTGAATCCAAAGCTAAAAAACCTCCGACTCTTGACTGTTCTATCCTCTGAAATGTTCACTCTCTTCTGTATAATTCCGTTTGTACAATCACTCCGTTGCCCATGTCACCTGTTAATTTTACCCACTTTCAATCGATTTGTAAAAACCCTATTTTAAGTATGAGAAGCCACACTGTGAAATGTAATAATTTACTGACCTAATTGTGAAAGACGCTGGCAAAATGAAATAATGTTTGCTTTAAAAATAATAGGTGAAGTCTTCAGGGAGGAGTTGGCACTGAGGAATTGAAGTGTGAATGGCTGAGCAATTGAGGTGGGTGCAAACAGGGAGAGTGACTGAACAACTGGTTTCAGTAAAGGATGTCCAAACAGACCAAGAAAACACCAGCCTCACCTAAAACGTTTGAGGGAGGAAGAAAGGAGCGAAGAGAATAGCTTTTACCACTCAAGTGGCCGAAAAGGAGCCCACCCTAATAACAACTTCGGAGTCAGCCCACTCCAAAGAAGAAAATCCGATCAGGCTTGCAACAATGTGGGTGATTAAGGATCACACCAAATGCAAATGCAGCATGATAGAGCAAAAACCCATAGACTTACATGAGGTCCTTTTCCTATAAAATGGGACAGGAAAATGAAGGCTGAAGGTTCGGGTCTACATCACCACACCAGCAGAACCTTGCTCCTCACGCTCGTGCTACAGTCACCTGGCCAGTGACTACCACAAGCAGCAAGAGGCTGGTAACTATAACATCTGTAAGACCCCTATGCATGTTTGTCAGTCTGTCTGTGTAAGAGAGTGTAAATGAAAGTACCAATTGAAACATGTGTCAATGAAGTACAGTGTTAATACTATTTTCTTGGTATTTGCATCATTAATTAAATGTAATTAAAATTGACCAAATTTCTGTATTCACAACAAAGGTGGCTTGTTGCCTTATCCCCTGAAAAAGATCCTGTGAAATCTGTTATTTGAATAACACCACGGCTATTTGAACTTTGTAGCCATTTGGCTCCATGGCCCTGAACATTTTGCGGGAAAGATCCAATCATAATAGTTAGACCCTTCAGCAGTTCCTTTATCCAGGTTTATAATCCCGCCTAGGAACCCCCGAGTCATGGCCCAGGGACTCTGCTGTGCTGGGCGCTGTACATTATTTGGTAGGGGTGTCACAGAACAGCCTAGAAGCCCGTCATAGACCAGGCTCTACAAACACAGAACACAAAGACTGACGCAGATCCAAAGAGCTCCCACGGCTGAGACACATGGACACAGACAAGAGGAGTGCAAGGAAACGATGAGGTCAGGGGTCTCAGCTCGCCTGCTGCCCAGCCACTGTCCAGTTTAAAATTATCGGCCACGTAGCGAGATGTGAAAAATCAAAGAGAAAGGGAATTTTACACACCCGAGATTCACCTCCAGCAGGCAGAACAAGATATATTGCAGTGTGTGTCCCCACCGCCCTCTACAGGTCAGAATCAGAACTGCTCTGGTGTATGTCATATGCCCTACCCTGCTGACACCTCAAAGGGATTCTTCCGCAGTACAGGCAGCAGGGCCTGGACCTCTGGAGTGGCAGAAACTGGATTCTACACCCCGTTGCTGCCGCGAGGTTCCCAGAGGCCACAGCACACGGCCAGGACAGACACCAAGTTCCAAGTGGACACAGATTTGCAACGAGAGCTGAGTCAGAGGGGGAGCCCAGCCCATTACCCACACTTACATAACTGGTGCAGCGTCACCCTTTGACACAGGGCATCTGGGCGCTGCCACTAAATAATTCAGATTCCAGTTGGAGCATTGATTCCCGGTATGCATCAGTGTACACGCCTGGCAATTCAAACAGGGTACTCCTCAACCCGCTGCCGTTCACTTAATGCTATGCTCCAGACGCAGATGCACACACTACTTATGGAGGGTGCCATTTGCTGGGGGATTCTGCAGCTATGAGGCTCATTTCCCAAAGGGTCCCAGCCTTGGAAGCAACTTCCTCCTGCAGGTCCTGTGTCCAGCACACGATCAACAAGAGCAGAGCAGCCGGGCCATTCAGAATGCCAGCGCCGGGTTTGAGGCACACAAGACATCTCTGCGAGACAGGGAGCTCTGGCTGGTAGATGGTTTAACAAGAGGCCCCTGGGGAAACAGTGGCCCAGTCCGAGCAAAGGGAAGATTGGTTCTTAAATATTTTATATTCTGGCAGTCTCCAGTGAGACACGCTTCAGTGAGAAAGGCAGGCCCTGTGGTGAGTGCAATAGTTTGGGAGATTCGGGTTTGATTCCCTGGTCTGCCACAGACTGCATACGTCCACTTAGTCTGTGTAATGGGGATAAAAACCCTGCCCTGCCTCCCGGGGGCTGGGAAGGTAAATCACCTCACGATCTGGAAGACTACGGCAATGGGGGCCATAAAAGTACCTATGGTGGACTGACATTGCGCCAGGTGCTGTACAGACACAGATCAGAGCCAGCCGCTGCCTTGAAGGGCTCACAGCCTAGAGACACGAAGGGTGAGGATACAACATACCGACAAATGACACATTTAATCCTCCAGGAGAGTGGCGCAGAGAAGATGTTTATCGCTCATGGGTAATTGACACTGCTCCCTCGCTCAGACAGGGGCAATGACCCCAACTGGACAGGGCATTAGGCCAGCAACAGTGTGCGCCTAGAGGGCGTTTCAAAGGATCTCCTTGCTTCACAGCTGAAGCTCTCAGCCTCCCAGTGAGATGGGTGACCCCCCATTTTAAAGGCTGAGGTATTGAGGGGGGTAGCATCTTGCCCAGTGTGGCAGGGGCAGAGGCTGGGATAAGACCCAGGAGTCCTGACTACCAGCCTCCACCCCTGCCCTAACCATTAGAGAATACTCCCTCCCAGCGGCCAGGGTACAATCCTGTTTCCCAGTCTCCTCAGCTCTAACCACTACACCCCACGCTCCTCCCAGTGCTGGGAATAGAGCCTAGGAGTCCAGACTCCCACCCCCCTATTCTAACCCATGAGACCTCACTCCCCTCCCAGAACCAAGGGTAGAACCCAGGAGTCCGGACTCCTCGACCACCCTGACCCCGAACTCTGACAAGCTGCTAAACTTTCCCTGCAGCCAAACCAAAAGCTGTCCATGCGATGCAGCAATGTGCCACTTCGAACAAGCCTCTTTAGTCGCCGCTGCCGAAGGATTCCTTCCAAATCCAGTCCTAAAACTAAATTAACTCGACTGCTGGGAATGAAACCAGATAATCCATGTTCTTCCTTCCTCACCCACCGCTAATCTGGATTTGGGACGCTAAAAATGCACCAACTGGCAGCAAAAAGAAAAGAGACAGGCGGGATTCATGGAGTTTAAGGCCAGACGGGACTATCAGATCATCCAGTCCGACCGCCCTTGTAACGCAGGCCAGAGAACTCCCCCCGGGTCCCTCTGCACTGAGCCTAATCACTGGTGTTTGGCTAAAGCCGCTTCCAAAAAAGCAATAGCTGAAATCTTCCAGAGACGGCCAATCCGCCCCTCGGCTGCAGGGTTGTTCCAATGGCTAGTTACCCTCCTGCTGCAAAAACCAGTCTGGGTTTAATGTCCAGCCGCAGGCTCTTGCTCTGCCTCTCTCCACTAAAAGCCCATTCGTGCCCAGTATTTTTCTCCCCAGGAAAGGCCTCGGACATTGCAATCAAGTCCCTGCTGCTTTCAAAGGAGCTAAAAGACTGATAGCTGCAGCTCTCACCGGCAGGCCTTTGCTGATCAGTGTTGCGGCTCCTCCCTGCACCTTCTCCAAGCTGCTCACAGCCTTTTAAAAACACGCCCAGCAGACGTACTGGGCTGAAATCACCCCCTTGCTCCTCTATAGAACTGCTCCACAGGAAGGGCTCGCTTCTACAGGTCACGGCCTTTCATTTGCATTGGGACTACCTGGTCACAGTGGCCCAGGCTGACACCAGACTTATACGGGCGTAACTACGTTGCTCAGGGATGTGAAAAATCCACACCCCTGAACGACTGTTACACTGACCACACCCCCGGTGTAGACAGGGCTAGGTCGGCCGGAGGGTTTCTCCCCTAGACACAGCTACCGCCTCTCGGGGTGGTGGCTTAACTACACCCACAGAAGCAGCTCTCATTGGCATAGGAGCATCTTCAGCAAAGCGGGGCTGTACGTGAAGTCAAAGCCTTCGATGCTGCAGCGGTGCCAGTTAGCGGCACATTAAAGGGTGCCCGCATCAGAGTGCACACCCAGAGTCAGCGCGGCCTCCAACGCATGGGACTGCACTGCCGCGGATAGCTCACGAGCCTTGCAAAAACCAGTCAGACCTGTCTGAAAGGCTAAGGCCACAGTGAAGGAGGGAGGCCAGCGAAAATCGGAATATAGACAGCCAGCGCCAGAGTACCAAGAAAACAGAGAAGCAGGGCAGGGGAAGTAAAGGGCAGCTCTGAAAGCAGGGGGCTTAGACAGAAGGTAAGGAATCTGAAGGAAGCACATGGGCCGAGGGGAGGTCAGGTGAGCTGTGTGGCCTAGTGGGTGACCTTGGACAAGTCAATTCCTCGCTCTGTGCCTCGGTTTCTCCTTGGGGATAAGACTAACCTCCGTTGTAAAGCGCTCTGAGCTGTGCTGCTAGGAAGCGCCTGGGATTATTCCTACTAGCCAGCTGTAACATGCAGGGCCTCACTACATACGCAGTCCCGTGCTGCTGCCTACCTCCAGTATCGAACAAACCCTCTAGTGCCGGAGCAGGGAGCCTTTCGACCCCACACCAAGGGGCAGGATCCCGTTCCAGTAACCAGTTCCCATCTGACATGAGACAAATTTGCTAGGTCTCAGTCAAGTGCTGCCAGCAGAGCGGGCGCTGGCAGGGACATGGGAGGCAACCTTCTCCTTCCCCCCAACAAATGGGCTCTGCAATGAGTGGGAATCTTGGCTTGTCCCTGCCCACACGGTCTAGATCTCCCCAGGCACCATTCACCACTGTGGCCCCAGTGTAGAATAGACAGTACACCCTGGTGCATCTAACTCCAGGGCGTGGAGGCTGCTCTGGGTGGGGTGGGACCAACGTGGCAGTAAAAGCGCTGTGCCCCCGCTATTGCTGCCATGCACGGAGCTGCATGGGGGGATCTCCCATAGCCCCAGGCCCCAGTCCTTTCATCAAGGTCAGAGTCCATGGCAAAGCTGGGAATAGGACCCAATAGTCCCGAGGCCCAGACTTGTGCTCTATCCACTAGACCCCACTCCCTGTAGTTAGGATGCGTGAGCACACCCCCGCCCCCCACATTTCCCCCATAGCTCAAGCAATGCCTCTCCTCGCACCATCCCTGACCATCAGGACTCGGCTGCTCGGCCCTGACGAAGCTCCAGGGGCTATTCCACACCTGGCCACGTCGGCCTCCCTACTGCTTTCCGGGATGCCTTTCCGTTTACAAACGCCGCACGCAGAAGGTCCCGTGCACCAGGCCGTAACTGACGTCTGCACCCGGGGCTCAAGCTTCCAGTAAGGTGCCAACAGCACAGACTGGATCCAGACATAATGCAGGCAGTTACGAACCTGCTTTCTCCACGCAGTTCTGACCAGTTCTCCAACCTTGGGCTGCTCCCCCATCAGCTCCCTCACTCCTGACTCATAGTCTCCTGCTATTCCAGTCCTGGGCTCCACCACAATCCCCTACCAATGCCCCTCGCTCCTGACCCGCAGCACCCTGCCGTCCCAGCCTTAGGCTTCCCACTGTGATGCTCCGTACCTCTTGACAGCACCCTGGAACCCCCATATTCCCCACTGTGGTGCATTCAGTACAAAGTCTGCCTTGCAAGGCATCGTTTGAGAAGTCATGGCCTGTTAAGCATTGCTGTCCTGCTGAGCTGTGTGTGTTACCATTGCATGTGACGTTGGGAAGCGTTGCTGTGTGTTTGGTACTGAAATACGTTGGGAGAGGCCCACAGCTGGCCTTTCAGTGGCAACAAAGAAGCAACTGACAAGACAGATTTACAGCAGGACCAGCCAGACAGGCAATAATGGTCTATCAAGGAGACTCCTCAGAGAGGGCACATACGCACTGGGGGCTGCTTGACCCCCACGTCACAGCAAGGATCTTTCTAGCCCCTGGAGAGAAAGTAAATGAGGGTCGATGACGTTACCACTAGGCCTTTCTCCTCCCCATCTCAACCCCTGGAAGATTGCCTGGAGGACAAACACTTGGAACGGGGCCCATTGGTCGCAGGCCAAAAGGGACCTATGAAATAAGAACCGTAACAGCCTGAAACATCCACTGCTCGATACAGATCTCGCTTAGTCTGTAGAACTGAGACGGCGAGTTGATTTGTATTTCTCACGTAGCCAACTTTGATCTCTACGCTTGCTGCTTAGCTCACGTAAAAACCTTCTTTCTGAAATTAAGAAATCGGTTTCGTGTTTGACCTAAAACAGGGCCTTTTGGTTGAAGTGCTTAGAAAATCTCTGCTCAAGCTAACAAGGGCTGGTGCACGTCCCTGGCCCTTTGTCGAAGGGCATCTGGAGCAGGGGTGCAGGGTTGGGGTGACTGGCAGGTGCCTCTCTCTGTATATGTCACGAGTGGCTTGGGGACCCTTCATGCAGTGTAGCTGGGTGTGGATCTCCACACTCTGTTGGCTGAGTGATCGCAGTGTCTGGAGGGGCTGGCTGCTTGTCACGGGCATAGCATAGTGAGAGACAGCCCAGACTGGACAGTTAAGGGGGCACGGTTCCAGGCTGTAGCCCAGGGATCCTGTCACATCCCCACCCCTAGCTCTGCCACTGCCCCTCACTCCCGACCTGCAGCCCCCTGCGATTCCTCTTCAAAGACCCCTCTTGAACCGGGGCAGTACTGCCCAGCATGAGTGTTCAAAAGTCACGTGCCAGGTCCCCATAATCGCCCGATCTACTGGGGAAAAAATGCTAGAGAAGAGCTAAGGGTTATTAGCACCCTCAGCTGCCCTGTCCCAGTTCTAGAGGCAACCAGGCCACAGCAGAACTGAATCCACCTTCCACGGGTCTTTTAAACCCCCGGGTCTATGGTCTGGGTTTGGCAACAGGCCCGTTTGCTCTCAGCTGGGGCTGGAGACTCAGCCGTGGGTTGGGCTTCTTCAGTAACACAGCCCTCACGTGTCGACCTGACGGCGGTTCAGGGCGTTGGTTCAGGGCGTGGCCAGAAGCCGGGAATTAAAAGGCCAGCACAGACAAGGCAGCGGAGGCCAAGCTGCTCAAGTGAAAGGAGCAGCAGTTACCCCTGGCGTAGGAGGGAGCAGCAGTTACCCGGCTCGGCCACCTTGAAGACACAAGCACACTGGGTTTGTTCCCATTTACGTCCAAGCAGCCAGCACAGCAGAGGCGCTCAAACCATCAGCGCTATCGGGGCTGTAGAACGGCGTCCGTCCCAGGGAACGAACTATCTCTGCAACACAGCCCGTGTTTGTAACAGCAAGTCGCTTCCTGTGGGGCTGGACAGAGCACAGAGAGATAAGGGCAGCTTAGATAAGGACTGCTGCTATGGCAGGATGCTGCCTATGGACACGGTAGGAGGCTAAGATCTCACAAGCAACCACCGTTCTATGCCCAGGCCTCTAGGGAAGGGCACAAGGAGGGGGCACGTCAGCCTCTGGCCGACCAGCCCCAGTTGTTGTAGCCATGCGGCCGTGGTGGCAGGCTGGTCAGAGCACCGACCCAGCCCAACAGCAAGGGGCAGCATTGCTAGGCAGACGAGACAGGCTCACGGATACTACTGGAGCGTCCCGCAGCTGCAAAACCCCCCATGGGATGGCAGGGGCAGTACTCAATGCTTCCTGGAACCCCCTGTGCTACATAGCCAGGACCAGAGGCCGATAGTCGTGTTCCCTTCCCTGAAAGCTTCCCTGTGTTTTCAGCTCAGCCTGAATCCTTGAGTACAAGGATGGAGAGTAGGACAGAGGGGTCGCTGAGAGAATGCCTCACCCAGCCCCTGGGAAGGAGGTATAACCTGTTTTTTCAGATAGGGAAACTGAGGCAACAGGTAAGCAGGGACTCACTGAGATCACGCAGTGATACAGTGTAAGCATTTTGGCCATACTCAGGCGACCACTTGCTGCTCCCCAACCTCCATCGTAGCCCCCCAAATCTCCAGGGAGCTCCCAAAAGGTGGCGCTGTCAGCAGCAGGATGGGGACCCATCAATAACTAGTGGCCTAGATCGAATGAGTGCAGGCCAGTCCTGTCCCTCTGAGCCAGACAATCCCCGAGCCCATGGGCGTGGGACTAGCTAGAGCCCAGCAGGGACACATACAAAAACGGGGACTCAAACACAAACACCACACTTCCAGAAAGTCACCACCAGAATGCACAAAGATCAGCGTCTAGTTCCCTTTTGCCCCCACTGTTCGAGAGAGAAGGGGAATCCCTGCTCAAGAGGCCATGAATACACACAGACAATCATTTGCTATACCACAACATCCATTTCTACAGCCGTGACAATTCCAGCACGCACACTCCGCACCGTTGAAATGCAGCCACCTCTGGGGAGAACAGCCACCAAGTAGCTGCGATGTATGACGGTGCCGGAAGGACAGGTTTCGGAAAAGCACGTTGTTGCTCATCTCCGGTGTCTTAGGTAGGACATCGGCTGAATGGGCCCATTGTCGGAGAGTCCCTGGGGCAGCTGGGCCACGCCAAGCGCTGGTGTCAACGCCAGCAAACACGTCATGCTGCGCAGATGCTGCAGACGGAACAGCAAAGCTGCTAAGGAACTAATGTTCTTGGCACAGGGCTATGCCAGGGGATAAGCGACCAGCCCCAATGTTCCCGCCAGCTGCCCACACGTCTGCTTTGGCTGGCCTAGGTCTGTCCTGGTTGGCGAGGGTCCGGTGCCCCAGCCTCACTCCCGAATTGGCCACCCCAGCCTCTAGCCTGACCTCCCGGTGGCCAGCACAACCCAGCATTCGCACGCCAAGCCTGGCAACTGAAATCGGACCCCAGAATTACAGCCCTCGGGAGAGGAAACAATCGTGTGCCACAGGCAGGGTCAGGAAGTGCCACGGTGCCACCCAAGCATGAGGCCCCCGCCGCAGCCGGGAACTGAGATTGAGCCAGACGATCCTGGCAAGTGACCCGCACCTCACGCTGCAGAGAAGCCACAAAACCCCAAGGCCCCTGCCTGACCTGAGGGCAATTCCTTTCCCACCCCACATGTTAGACCCTGAGCATGGGGGCAAGGACCAGCCAGCCCGGTGCCACCTCAGAGCCCCAGCCCACCCTGCCCTGCCATGGCCATCCCTGATGCTTCAGAGGGAGGAGACCCAAAAACCCAGCCACCAAGCAGCAGGGGAAAACTTCCCTTCCTGACCCCTGCAGGCGACTGGCTTTGCCCTGAAACATGAGATTTTAGGAACATAAGGCGTGAAGAAGGGACACCCACAACGGGGCAGCCACGCCCAGCCCTTCCACCACAGGCAGCTTCACCACACAAGCCCACTCCCACCTTTAAACTAATGACGTTGTTGCCCCTACAACTCCTGGCTGTGGGTTAGAGCAGGGGGCCTGGGTTGGGTTCCTAGCGCTATGGAGGAATAGGGTCTAGAGGTCAGAGCACAGGAAGGACTGGGAACCAGGACTCCTGGGTTCTACTCCCAGCTCTGGGAAGGGAGTGGGATCTAGTGGTTAGAGCAGGGGGGCTGGGAGCCAGGACTCCTGGCTTCGGGTCCCACCCACGACACAGAGCCTGTCGGAGGGAGCAGGGAGTCAGAGGATATCTGCAGGTGTCAGCGATGCAAGGGCAGGACGGCTCGGCACGCAGGGCCTGTCAGAAGACGCCACGTTTCGTGCACAAGGCTCGAAGCTTCCATCCACCAGCCTGTATCGGTGGGACACTCCAGCTCACTGGGAGCAGTGCCCTCCCGCCGGCTGGCAGCCCACGCCAGGCGCCACTGGCTGACCGCTCACGGCAGGACCCCTGGGCAGCGACGCCTGGGGGAAGGCCAAGGGGCTGACGAGATCCCCCGGCAAGACTCAATGCCAAGCTGCCCTTCACCACAGAGGCGGGAACGTCAGTCCGGTGCAGGGGACGGTAATGGAGTGTCAGCCTGGCAGGCCTCTAGCCATTGAGCAGGCGCAGCTTGGGCAATGCCAGGGCAACCTGCCCCCACCCCCCAGCTGCGGTACCCCTACCCTGACTTCGAGGGACAGCCAGGCCAAGGGCAGACTGGATCCCAGCTGGCTGCTAACCAGTGGCTGAAAGGCATCCACCAGCGCATTCACACAGCCAGCCAAGAGCCACCCAGGGGGAAAGCTCCCAGGCACTGCGACCCCAACCCGGGCTCAGGCTGGCCTCCTGGGAGGCGTTTCACAGATCTCTGCCACCGCCCTGGGCCAGCCAGGCCCCACCACACAAAGTCCAGCGTGAACAGACGGTCCCAGCAGGGGCCCCATTGTTAAAAGCTCTTAGTGACTTAGGAGCCTCCGCCCATGAGATTGAGGTTCCTCGATCACCTTTGGGATTTTGAAGATTTGTAACCGACATCCTGATTCACAATTAGGGGCATCCCAGATTAGGCCATGGGGCTCCTTGCCACCGACAGCGTCTCCTGGATTAGACCCTAACCGGACGCTCTGTCCGTTCCGCGCGGGCACTGGATGTCCCAGGCCACTGGTAGGAATCAGCCCCAATCTCCCCTCCCTGCACTGCGCTGGCCATCCTCCAGCTGCTCTCCACCCCAGAGGTGACTGCATTTGAGGGACACGTGGCCCCTGTGAAGCGCCTCGGCCCCCTGGGAGGCGGAAGATGCTGCGGACGTGCCTGATTTAACTGAACAAAGATCACAACCCCCGCCGCCCCCGCACACTCAGCACTCGCAGAGCCAGCGCTGGAACGCCAAGCAGCTGGGCGTGGCACTCCCAGCCCAGAGGGCTGGCCGCTGCAATGCAATGGCATGTGGAGAGACTTGTATTGCTAACCCATTCGCCCGGAGTGGGCAGGGGCAACGGCTCTGTGCCGTGGACACCCAGCACGTGCACGAGGGCCACACGCTCCCACCTTGAGCCAAAGCGCGGCTGGTCCTGATGCCCCTGGACCGTCTCCATCGCTGACAACGCTGAGACGGAGTTCTCTGTCTGTGGGCCGCGGCAAAGACGCCCCCCCCGCCCCCACATACACACACCCACCCCGACACAGCTCCTGCAGTTGTGCCCCAGCTGGACCTGGCGGGGAAGCCGAGCTCCATCTCCGCAGCCCATCCTGTCTTGGCCACTCTGCTGAGAATACGCTCCACGGCTGTGCTGGCAAAGGAGTCAAGGTCCAAGCCTTGGTCCTTCTCTTCCAGGCGCTCTGGGGCCTGTGCCCAGGACCCTTAAAAGAGCCCAACGCCCATGTGGACAGCTCCGCCTGTCAACCCCAGGGCACTTTCTGCCACCAGGGCAAAGCCGTCTGTGCAAGAGGCAGGGCTTCCCTAGGGGCTGGTCCCAGCCAGCCACGTGAACAGAGGCAACCCAAACCTCCCCATTTCCCTCCCCAAGTGCCAGGTGTCCTCCCCCGACCAGCCTTTTCAGATACATACACCGAGCAGTGTGGTAAACGACGAGGCAAGTCCTCCCCGGCACCCACGATTCTCCCCCTTGGGAAAGGGTGAGAGAACGAGTCTCATGCAACAGACTTTAGTCACGGAGCTCAACGAACAGGGAGGCACTGAAATTCTGCAGGGATGAGACCAGAACATGCCACGTGAGCCCCTCTCCACTGTGGGCTGGTCTGAGACCCAGCAAACTCAGCTCCGAGCGGACGGGATGACTGGTTTGGCACAGCCCAGCTAACAAACCACGCCGGAGACAAAGCGGCAGCATGACATGGCCAATCAGAAGAAGCGACGGCGTTCGCATCAGACTCCAGAACTTCCCACTCAGAATAGCCCCAGAGGAGTAAGCAGCAGCCTGCGAGTCAGGACTCCTGGGTTCTGTTTTATTCCCAGCTCTATCTTGGGTAGCTCCATGGCTCCATTACTTTGCATCTGAGCACTGCACAGTCGTTACTGGATTTAGCCTCACAACCTCCTGCGGGGCGGGGCGGGGCAGTGCTATCATCCACATGGGAGACTGGGGTACAAAGGCTGAGTGAGTTGCCCAAGGTCACACAGGCCATCTGTGGCAGAGCAGGGAACTGACGTCAGGTCTCCTGCTTCCCAGGTTAGTGCTCTAGTCACTGGGCCACCCTTCCTCTCAGTCCAGCCTGATTCCCTGCAACAAATGCCTGATTTCCAGAGACGAAGCTAAGCAGCCCCAGCTCCAGCTGAAGTTAATGGGAGCTGTAGGTGCTCAGAACTTCTGCAAGAATCAGGGCCTGGGCATCTCAGCTGGGAACCCAAAAACCAGAAGCCACTTTTGAAGATTTGGGACTGGCTCACGGAATCATAGATCAGGTTGGCAGGGACTCCAAGAGGTCACAAGCAGGACCAACCCCAACTAAGCCATCCCAGCCAGGGCTTTGTCAAGCCAGGCCTTAAAAACCTCCAAGGATGGAGATTCCACCCCCCTCCCCAGGTAACCCATTCCAGTGCTTCATCACCTGCCTAGGGAAATTTTTTTCCTAATATCCAACTTAGACCTGCCCCACTTCAACTTGAGACCATTGCTCCTAGTTCTATCATCTGCCACCACCGAGAACAGCCTGGCTCCATCCTCTCCGGAACCCTCTTCCGGTAGTTAAAGCCTGCTATCAAATCCCCTCATTCGTCTCTTCTGCAGACTAAACAAGCCTAGTTCCCTCAGCCTCTCCTCATAAGTCTTGTGCTCCAGCCCCCTAATCATTTGTGTTGCCCTCCGCTGGACTCTCTCCAATTGTCCACATCCTTCTTGTAGTGGGGGACCCAAAAATGGACCCAATACTCTACATATGTCCTCATCAGTGCGAATAGAGGGGAACAAACACTTCCCTCCATCTGGGGGCAATGCTTCTACTAATGCAGCCCAATACGCCATTAGCCTTCTTGGCAGCCAGGGCACACTGCTGACTCACATCCAGCTTCTTAACCACTGTAACCCCCAGGTCCTTTTCTGCAGAGCTGCTGCCTAGCCCGTCGGTCCCCAGTCTGTAGCTGCGCATGGGATTCTTCCGTCCTGAGTGCAGGACTCTGCACTTTTGGCCCAAACCTCTAATTTGTCTAAGTCACTCTGTATCCTATCCCTGCCCTCCAGCATATCTACTAGTCCCCCGAGTTTAGTGTAATCTGAAAGCTTTCTGAGGGTGCAATCCACCCCATCCTCCAGATCATTAATGAAGATGCCGAACAAAACTGGCCCCAGAATCCTCTTCTGGGGCACGCCGTTTGATACCAGCTGCCAACTAGACAATGAGCTGTTGATCACTACCCATTGAGCCCGATGATCTAGCCAGCTTTCTATCCACCTGATAGTCCATTCATCCAACCCATACTTCTTTAAACTGCTGGCAAGAACACTGTGGCAGACCATATCAAATGCTTTGCTAAAGTCAAGATATATCATATGCTCCGCTTTCCCCACATCCATAGAGCCAGTCTTGTCATCACAGAAGGCAATCAGGTTGGTCAGCCATGACTCGCCCTCGGTGAATCCATGCTGACTGTTCCTGATCACCTTCCTCTCTTCCAAATGGATTCCTTCAGGACCTGCTCCATGATTTTTCCAGGGACGGAGGTGAGGCTGACTGGTCTGTAGTTCCCTGGATCCCCCTCCTTCCCTTTTCTGAAGATGGGCACTATATACTGTATTTGCTGTTTCCCAATCCTCCCCCAATTGACACGAGCTTTCAAAGATAATGGCCGATGGCCTTGAAATCACATCAGCCAACTCCCTCAGCCCTCTCAGAGGCATTTCATCCAGCCCCATGGATGTGTGCATGTCCAGCCTTTCTAAACAGTCCTGGACCTGTTCCTTCAGCACTGAGGGCTGCTCACCTCCTCCCCATTCTGTGCTGCCCAGTGCAATAGTCTGGAGCTGACCTTGTCTGTGAAGACAGAGGCAAAAAATCATTGAATACTTCAGTTTTTTCCATGTCATCTGTCACTAGATTGCCTCCCCTGCTCAGTAAGGGGCCCACACTTTCCCTGGCCTTCATCTTGATACTAACATATTTGTAGAAACCCTTCTTGTTCCCCTTCATGTCCCTTGCTAGCTGCAACTCCAATTGCACGTTGGCCTTCCTGACTTCACTCCTGCATCCTCGAGCTGTATTTTTATAATCCTCCCTAGTCATCTGTCCAAGCTTCCACTTCTTCTAAGCTTCCTTTTTGTGTTTAAGCTCACCAAAGACTTCTCTGTTAAGCCAAGCTGGTCACCTGCCACGTTTGCTATTCTTTCTGCACATCTGGATGGTTTGTTCCTGCGCCCTCAATAAAGTTTCTTTAAAATACAGCCAGCCCTCTTGGATTCCTTTCCCCCTCAGATTAGCCTCCCAGGGGATCCTGCCCATCAGCTCCCTGAGGGAGTCAGTCTGCTTTTCTGACGTCCAGGGTCCCTATTCTGCTGTTCTCCTTTCTTCCTTTTGTCAGGATCCTGAACTCGACCATCTCATGGTCACTGCTGTCCAGGTTGCCACCCACTCCGGACACCTGGGTTCTATTCCCAGCCCCACCACTGCTCTGCTGGGTGTCCTGGGCAAGTCCCTTCCCCTCTCAGTGCCTCAGTTTCCCCAATAAAGATAGTCAGGGCACAGGCAGCTCTAGGTGACACCTTGGAGCACCCATCCCACAAATAGTTTGGAGAAAAGCGACCAGCCCCTACGCTCCTGAATAAGCAACTCTCCTACAACACACGCCCGAGAGGCCCCGGCTACAGACAGGGAAGGAACTGCTAGAGCGGCCAGTCTGGGTCACCTCCTCCCAAAGGCTATGCTCCAGCATAGCAGAGCTCTGGGCTGGGCGCAGGAATCGCTGGGTGGTGTCCTCTGGCCTGTGCTATGCAGGAGCTCAGACCCCGGTGAGGGACCAGGCCTTAGAGTCTATGAATCACAGACATCGAGCCAGTGGGTGCTGGGAGTAAAGAGATGCTCGGTAGAACGGCTGGAGCCCCGGGGCTCCGGCTGGAATTGGGGGCAGCACGCAGCCAGGGACCGGAACGGTTTCACAGCTGACCGACAAGCACATGGGCTATCGCTGCCTGGGGCCGAGATGGAGATGGGACGTGAGGACCAAGCCCTGCCCATGTGCCTCTAGGAAGCAATCATGCGCTGGCCCCATGGCACCCGCCCACTCTTCGGCTGCCCTGTGACCTTTACACGCATCGGCTCACGATGAATCACTGAGGGGGAAACCTCGCTGCCGTATCTGACCCAGGTCGTTCTGCACAAGAACCCTCTACCCACACAGCATGGACAGCATCAGCTAAAGAGCCTCTCCTATCAGGCAGCTGTCCATAGTATTACAGTAATACTTGAGGCCCCACTCCAGACTGAGGGCCCCCTTGCACAATATGCCGTACGCAGAGCTCCCAGTCCAAACAGGCAAATGGTGGGAGGGGAAACTGAAGCACAGAATGGGGAAGGGACTTGCCCAGGGTCACACAGCAGGCCGGTGGCAGAGGTGGGAATAGAACCCAGGGGTCCTGAGCGCCACTCTATTCCAAGCTCATCAGTTGGCCTGCTGGGTGACCTTGTGCTTCCACCTCTCCGTGCCTCAGTTTCACCCATCTGTAAAATGGGGATAATGCTACTGGTCTCCTTGAGATGTCTGGATGATAACAGCTAGGGATTATTGTTACAGACGGCCAGCCAATGCTAGATTAATGTCTAAGGCAGAGCTTGAAAATCCCCCTCTCCAGCAGGGTAGGAGACACTTTCCCCAGAAATCCTGGGGCCTGAGCCATGAATTTCTGTAGCCTTCAAGCTTGCACGCTTGCACGATAAAAATGTCCCATCCCCAAAGCCGATCCTGAGGCAGTGCCATCTTCCTGAGTCTGCAGGGCAGCTCGAGTGCCTCCACAGCTGCTCAGGGCTTTGCCACGCTGCAGCTGGACTCGTTGCACAGCTGCTATTAGGCACCCTGTGAGGACCAGGGAGACCATCAAGGATGAAGTCAGTTTCACACTGCTGCACCCAGGGCTCTTTGCAGGGGAGGACGGATGCAGCAGAGCCCTCTGAAAGCTCCCTCTGCCTCCTAGTGGCTGCGGGGCAGGAGACTGGAGCCTCAAAAGCATCAGTCACCGATCTGCCAAGGTTCCACATAAATCCTGGTGCCCTCCCTCTTCATGGGGCAGCAGTGGGGCAGGGCTTCCCTCTAGGATATTGTCTCTGGGCCCTCCCTCTTTGACCAGTGACTCTATCCAGGGTATTTGGGATTCCCATCAAAGCGGGGCCAGGGGAATGGGAGTTTATAAAGGTCCCCATCCCAAATGCTGGAGAGTCACAGGGGCAGAGAGGGACCCAGAACAGTCTCTAGTTTCCCCCTCACTCAAGAGCAGCTCATGGGGGTGGGTGGGCACTACATTTCCCTCCCCTCTGTGCTGCAACAGGTATAACTGGCCAATTTCCACCTCCAGTATCTAAGCCACTCTAAGAGCTCTCTTCCAGCTGCTGCAGCTCAGCTGCATTTTTCTTTCGAGCAGGCCCTTCTCAGTTCTCATTCTGCCCGCCACATTCACAATGATCTCCCCAGCTTTGGCCTGCCACCCTTTCACACAGCTCGGAGAGCAGCGCCTAGCAATCAGCGCTAGCCCTTAGCGATTATCCCAGGCGAACCTCACGCTCCTTTGTTCTTATCCTACGCTCATCACCACAGCAGCTCAGTGCCTGAAAGCTCTGCATCGGCCGGGACTAACATCTGCCACTTGTAGTTCGTTTTCTCTCCCCAGGGAGAACTGTGTGCACCAAGGGTGGCTTTGTTTTGGTAGGTTTTGTTTTTTGAACGTACACATTGCTCTGTGCTTACATTAGAGAAGGCCATTCGGATGAGGGTGCCTGGCACTTGGAGAAGGAGGTAGGACCTTCGTTCATGTGGCAGGCAGTTCCCCAGTCTGGGACCAGCCCACGAGGAAGCTCCATCTCCTGCGCAGACCAGCTTCACCCTGCTGGTAGCCAGTGCCATTTGCCAATCCTCTGCCAATTTGCCAAGAGCCCCCTTGTACATAGGTCCCGGAAACCTGCCTGTGGCATTCCAAGAGTGGCCACACCAAGGCTACCGACAGACAGACAGCTTGTCCCCCTCTTGTTCTGCAATGTGCTGCCCCTGTACATACAGCACCGGCCTCCTGCCACCAAGTCACGCTGAAAGTGCGTATCGAGTTGCAAATCCACTCCCATCTTATCTCCATGATTCAGATCGTTTTGTTCCAATCATGTGCCATGACCAGGGGCTGGGTCCAGGACGCCCTTGTCTGGTCTCTCTAGATTGTGTCTCCCCATTGGGAGGCTGTTCCAGGACCTCCCTCCTCTGACAATCACAGACCTGTTCGTCAATTCCAGCCTCAGTTTACCCCCATTAGTTCTTGGCCAACATGGCCCTTCAACTTCACTAGCTCCTCCCCCGCCCGGGTGTCCAGTCCCCTCCTGCTGTATTTATAGAGTGATCAGATCCCCCAGCCCGCACTGCGCTGGGCTAAACAAGCTTTCGGCCTCCTTCGTAAGATGGGCCCCTCCATTCCTCTCATCAGCCTAGCAGCCCTTCTCTGCACCTGCTCCAGCTGGAATTCGTCTCCCCGGAACCCGGGCGATGGGGACGGCGCACAATACTCCAGATGAGGCCTCACCAGCGCCTAGGACAAAGGCATTAATACTTCCTTACTGCAGCGAGGATGGAGCCACGCTGATCTTTACTTGCACGCCTCGCTCACTCCCCTCAAGTCTGCGCTGCATTGAACTCAGAGGCTGCTTTATTCAGTCAGACCGCGAGAGCAGTGGTTCTCAATCTTTTTGGCTCGCGGGCCACAGGTATCATCTTTGCAACCCTGAAGGGCCACCAGTCTCTGCCAGTAGCCCCCCCGCCCACTGCAGCCAGACAGAAGTTGTTCAGTGAGGCGACTGCCTCTTCATTGATCTCCCGTCCCCCTGGCTGCAGCAGGGAAACTGCACGCACCCTACAGCCCCGTGCGTGCCACCCAGGTCTCTAGGCAGTGGCTCCCTTCTGCAGCCAGGGACACTGAAGATCAGTGCTCGCCTCCCTCTGGCTCCGGCAGGGACCCCAGCGCCCATGGACCCAGGCGGAGCGCTTTACCCTGCTCCCTGCTACAGCCAGGGGGAGGGAAGCGCTGCTCTCCAGTCCCCATGGCTGCAGCAAAGAGCCCGCACCAGTCTTGTAGCCCTGCGGCCACACGCTCCGCCTGGGTCCTTAGGCAGCAGCTCCCTTCTGCAGCCAGTGGGAGGGGAGCAACGGGCCACTTTGAAAGACCCCCAGGGCCACGGTTGGGAACCACGCTCTAGAGCTAGCCTGGTGTCCCTTGAACCTTTCAGCCCCAGCTCCTGGGGTCTCCCAGCTCCTGGTGAGTAAGAGTCTCTGCCGCGTCGGCCAACTGTGCAGTGCAGACGAGGGGAACGCCTGCTCTGATCTGCTGACATCCTGTGACATGATGTCAGATCGTCCTCCGTTAGCATCTGACTTCAAATGTTATCCTCTGCAATGATACCGAGTCCTGGCTCCCGACTCCTGTCTAGTGCTGCTGCTCCCTGCTTGCCAATCACAGAAGCCTCTTTTTAATTGGTTCTGTATCTACCCGCCATTCTCGTCTCGTTTCTTCTTGGTGTAAAAGGGCAGTCATGGTATGTCAGTGCTGGGACGGCACTAGTGCCTTCGATCTCTCTGTGCTTTTACACTGGGATCTCAGTGTCCTGGAATGGAAACGGGCCACAGATGTGAACCTGCCATGCTTGTAGATTTGGTTCTGCGAAGCCATCTCTCCACTTCAGTGTCTTGAGGGTCCTCCTCTGTCTCCTCTAACTCGTCTCCTTGCCAGGCCAAACACTCCCAGTGCTGCGGCCTCTAGCCATATTTAAGTTCACCCTCAAATCATCTCCCATCCCCGCTGCAATTCTCTGGAGTGGGAAAGTCCGAGCCTGCGTGTGACAGCACAGAATCATAGGCCTGGAAGCTCCGATCTCATTCTGCATTGCAACGCAATAACAGCGAAGGGGAGGCCAGGCTACGCCGGACCAAACCCTGGGCCCTGGATGGAACATTATCTCCAAGCTCTCCCTCCATTCCCCTCCTCCCCTTTGCGACCTGGTTCTGATAACAGCCGCTGCAAGCAAACACAGCAGAGCCGCACGCGAGATTGCAAGTTATGGAATTTTTCAAAGACGGGAACAAACAACTGAAAACACAAAAGGTATTTTCCCTCACTCCCAAGGACTGCGGAGTTTTCCCGAACAGAGGGAATTTAAAGTTACAGCCCGTTCTTGTTATTCAAGAACCTAATCTATGTGGACTACTCTGCCTGAGGTTTACTCATTTTTTCCAGCTCAATTCTGCCTCTTTTGCAGCAAACCTTACTGATATACTTAATGTCAAAAGGCTTCTGACTAAACCCTTCTTTCTTTCGCAGTGAAGTATTTAGAGCAAAACTGAGAGGGAGATAAGAGATGATATATATATATGACGATGATAGAAAATATGATATATTTTAGAGGTTTTTAAGCTGCATCTTGACAAAGCCCTGGCTGGCATGATTTAGCTGAGGTTAGTCCTGCTTTGAGCAGGGGGTTGGACTAGATACCTCCTGAGGTCCCTTCCAACTCTAATCTTCTATGATTCTATACAGTTAGCTGTTTTCAGCCAGCCTGTATTTGAAGCTCTCTTTACAAAGAGGTAACAAAACGTATAAGCACGACAGACGTGGATAGCATAAGTGATGGCTAGAAGTGCACCAGGGTTACCCGTCCAGTTGACTCTGCAATTGGTTACCCATGTATTAAATGATCTTATTTAGTAACCCTTTAGAAATGGACACCTAAAATGAAGCGTGGCCCTTTTCTTCACAACCTGTTACAAACGAGAAGCAAACTGTATAGCACGCTTAACCGTTACACCGCACAAAATCAACATTAGAGAGAACCCACTGCCGCCCATCATATACTCTTTGCTTATTTCAACCGGTTGAGGGGGTTCAGTAAATGCTCTGTAGGCTATTTTGGGATGATAAAGGCCTGGTTTATACTTGGGATTCAGCCACTGGCAACTAACAATAGGTGCAAAGGCCCAGTGTAGGCAGGGTAGCCGAGTGGACATAGCACAGACCTGGGACTCATGAGACACGGGTTCTATTCCCTGGCTCTGGCACTGGCCTGCCGGGTGACCCTAGGCGAGTCACTCCCTCTCTCCGTGCCTCAGTTTCCCTATCAGTAACATGAGGAAAATGATACTGACCTCTTTCGCAAAGCGCTTTTAGCTATGCTGACAAAAAGCACTACATAAAAGCTAGGGATCGTGAGAACTGTAGTGATTGGGGATTGACCAAGAACTGCTGCTGTACAAACGCAGAGAAGCAGGCAGTCCCGGGTCCAAAGAGCTGACAGTCTATGGAGACAGGAGAGCTGGGGGAAATGGGTGTAACATACAAAAGTGGTCAAGAAAAAGTTGCTTTGCAGCGAATTGTGCTTTACCTGCATTTCAAGCAGTCAGATTACAGCTTTGCTCATGATTTGTGGGATTTATACCACTACTGCTATATTGGTTGCTGGCTCCTGTGTGCTGAATTGGCTCTAATCCCAAGCATAGACAAGGCCTTAGTAACACGACACCTCTTTACATCAATTTAGGGCACAAAATCTCACCACTGGATTTTATGCTGGTAATAAAGTGCACAAGACAGCAACATTCTGCTTCATGCATTCCCCTGATGGCTGTTTAACTCAAGCAGCAGGTGCTGATCTTACGGGATCTTTACAGAGGAAAGACTCAGAGACTCTAAGGTCAGATGGGACCATTATGATCATCTAGTCTGACCTCCTGCGCAACACAGGCCACAGAACCTCACCCACTCCTGTAATAGACCTCTAACCTATGACTGAGTTATTAAAGTCCTCAAATCATGGTTTAAAGACTTCAAGGTACAGAGAATCCATCAGCAAGTGAGCCTCGCCCCATGCAGAGGAAGGCAAAAAAACCCCACATGGGGGAAAATTCCTTCCTGACCCCAAATATGGAGATCAGTTAAACCCTGAGCACGTGGGCAAAACTCACCAGCCAGACACCCAAGAAAGAATTCTTTGTAATAACTCAGAACCCCCCCATCTAACATCCCTTCACAGGCCATTGGCATATCCACAGCAGCAGTCAAAGATCAGTCAATTGCCAAACTAGGCTGTCTCATCAGACCATCCCCTCCATACATTTATCAAGCTCAGTTTTGAAGCCAGCTATGTTTTTTGCCCCCACTGCTCCCCTTGAAAGGCTATTCCAGGACTTTACTCCTCTGATGGTTAGAAACCTGTGTCTAATTTCAAATCTAAACTTCCTAACCGCCAGTTTATATCCATTAGTTCTTGTCTCCACATTGGCGCTGAACTTAAATAACTCCTCTCCCTCCCTGCTACTTATCCCTCTGTTGTATTTATAGAGGGAAATCATATCTCCCCTCAACCTTCTTTTTGCTGGCTAAACAAGCCAAGCTCTTTGAGTCTCCTCTCATAAAGCAGGTTTTCCATTCCACAGATCATCCTAGTTGCCCTTCTCTGCGCCTGTTCCAGTTTGAATTCATCTTTCTTAAACAGGGGGGACCAGAACTGCACACAGTATTCCAGATGAGGTCTCACCAGCGCCTTGTATAATGGTACTAACACCTCCTTATCTCTACTGGAAATACCCTGTCTGATGCAGCCTAGGGCCACATTAGCTTTTTTCACTGGCATGTCACATTGACGGCTCATAGTCATCTTGTGATCAACCAATACGCCCACGTCCTTCTCCTCCGTCACTTCCAACTGATGTGTCCCCAGCTTATAGCAAAAATTGTTGTTATTAGTCCCTAAATGCATGACCTTGCACTTTCCACTATTAAATTTCACCCTGTTTCTATTACTCCAGTTTACAAGGTCATCCAGATCTTCCGGTATGATATCCCGATCCTTCTCTGTATTGGCAATGCCTCCCAACTTTGTGTCAGCTGCAAACTGTATTAGCCCAGTCCCACTTTTTGTGCCAAGCTCAGTAATAAAAAGGTTAAATAAAATTGGTCCCAGGGGAACAGCAGGGCGAAGCCTTTGGAAAGAGGACAGCAGAGCTGTCAGAATCAGCTCTTTGGAAGAGAGGAGACCAGCAGGCGCTCCCTTGCCTGGAGCAGTAGCATTGCATTGCACTGCAGTGGCACCTAGCCTAGGGGCCCCAGTGATGGCTCAGGTCCTCATTGTGCTAGGAGCTGGACACAAAGAACAAAAGAGATGGTCCCTGCCCAATATCACACAAATCCTAACTTCCCCTGGTGGTTTCGTTGACTAGCCTGGCCCAGCCTAGCTCTAATCTTTATTCACCTCTCTCACAGGGGTGTCTGTTGCATGATAGACTGTGGGATCAGCGCTGCACCCCTTCACTTCTTGCCAGTTTCTCCTCTTTCCCTCCCAAGCAGGGCTTTAAATTGGGCTTTAAAACTGAGTCAAGCCAGCAGAAAACACCCGAAGTCTCCCTGTACCTCTGTTTGGAACCCTGGGGAGCTTCCCCAGTCCAAAGCCGAGTAGGACAAGGGAGCTTAAGGAGACAACATAACGGATGAGGACAGATCCTTATCCCTTCTGTATCCTGGATGTTACATCAACGTGAAACAACATCTGGCTGGTGCATCGTGGACAGGAACTATAAAGCGGTGGGAAAAGCAATACTCATAAGCACTTGTAAAGGGCCCTGCATGTGGAAAACACTATACAGACCGATACAGCAGCTGATTAAATCGTCACCGCTCCCCCGCAGGGTAACTCCTCTTCAGCGATGGGGAAATTGGGACAGAGTTTAGCGACTGACCGCGTGTGGCCTTGAGCAATGGCAAAACGTAGAACCTACATCTCTCTTGCGTAATCTCTTCCCCCGTGGCCTGGCGCGCCGGAGACTTTAATAACAATGCTAAGCGTGGCTGTATTTACGGAGTACGCAAAATGCAGCCATCTCTGGGGCTCAGCACAGCAACATACAGACAGGACAACCCCCCCCCACGTGCATTTAACCTCCACACAGAGCAGACAGGACTGAGGAAGCTGCCGGAGAAGATGGACGGGCCAGTGGGGCGGATTTGAGCCTTGCCTCTGCCCGACCTGTTGCTTCAATTCCCTGCTCTGCCACAAACTCACTGGGACGCCCTGGGCAAGTTACTTAGTCGCCCTGTGCCTCAGTCGCCCCGTGTCCGAAGGGGAGAACAGCCAGGGGCTGGTGGGGTCACGCTCGCTAACGAGCGCCAGGCGCCCAGACGCTACAGCGACGGGGGCCAGGCAGGAGCCCAAGACAGCGAGACCCGGGGCCCAGGTTTGCAGCAGTGGGTGGAGGCAGGTTTCCGGACCGGGATCCTACCGGGCGATGGCGGAGAGCCCCGCAGCTCGGCCCGGCCCTGAGGCGCGCCAGGGAGGCCGAGAAGATGAACTAAAGCGGGGACCTGCCCCTCGGGGGGGGGACACCAGGCCTGGGCCCTGCGCCAGGATCTGGGCGGCTTTTACCCCCCCACGAGCAGGACGTGGCCAGATGGCACCGGGGGGGCACCTCCATCACCCGGGGGGGCCCCCCATCACCCGGGGGGGCCCCCCATCACCCGGGGGGGCCCCCCATCACCCGGGGGGGCCCAATTGTGCCCCCCCCAGGGGCAGGCAGCACTGGGGAGTCCTGGCCCCCCCAGATGCGGAGCAGCCAGGCGGGGGGAGTGAGAGCGGCCCCCCCCAGCTGCCAAGGGAGGGGGCAGCCCCCGGGGGGGCAGGTTCCGGGGGGGGGCAGGTTCCTCGCCCGGCCGGAGCCCCGCTGCGCTGCCCCGACCCACCCGCCCCCCCCCGGGGCCCAGGCACCCCCCCCGGCCCCTCCCCCACTCACTCTCGCCCACCACCGCCTTCAGCCCGGCCAGGGCCATCGCGGCGCCCGCTGCCCCGCCCGCACCGCCGCCGCTTCCGGGTCCGAGCGCGGGGCGCCGCCCCCGCCCGCTGCGCCTGTCGGCCACGCCCCCACAGGCCACGCCCAGCGAGCCCGGGGACACGCCCCCGCCCCGCCCATCGAACCCGGGGACACGGCCCGCCCCGCCCCCCCAGGCCAGGGACACGCCCCCGGCCCCGCCCACCGAGCCAGGGACACGCCCCCTCGAGCCCTGCGGGGGGGAGGGAAGTGGGGGGGTCTCAGCTGTGTGTGGGGCAGGGAGTCCGGAGGCCTGGGTCCTGCCTTGGCTCGGCTCCGTCCCCCCGCAGCCCCGGCCCCTCCCGGCCTCGCTCTGGGCAGCGCGCGGGGCGTGAAGCTTGGCCGGGGGCCGAGGGTGGCCCGGGGGGGTCTTTCAGCGTGGCCGGTCGCTCCCCCCCCGGCTGCAGCGGGGAGTCTCTGCCTAGGGACCCAGGCGCGGGGGGCGACCGGACGGGCGCAGGCGTCTTGCCGCGGCCCAGGAGACGGCAGAGGGGCGCTCCTCTCCCCCAGCTGCGCAGGGAGCACGGCAAAGCGCCCCGCCCGGGGCCCTAGGCGCTGGGGCCCTGCTGGAGCCAGAGGGCGGGGAGCACGGATCTCCCGTCCCCCCCCGGCTGCAGAAGGGAGCCACTGCCTAGGGACCCAGGGGGAGCGCACGGGGCTCCAGGAGGCGCGCGGTTTCCCGGCTGCAGCCGGGGGGGCGGGAGATCAGCGAGGGCTCCCCCCGTCTGGCTGCAGTGGGGGGGGCTGCCGGCCTGCGGGGGTTGTCGACAATGATAACTGCGGCCCCCGGGCCGAAAAGGTTGAGAAGCCCTGGTCTAAAGCCCGCGGGCGGAGGTGCCGGCCCGTCGGTGTCTGTGAGGCGGTGGCAGCGCCACAGGACCGGGCTGGGCATCAGTGGGCAGGCGCCGAGTGACCGGGCCACGCGGGTCCCCAGCGAGCCCCCGTTCGGTCACGCAAGGGGTAGGGGAGGCGGGGGCCCTGGTTAGGGGTAGTGCCCACTGCAGTCAAGGCCCCCTGCTGGGCCCCTTGCCCCCACCTCCAACCAGCCCCCCCGTCAGGTCCCTCAGGCCCCACCTCCCCACACCTGCCCTGGGCCTGGCTGCTCACCCCCCACCTCCAACTGGCCTCCCCTCACCCCTGCTGCGCTCATTGTCCCTTCAGCCAGGTCCCTTGCCCCATCCATCATTTCAACCAGAACTCGGCCAGCCCCCTCCATCCGGCCCAGCCCTTCGCCTGGTGGGGAGCCTGTCCTCACCTGTCCTTCCCTCCCCAGTAGCCAACTCAATGAACAGTTGCAACGGGCAGTAGGAATGTCTTGCCGGGCATCATGGCCACGGGGAGCTGGCAGTTACGTGGCAGCAGCTGATGTAACTTTGTGGGGGTTGGGGCACATCCTCCATGGATCTTTACCCTGGGCTGGCCCAAGGCTGCTATGGGAGCCGCGCTTTGGCTTGGTGCATGTGTCTCCCTAGTGGCCAATTTAAGGATAATAACCTACTATTGATTTGCAACCAAAGGGTCTCCTTCCTTGGCTCAAGAGGGAAAGGCCTGGGTCTTTGGTGCTGAACGGCATATGTTTGATCCACGCGTGGCTCAGTCCCTTGGATGCTGCGGGAGCCAAGGCTGCTCTAAGACCCTCTAACTCCTGGTCACGTTTCCCTGGCATCCAACCCTGTTGACCAGAGTCCTCAACTTGCCTTCCTCAGGCTCCGGGGCTGCCCCTGGGGCTGGCTGTCCAGCTGCCGTGGGCGCCCTCTGCCTGCGTTGGAGCCTCCCAGTCCTGGACATGGCGGGGACAATCCATGTTACAGCTCGGAGAGTACGTCTAAGTCCCACGGAGCCACTTCCTGCCACCAGAGGGCCCCCGATGGCTACAGAATTTCTCCATTAAGGCCCAATGAGCCAAGCAGCTGCACACAGTGAAGTATCTCCGTCCAGTGGCACAGCCCTAGCCCCGGCTCCTGGAAGGGAGTGGGGTCTAATGGTTAGAGCAGGAGCTGAGACTCAGGACTCCTGGGTTCTATGCGGATTCTGCAAAGGGAATGGCACCTAGCAGTTAGAGCCAGGGGGTGGCTGTCAGGATTTCTGGCTTTTAGTCCAGGCTTTGTGCAATTAATTCATTCTGTGACTGGGTTCGTTCCGCTCTGTCCGTTAGTGACATGGAACGCAGAGACCTTCTCTTCCTGCTGGGAGGTGCCGTAATTAATGGCTGGGCTCTGAGGTCCCGAAGCCAATCCTTGGAGAAGGAATTTATTGTCCGAGTTTTTAAATGCGGCTTGACAACATCCTGGCTGGCATGATTTAGTTGGGTTTGGTCCTGCTTTGAGCAGGGGGTTGGACTAGATACTTCCTGGGGTCCATACAACCCTAATATTCTATGGTTCTTGACTAGCCTCCCTGCCCCGTCCCTCCTTCAGTCAATCAAAGCAAATGCCCTTATGGCAGAGCTGTTGTTTGATTACCCGCAGCGCAGACCCAGTCTATTGTGTCCTGGCTGCTGTTCAACTCAGGTTAACAGCTTGTTCTGTCTCTGCAAACTCCCCCAGAACTTTCAAATGGATGTGAGGGTCTTCGTCACGTCCTGTACTAACCTGTGAGTAGCGTCACAGCTGCTGCATTCCTGCACCAGTGGTGGCTGCGTTCCAGTGCTGGGCAAATGATCCCTGGCAGTGTCAGTACACACTGTTACATAACTGCTGTGCTCTACTCCAGAAGCAGCTGCATTTTAGCCCTGGGAAGTGGTTCTGTGCAGTCTTGTTGTATGTTGGAACACACCTGCTGTGCTGCACTCCAGAGGTGACTGCATTTCAGTGCTGGCTGCCTGATCCCTATATAGCGTTGCTGAGTGCCGTTGCACAGCCGCTGTGCTCCATCTGGTGACTGCATTTCAGTGCTGGGTAAGTGATCCCTGTATAGCGTTGCTGTGTTACTACATTGCTGCTGCACTCCACCCCAGAGGTGGCTGCATTTCAGTGCCGGGTGAATGGGAGTCCATATCTTATTTTGCAAAGCAGAGGCTCTCCAAGCAAGGATGCTGTCAGTCCCGTGTTCCTCCTCAATAACCTCTGGATTCTTGGCAGCAGTGGAGCCAGGTTTTGAGCAGTGGTGGAACCAAGAGTGTGCTGGGTCATTGGTGGTTCCACCTTCAATTATAACTATTGGCTTAAAAAGACACCCCATATATACCTAATGGCTGCGGAGGGGGGAGCTTGCCACTCATATTAGCTCTGCCACTGATGCTTATTACATTTTCATTGCTCTTCTTCCACCAGCCACTGTGATTTAGTTTTGTTTCACAGACCCAAGCAAAACGCAGCCGCCTCATGCTGGCCTGGCTATAAGCAGCTCCCCGTAATTGAATAGACTCATCCAATTACTGAGCTTTCCCAGAGCGATGCGCTGCCCCTTATGATACATCAAGCCAAGAGGACCCGCTAGGCTCCGGCAGCTGCCGTCCCAGCACAGATGGCGAGGTGGCGCTGCCCTTGGAGTTTGGGTCCAGGTAGGGAATTCCAGTAGGGAATAAATGGCCAGCATTGGAGGCTGCAGGTTTTTGTGCCTAGCCAGAGACAGCTGGGGGCACTAAGGGTCCGTCTACACTGCAATTACACACCCGTGGCTGGCCCGTGCCAGCTGACTCTGGCTTGCGGGGCTCAGGCTAAGCAGCTGTTTAATTGTGGTGTAGACTTTTGGGTCATGCTGGAGATCAGGCTCTAAGACCCTGCACGGTGGCAGGGTTCCAGAGCTTGGAACGTCTGCACTGCAATTAAACAGCCGCTTAGCCCGAGGGTCAGCGGGCACAGGCCAGCCGCGGGTGTGTAACTGCAGTATAGATGTATTATAAATGCCCGGGGCCTAGCTGAAGTCAACAGGTGCTGCGGGTGTTTAGCACCTCTGAAATCCCGGCCCCTGGTGCCTCAACTTGGACACCCAAATCGGTGGCACCCAAAGTGTATGTGTGCCCCTGCTAGCTACAATCAGAAGCCTTAGCCTCTAGGCTTCCCTCGATCTGCTGGCAATGCTCCTATCAATGCAGCCCAATATGCCATTAGCCTTCTTGGCAACAAGGGCCCACTGCTGATGCTTATCCAGCTTTTCTTATCCACTGTAGCCCCCAGATCCTTTTCTGCAGAACTGCTGCCTAGCCTGTCAGTCCCCAGGCTGTAGCAATGCATGGGATTCTTCCGTCCTCAGTGCACGACTCTGCATTTGTTCTTGTTGAACCTCATCAGATTTCTTTTGGCCCAATCCTCCAGTTTGTCTAGGTCATTCTGTATCCTATCCCTGCCCTCCAGCATATCTACCCCTCCCCCCAGCTTCGTGTCATCTGCAAACTTGCTGGACTGGACTAGACAGGTTCCCCAGAGGTTGGAGGGAGACCAGCTCAGTGCGCTCCAGGGCACCGGATGGTGCAAACCAGAGTGGGCACTGCCAAAAGTACCGCAGGAGTGGGTGGGTTGGTTATTAGTTGTAGACATACTTTGTTTGGGGCAAATTGTGGGAGAGCCAAGGCCCTCCATGGCCCATTGAGCAGGGAAGGGGAGGAGAGGCGGGGCAGGTTGCGAGATGATTTGTGGCTGCCGTGTTTTCCCGGAGGCCAGCTCTGTGCTTGTTCCTCTTAATGAAGCTTTTTGTGTTTTGCCCAGGTCTCAGTGCTGTGGGAGAGGAACTTTGGCCGGCTAGGGGGGCCGGGGACAGCACTCAGTTGTTGCTGCGGACGGCCCCTGGCAGAAAGGCTGCTACGTGCTGCCTACACCAGCTGGTACCTGGCTGCTTTGGGGTGTGTGAAATCTATTTGCTGAGGGAGTGGGGCTGGGTGTGCAGCTGCCTGGGGCTGGGACAATGGAAGCTTTTGAAGTGTTTCAGCACACCCAGCGGGAGCCCAGTGTCAACCCCTGGTGCCTGAGACCCGTGAATTCAGCACTAATGAAGAACGGTCTGGGGAACCAAACTCCACCCCCCAGCACCTCCAGGCAGGTATCTTGGCAGGTGAGTGTCCCTGCACACACTCATTTCTCTCAGGAAGGCCACTGTGACCTGGGTCTAGGGAGACCTGCTTTGTGTGTGTGACCCGTCCGTGCCTAGAGCAGCCACCTGAAAAATGCCACGGTCAGGGCAGGCTGTAAAAGGAGAGCAGATTCTCCCAGCACTAGTGGGTGATGCTGAAGTCAGATTTCCCAACCAGCCACCAACAGTGCTTCTGATTCCCCACACTAGTTATCAAGAAGCCAAAATAAAAATATACACAGCCCGCTTCACTGCATTTCAGTCTCTGGCTCCCAATCAGCCACTAGGTCCAGTAAAGAGACCAATTACTTAAAACTCGATGCTCTTTACCAAAAAGATTCCTGCTGATCCCAAAGGGCCAGCCACAGTGCCAGATCTATATGAGTTTGGATCTTACCCAAAATCCCACGCTGCCAGCCAGTCCTTTAGTAACTAAAACTAAAGGTTTATTATAAAAAGAAAGAAAGAAACTATAAGAGAAGTGTTAAAGGATTAAAGCAATCCGACACATACAATTGATTTGAAAGTCCGCATAGATCAGGTTTCTAGTAGAATTGTGGAGTTTGCAGGCTTGTATAATCCATCTGGTGTACATCCAGTACCTGGATGGGTCTCAGTCCTTTGTTTCACAGTTTAAATTCAGTTCAGTTGTAGATGAGTTGATCCAGAGGTAGGTGAAGACTGAAGACAAAATGGATGTGGTGCAGCTGCCTTTTATGTCCTTTGGTCTTTGCCATGCTGCTTGTGGACATTTACAGGAATAAGAAGGAGTCCAGGGTCACATGAATGACTGGTGCCTCATCAGGTGTATCCCTGGCTTCTCCCCCTGGGCCCATCGTACCTGTGAATTTCTTTAATGGGCCATTAAGCAGGCTAGTACTCCAGTCATCCTGTCCGGGGTGTCGCCCAGACACGGCACAATTTGAAATCCTGATATATCAACCGTATCCATAACTTCCATTACACATGTAACACATGGACATAAACATCATCATCTCCCTTAGCACATTACAGCCTTTCTAACAGCACCTGGCATGGCCTAGCTCACGAATTATGATGATTCTGATGTATCGATGTTAATCATAATAAATGGCCCCCCCAATCCAGCCAGCGTTACACCCCCAATGCGCGATTGGTGTAGAAGGGAGTAATCAGAGCTACAAGGGCCCCCTAATCCAGCCAGCGTTACACCCCCAATGCGCGATTGGTGCAGAAAGGGTGTCCCTAAACACTGCTGAATGCATCACAGGAACTTTTCATTTTTGCTTTTGTATTAATACAATTTCCAACACGTTTCAAAGGTTTTACATAATATCAGGCACATGGTGCCTTTCTACAGTTTCTGACATTAGCAACAAATTAACTATAAGACTTAACATTGGCTTTAATATTAACAGCAAAATCATGTTTAGCTAACACAGGCTTTTTCTTTGTCAGGATCACTATGGACGTAACAATGTTATTCAGTTTTTTACAAACATTTGTAAGGGTTCAGTTAGCTCAATAATGGGTTGGATCTGCTCTTGGTGCATAATCTCTCCTCCTTTTATGTGATCTTGCCAGGTGCGTCCTCTGTGCTAACAGCTATGGGTGGATCTTTCTCCCCCCTACTATTTGAACACCAGGGAACGTGGGTGAGCGCAAGCCCACCCACTGCTAAAGGTTCCCCTCCCAACCTAGAGGAGGAACCACTGGACCTGGGTTCAACTAATTACGGGGGACAACAAATGAGTAAAACAGGAAAGGGCGTGAAGGTCACAGGATCAAACGTAGGAGACCAGAAGGGGACACCGAGCAGAGAACCCCGGACAGTGCCCACTGCTCCTTGAAGGTGTCCAGGGAGCCAGCGGACACCACCCAAGCCAGCGGACACCGCCCATCTTTCTCCCCCCTGTCAGGCAGGTAACTTGCACTACCACACACACACTAGCTAGTTAACTAGTTTTCAAATTTGTACCTGTTACCCATTTCAAGGCTGGGCTCTGTTCCAAGGTATCCACCCCGGATCTTTCTAAAACAAACAGCAAATCCATCCACATGTGAAAAACTCTGGCAGTTGGAAAGTGACCCAAGTTACTCAATATATAAACTGTTGCTTCTTGCTACAGTCAGGGATTCATTCGCAGCTAACTTGCTCAATTCTGCTTTCAGCTTCAGCAAACTGCTTGCAAAAGCTACTAGGAGGTTTTATTCCTTCAGTAACATTGTTAAGTAACAAACCTCTTTTCACTGAAATTCTGCCCTTACCCTTTTCATCCAGGGCCTGCTCTAAATAAGCATCTTCCTAAGCCCTAACGGGCTCTTTCTGAATTTCAGTTTAGTCCAGAACCAACTCTGAGAGAACTGGCACATCCTCAATCAGCATAAGCTGAGAGGCACATTGTGTCTGCTCTTTAGGCAGGAGATTGGAGGCAAGTTCTCCCTTAGCCCACAAACTGCTCTTCTTAATATTCAAACAATTTGAGATTTCCTCCCCTTTGCCCCAGCCCACATGGCTGTTCCCAGACAAATTTTTGGAGATTGGGGCAGTTTCCTCCATGGGCAGATCATTTCCCCAACAGACACAGGCTTAGGAACATTTCCTCCCAGGGTTTTAGTTGAATCCAGAACCACCTCTGGTACAACTAACAAATCCTCAATCAGCACAAGCCAAGAGGTACTTCCTGCCTGCTTCACAGACCGTACACTGGAGACCAACTCTCCCCCAGCAGATGAACTGCTGTTCTTACCAGATGAATACTTTGAGCTTTCCCCCCCTTGCCCCAGCCCTGGTGGCTGTTCACAAACAAACACTGGAAGAGTGGGAAGGCTTCCTTAACAAAGTGCCACTCTCAACAGACAAGCTGCTATTTTCCACAATCCCAAGACCAGAGGCATTCTCTTCCTTGTCACAGTACACCTGGCTAGACACACACAACTTGGAGTCATGCACCCCCCCCTTCACAAACTTCTCTGTTAATTACATGGAACACAGGAGATTTACATTTATACTCTTTCTTGGATTGGGTGACATTAACCTGGTTACATATATTTACCGCATCAGTATCAAACATACCAACATTGCTATAAACTGGAAAGATTCTCTTCCAATTGCTGTTAAGAGAAGCTGGACTTCCAGGTGAGGTCAGACCTTTCTTTTCCCGGATCTGGTGTTGGATTCTGGCTTTTTCTATCTGCCTTTGATGGGCCCTCTCTTTAGCAGCCTTTAGCTCTAGCTGTCTTTGATGAGCCCCCTCCTTCAGTTCATCCATCCTTCGCTTTTCCTGAAATCGCAGATCTGCCATTTCTCTCTCATGCTGAAGAGAGGTTATCTCACAAGGCTTGCAGCTTGACTGCTTTATCTGATCATAAATCACTCATCCTGACTAACTTTAATCTTTAACACTCTCAGTATCAAATTTTAAAATTTGGAATAGCGTGGGGTTCTGATCCAAAACCCAAACGTTCTGGTTCTGTGGATCCTGCTCCGACTATGCCACTGGGACCCGTCTGTGCCTAGGGTAGCCACCTGAAAAATGCCAAGGGCAGGCTGTAAAAGGAGAGCAGATTCTCCCAGCACTGGTGGATGACGCTGAAGTCAGACTTCCCAACCAGCCACCAACAGTGCTTCTGATTTACCACACTGGTTATCAAGAAGCCAAAATAAAAATATACACAGCCCCCTTTACTGCATTTCAGTCTCTGGCTCCCAATCAGCCACTAGGTCCAGTAAAAAGATCAGTTACTTAAAACTCTGTGCTCTTTGCCAGTAAGGTTTCTCTTGACCCCAAAGGGCCAGCCACAATACCAGATCAATATAAGCTTGGCTCTTACCTAAAATACCACACTGCCAGCCAATCCTTTAGTAACTAAAACTAAAGGTTTATTATAAAAAGAAAGAAACAAGAGATAAGAGAAGTGTTAAAGGATTAAATTAATCAGACACATACAGTTGATTTGAAAGTCCATATAGATCAGGTTTCTAGTAGAATTGTGTCTTTGGGGTTCCCACTGTATTTCTGGATCCTCCATTGATACAGGGCGGTTTCAGCCAGCCCTTTCATGTGTCATTCACTCCCCCGCACCTGACAGCTACATGACCCATCACCTCATGGCTTCTGCACCACCCCAAGAGCAGATTTAACTCTTCTGCACCCACTGGGTAGCAATGCAAAGTTCAGAGGGAAACTGAGGCATGCATAGGCATCCTAAAAATATTACTGAAATGTCCCTTTTGACCCAGGGCTAGAGCAGGGGGGCTGGGAGCCAGGACTCCTGGGTTCTGTTTCCAGCTTTGGGAGCGAAGTGGGGTCTAGTACGTGGGGTGGGGGCTGGGAGTCAGGATTCCTGGGTTCTAGTTCCTGCTCTGCTGTAGGCTCACTATTTACAACACTTCTATATGACCTCTGGGATATTTATTTAGCAGCAAGAACAGCAGTAACTAGACACCATCTGTTCAGCTTGTCAAGCCAGTGAGGTCCTCCCGATTTGCATTGTGTGCCCTTTGGAAAGTCCCTGCCTCATCTTTCATTTCCCTGTCATTAGAGGCAGTGTGCTTTACTGGGTAGAGCACAGGGATGGGACTCTGGAGGTCTGGGTTCTATTCCTTGCTCTGCCACTGCCACGCTGGGTGACACTAGTCAAATCATGTTCCCTCTCTCTGCCTCAGTTTCCCCTTCATCTCTTTAGACTGTGAGCTCTCTGGGGCAGGGACTGTCTCTCCTTCCATGTCTGCACAGAAGCTAGTACAGTGCATTAGACCATAAGATCTCAGGATAATTGCTTCTGCATGCCAGTGGCGCAGCGGCATCATGGGAACAGTTCTGATTTTTGCCATGGTGCCTAGAAGCGCCAGTCACCCTGGGGCTGGCAGGATGGCCCCCAGCTCTATGGCTGGTGGTCTTTGCTCCCATGCTCAGGGTCACACTGACCCCAGGTTTGGGGTTAGGAAGAAAGCTTTCCCCAGGTCAGATTGGCAGTGTGGGTCGCCTGCTGGGATCAGTTGGGCATATCTCCCCTAATCAATTCCCTGCCATCGCAGAGGCCTTGGCCATTGGGGGCACCTGGATCTCTCCTGTTTTCTGCACCAGTTGAGTTTCCTCAGGGCTGAAAAGTCTAACTGAAGTCATTGGGCTCAACAATAGAGACGTGTGGTTGACACGGAATGGCCGGTGCTACACGGCTCAGACTGGATTCTGACGGTTCCTTCTGGCTGAAGCTCTGCGACACGGGGCTCACGCCAGCAAAAGATTAGACAGCTGGGCTCCGACTGATCATCTGTCCTCCCTGCCCAGCCCCATGCTGGGCTACCATTCCCGCCAGTGCATTTTTAACCCATCTCCAGTACTTCCCCCTGCACTGCAGCCAGAGGTGTAATTCACAGCTAGGAACCGACAGCTAGCTGGCTAAAATAGCCGCGTAGCCTTGGCAGAGCAGGAGGCGGGATGGGCTGGCCACCCCGAGTATGATCCTGTACAGGATCCGGGACAGGTGCGCGGGGCAGCTGGCCCATTCTGCCGCCTGTCCCACCCTTGGTGATACCATTAGTCTCCTTCATCTCCAATCTGCAGGTAGCTGGTGCCAAGGGCGGTGGGGCCCTGCCTTCCAGCAAACTCCTTACAATACCCGGGGAATTCCCGCAGAGGGCAGGAGCCCCAGGCTGTCCAGATCCTCAAAGCCAAAGGCTCTGCTGGTGTAACGCCCCTCATGTAATATAGTTACACCAGGGGGGAATTTGACTCTGAAAACAAACCACCCCTATCTGGGCTGGGCTGGGTTGAGCAAACAGGGAAGTTTCAAGAGAAATGTTCTTCGTTGGGGTTGCCCCACACTTGGGGATGGAGGAGCCACCTGTTCAGTGGCCAGTGGGACAGAAGATTGCACCACAGCTGCTCCAGCTGCTCCTATTTAAAGGGGCAGCTTGTGAACGAGAGCAGTATCTTGCACGACTGGGCCAGAAGGTGAGTTTGTACTGTTAGGTGGGTGAGATTCTTCACCGCCTTGGGGCAGGGTTTTGGGCACGGCTCCTGCATGTGCCCCACTCCCTTGGGCCTCGTCCAGGGCATGGTGGCTGTGATTTAACTTTCAATGACTTTACAAATTGATGGAGTTAATCTGGTTTCAGGCACAGTGGCTCTGAATCCAATGTAAATTGAGCTTCTCTCCCTTCGGCAGGGGATCAGCTTGGCATACAATTTTGAGAAGCAGCTAAGGGAATTTAGGAGCCAAGGTTCCATTTTCAAAAGTGACTTAGGTGCCTGTCTCCATTTTTAGGTGCCTAAATGGCTTTGGCCATCTGGCCTTTAGGAGCCTCGTCTCCTTGAAAGTCAATGGGAATTAGACTCCTAAATCACCTGAAAATGTTATCCTTAAACTAAATCTATGTAAATCTGGTTTTAATCCCATTAAGGACTGGTCTGAACCTGGTTTTGCACCAATTTAATGGCACTGATTACAAACAAATCTGTTTTGCTGTAAATGCTTTTATACTGTTCGAGCTGCATCCACCCGGGGCTGGGGCGATATGAATGAGATAAGTCTCGAATGGAAAACTCAGTGCAAAACTGGTTCGTAGCCGAGTCCCAACCTGAGCTGGACCAGATTTAGCTTAAGTGGCTTCCCTTACCAAACTGAGATTCCATCGGATTGAGAGCGTCCACACTGCAACCTGCACGGCTTTCTCCGAACTGGTTTAGAATCGTGCCCTGAGTGACACAGCTGCAGCTTGGAGCAGAGAGATGAGGCTTTTCCTGTGGGGACGTTAATTTTGCTTTGGGGGTGGGTTGGGGAATCAGTTCTCTATGGCACTAATTCTAAGGGGCCAAACCTCCAGTGGGAAACCCCTTCCCCTATGTGTGTGTGCATGCGTATGTGCATGTGCGTGTGGCGATTTCAGCCTGAAAAGGCTTCCATCAGTGCACCGGGTCCCCACTGGCAGCTTGGCAGCAGTCTTGCTCTGGTAGCCCCAAGGATGGAGGTGCCATTCCAGCCCTCCCCAGTGCCCCCCATTTCCATCCTTTGTCTCCCCACCCACCCTCCCAGTCTCCTGCTTCAAACCCTCTCCTCTGTGTCCTACGGTCACAGTCCCCCACCTCTCAGTATCCCTTCCAGCCCCCCACATTCTCCTGTCTCTCAATTCTCCCTCCCTGCCTCCTTGGGCCTGCCTGATCCCAACTGTCTCCCCTTCCCTCGGCACTGTGGCTTTCCCTCATACCTGTGCCCCACTCCCCCGCCTTGTGTGAGCGCCTTGGCTCCAGCCCCGGGTTCCAGACGGCTCCTGTCCTGGGGTTTCATGCATCGGCTGGATCTTTCCCCTGCAGAGAACTCAGCACCTGGCATGATGAAGCCTGCCGTGTTCCTGCTGCTCGCCCTCCTGGTGCCCGCACACCACGTGGGTGCTCAGTGCCTCATTGACAACGCGATCGATCTGAAGGTGCAGGCAGCAGTCACATCCATAGGTAACTGTCCCGGGGACTGGGGCCCCCTCAGGGATGGGGGCTCACAGGTAGAGGTGGCAGGGGGACGGAACTTGGCAGTGAAAGGAGAAGTGGTCGGGCCACATCCTTTCTGCTGCCGCCTCTGAGCTGACCGGCCTGGGGCTTTGACTTACGCAGTAGAGATTTCAGGGGTCCCGGGTTCAATTCCTGCTCCTGCCCACCCACCGGGGCAACTCTCTCACTGCCCCTCCCAGATCTGCTCCCAGCCAGCCCCACTGAGTGTGTAAACAGGGCTGGCTCCCTTGGGGCTCCCTGACAGTCCTCGGTTTCAGTTTAGAACGGAGCACGGAGCTGGCATTTGTATTCGCTCTGTTCCAGCAGCTGCGCTCTGAGCCCCGTTGTGCAAGGTGCTGCCCGGGCCACGGTGAGAAACGGTCCCTGCCACAAAGAGCTGGCACGTTGAGCAGACAAGGGAAGGACACTCATCCCCATTGCGCAGAGGGGAACAAACCCCAGAGAGACTAAGTGACTCGCCCAAGGTCACTGCCTGGGGCAGAGGCAGGAATGAAACCCACCTCTCCGGGGGCCCAGCCTACTGCCCGGAGGGGGGGTTGGGTTACACCTGGCTAGTGACAGCCGGGACAGAGGCAGCCTCTCTCCACCGGAGCAGGGGTGGGGGGCCGGGGAGAGCTTTCTTCCAATGGCCCTGCTGCCGGCTCTCCCCCATCTCTGCCTCTTGTCTTGCAGTGTCTTCCAGAGCCACGCTAGTCTGCCACGACGTCTCGGCGCGTGGGGCTGTCGTCTCCTGCCCCGCAGGTGAGAGCACTTGGCCGCATGCCCCTCAGCCCCGAGGAGGGAGGGGCCCCTGGGGCACAGATCCCGGCCCCTCTGCAATCCCAGGCGGGGGCGGGGATGGACAAGACGTGCATATGCCATGCCCGGTGCCTGCAGCAGTGACATTCGCAGCACGCCAGCTCCCTGGGGGCAATGGGTGCTGCAGAGCTGGGCCGGGCCCCTGGCATTTCTCACTGGCCTCCCTTGCTCGGTCAGTGGCCTGGCTGCAAGGGAGCCCCCGGGCCATGCTCTGGGTGGGGGGAGGAGGAAGGAACAGGGGACCCCGCCCCCCCATTCCACCACCAGCTGCTCCCCTAACCCCACCCGTCACCCTCCCCCAGGGTTCAAGCCCACGGCCTGCGCCTGCGGGATGGGCTGCGGCTCCTGGGACATTCGCTCCGACTCCATCTGCCACTGCCAGTGCGGCGGCATCGACTGGACGTCCGCACGCTGCTGCAAGATAGGGCTCCAGTGAGGCCGAGACCCAGCCTGGGGCACGGCTGCCCCTGGCCCCCTCGCCGCGGGCCCTGGCACAGAGCCAGGCTGTGTCCCTGGTGCCCAGAGAAATGAATAAACTTGGATCTGCATCTGCTGAGGGTTCTCCGGCTCATTTCTTCCCCTGCCGTCCAGGACTTGGGTACCCAGGGGCCCAGCTCTACCTCCCTCACCTGTTTTCCTGGAGGCTGTGGGGGTCCAGACACTGACCCCCCCCCCCGGTGCTCTGAGCTTCCTTGGGCCTCAGCAGGTGCAGCGCTGGTTTCTCCCATGGCCTCTGGGGCACGTTTCCTGGGCACCGACTCTCAGTCTATGTCCCCTGCAGCCCACCTGCCGTAGGCTTCGGTCCAATGCCGACCCCCCAATAGCCCAGGAGCTGACCCACAAATGCTCCGAAGGTGTGGGGAGCTGGGTCCCGTCTTTGAGGAGCCGCACGGTCAGGGTAGCACAGAGCGCACTGACACTGCGCACAGGGTCCTGGCCCCATTGTTCTTCACTTACCAGATAGAGCCCAGATCATAAAGGAAACAACCATCCCTCGACCGCCGTGCCCCTCACGAGCTCACCTGTCCCAAGGGGATCCTTCGGGTCTGTCTGAATTCACATAGCCAGGTCCCCCTTACCTCATCGGGATCCTGCAGCAGCTGGTGGGGGGTCACTTTGGGGAGCCCCTCCTCTTTAGCTGGTGAAAATGGACAAAGACCCTAAATCAGTGGCCCCCAAACTTTTTAGGCTAACCACCCCCCCCCCCCCCCCCCCCCCGCAACCCCCAGCCGTGCTCTTGCATGCCTCCACTGGGCTGCGGTTGGGAACGGCTGCTGGGATCCAAGGCCGGAGACTGAGGAGGGGCTGCCGGGGCCGGGGGCCGCATCCGGTTGCCAAAGCTGCAGCCAGGCGCTGGGGACCTAGGTTGAGGCTGGGAGCAGGGCTGGGGGCAAGCCAGGGAACCATGGCCAAGGCCAGAGTTATGGTTGCAGGGTGGGGCCAGAGCAGAGTTTGGGGGCAGTGCACCCTCGCCACCCCCCTGGGGGCTGGCCTAGGCCCTGTTGCGCCCCCCTAATGTTCCTCTGCCCCACCAGAGGGGCCCATCCCACAGTTTGAAGACCTTTGCCCTAAATCCATCAGCCCCTACTCTCCTGTCACCCACCTCAGCCTCCCCCGGGGCCCCCAGACCTCAGCCAGGTGCCTTTGTGGCCAGGCGACCCCTCCCCGACAAACCACTGGGAGCCCGGCTATTGTCTAGAGCGGCCGTAGTAGAACAGAGGAGGATTGTCCGGAGTGAACGACCCTTCACCATCAGCCTTTTGCCACTGGCCTTGGGACCGTCACCCGTCAGCTCAGCAGAGAGGTAAAACACGACAGACGGCAGCTGGCCCCTGCACTCCAGGAGGAGTTTGCAGCTTGGGAAAGACACAGAGAGCTCGTCACCCCACACAGAATTCACACCGGGTCCCTGGCTGCAGATGTCCCCACTGGCTGCTCACCTACCCCCTGTGCTCGTGCAACTGGCTGGCGCCGGCTAGTCCCAGCCCCACAGGTCCCCAGGGCCAAATGCTAAGCCAGAAGCTGCCCCTCGTTGCCTGCCTGTCGAATGACTTCTCTAAGGTGCCCGGCCCCTGCTAGCGGTGCTGGCCAGGATGCGCTCTGGACGGGATGTGTGGGAGGGCCGTTGTCCGCAGCATACAGAGGGGAATGGGGGCCCAGCTCCACGGGGGCACTTGGCTGTTGTGACGCTGAGCGTTGAAGCGCCTTGAAATCCGCTGGACTAACGAGGTCGTCCACAAGGCCTGAGCGAGGCGCCCAGGCTGCCCATTCAATGAACGGGGAGGATGGGATCCACAAAAGCCAGCACGCTAGGTGGGAGCCACCTCAGCCAGCCAATGGGAAAAGAAGGGTGTGGGCTAAGCCCCGCCCCTCTCCTGGACTTTGGTGCCTAGGGCCACGTCTACACTAGGGACGTGGCAGTGGTGCATGGAAACGCTTCCTGCGGTGATGGCAATGGTGTTTCCATCGCCGCCCAAACTCCACCTCCCCGGTGACAGCGACGAGAGAAATATTCTTCTGGCAGCAGAACCGCGGCCATGGGCCAACCCTCCCCAAAATAAAAAAGGCTGGCCATGCAGCCGCGCATGCCAGATGTGGGTCACCTCCCTTTGGAGCCGCGCCACCAGCCCGCTGCCTTTGTGCTCCAGGAGCAGGAGCGCTGGAAACTCCCTAGAAGTTGGGGGGACCTCTAGCGCCCAGACCGTGGCCCTGCTGTTACCCACCCCCGAGGGCACCCCACCCTTTCCCAGTCTGTAGGGTTCTGGGGAAAGGCACCTTCCCTTACCCAATTCACACTCTAGGGTTCAGGGTCACCTGTACCCAGTTTGTAGGATTCGGGGTGAAACTAACTACCCACCCCCTTTCCCAATTCACAGGGCTCACAGTAGATTACTGTGGGTTTTCAGGATCTTTTATCAGTGAGAGACTCTTACACAGTAATAACCTTAACCTCTATTTGTTAACACTGACCAAACATAGCACACGTGGTATGCACACAATGCTGTGCTCACCAATCCTGTTCAGGCAGGTGGACTTTCCTTGTTGGCCAGGTCGGGTCAGCCTCGTCTGGGTTCTGGTTGCTGCACGCCACGGTCGTGCAGAGGTTTCTAGCAGCTCTGATCTGGGACTGTGTCTTGGAGAGGGATTCTTTTTCCTTTGGGTCTTTCCTTCTTCTTCTTGTTCCCCTTTTCTTCCAGCGGGTCTCCCTCTTGAACCCCCGTTTTTATAGTCTTGCTTAGCTATACCTTCACCAATCATATTGCAAAATAATTCCTTGACCAATCCTAAGAGAGTGTGAAAGAATTCTTTAACCAATCATCCCTGACCGCCTTAATTGATTTAAAGCTTTCACACCTGAAACATTTATATTCATAAACATGAAATATGTATGACTCTATGGAACAACCAAAGAACCTGACAGAAATCATTCAGACAAGCCATAGAGAAGTGGGGGCCATAAAGACAAAGCAATAAGAAGCGTAGGTTTTACAACCACAGCTTTTGAGAGTGATTCCTTGCCAGGCAGAACGCTATTAAACAAGGATTTCTTTACACCTTGTTATTTGGCTGGTGGTGGTAGGTACTATTAGGACAGTGGCGCCTTGTTAACAATCTGGGCACTGGTGACTCCCCCCTATTTCTGGGGAGCTTCCGGCAGTCCTGGGCATAGCCTCCCCCAAACGAAAGACTCACGTGCAGCCTATGGGAGTCAGGTGGGCTGATCCGTGGTGCTCAGGGGCACGAATTTGTCACCCCGAGGGCCATGTCTGTGCCATCCCAACTTTGACACGTCTGGCAAGCCCAAGCGTGCAGGGAGGTGCTTGTCTCCTTGGGACCGGGAGCAGCTATGCATTCAGCTGCCGATCCTGGTGGTGGGGCCCAATGCCATGGGTGCACTGAGGGCTGGCGAGCAGAGCACATGAGGAGAAGAGGAGCCTGGCCTCCTTCTCTCCTTCAGCCCACTGCTCAGGGCTGTCGGAGGGATGAGGAACGCTCCCTGGTTCGAGTCCCCCCTCGGCCTGAGTGAAGCAATTTGAACAGGGATCTAGCACCTCGCAGTGGCGGGCCCTTAGGCTAGAGAGCCAGTCTTGCATTTGGGGTGGCCCAATTAAATATTTAATTATTCAACTAATTAGCGTGAAACAACTTCAGTAGAAGAGCTGCCCACACAGAATGGCCCCGAGCAAGCAGCGCCTAACAACAGGACATGGCCCCTCAGCTTCTTTGGTGGCTCTGGGCCAGAGAGCCTGGCCAGCTCACCCAGGCAGATGGCTGCAAAGCAGGGAATTAAACCAGGACCTCCCAAGGCCTAGCCAGCACCCTAACCATTGGACCACCCTTCCCTCCCATAGGTGCTGTGCATTTTCATGCCCAAGTTGCCCCTTCAGTCTCTCTCACTGCCCACCCACCTGGATTCACTCTCAGTCTGGGGCTGTTGGGTCATTCTGCGTTTCTCTTTTGCCCTGTCAGACAGCCCTGGGGAGATATTTGCTCCAAGCTCTTCTCCCAGCAGCACCTGCTTTCCCTTTCCTAGGAGCTCCCAGCGGCTCTGGGGCCCGCTCCAGAATTTCACACCCTCTGATTGCTCTTCAGTGTCACCTGGTGCCAAGAGACTGCAATCAGGGCAGCCCCACACGTGCATCCCGTCAGACGGTGGGACTCTGCTGCCTTCATTTCCTGCCCTTGTGCTAAAGATCCAAGGCTAGATCCCCGTTGCTGTAAGTCTGCGCCACTGTCGTCAGCCGAGTGACACCGATTTACATCAGCTGGGGGTCTGGCCCCGTGTTTGTGCCTCATGCCTTGCACTAAGGGAGTGGCGTAGGCAAGGGCTGGTCCCAGGGGCACGGCCTGGATCCAGGCCACCAAAAACCAGCTGTGCCCCACGCCTCATGGCTGGGGCAGGACCCACAGGCTGCGGGGGCAGCTCTGGCCGCCAGCCGGCTGAGCTCAGCGAGCTGGAAGCTGGGAGCAGGGGCCAGGCCAGCCCGGGGAGTGGGGATGGAGGCAGCTGTCGAGTGGTTGCAGGACAAACTCAGAGTGTCTCAAGGGCTTCACAGGAACAAGCACAAAGGAGGCTGGTGCTTGAAACCAGCTCACAGGGACATTGTACAGAGACAGCGCCTGCCCCCCTCGTGTCTCCTGCCACACACACGTTGAGTGGGCAGGGCTGGGGGGGCAGATTCTTTTCCCTTTTTGTGTATGAGTCTTCAGTACATCAAATATCCCATTATCTGTCTGTCTAATCGAACATACCTGCCCCCTCTCAAGCCATTAGCCCTCTTCCCCTCCACCCCCAGACTCCGTGGGTATCAATGGTGCTGCTACCCCCAGCCATCCACCCCGCTAGGCACAGCAGGTTTCAGCCCCTGCAGAATCACCCCTGTTGCCCTGTGTCCTGCCCCTGTGCCGAAGGGGGCGGAAGGGGAGGTTCACCCCGCAGTGTGTGCGGAGCTGGGGCCAGGCAGCTCCATGGACGAACAAGGCCCAGTGGCTCCATCCTTCTCCAACCCTGAGCCCAGGGGCTGCACCTCTCCCTGCCCGTGGGAAGCTCGCAGCAGTGACAGGATGCCCCAGATCACAGGAGCTCCATGTGCCTGGACTCCTGGGTTCTATCCCCAGCTCTGGGAGGGGAGTGAGGGCTAGTGGTTAGAGTGCGGGGCAGGGCTGGGGGTCAGGACTCCTGGGTTCTATCCCCAGCT
>ML675652.1:8579048-8624392 GCA_007922155.1 Mesoclemmys tuberculata
AGCCACGGATAGAACCCAGGAGTCCTGGCTCCCAGCCCTCCCTCCCTCCCCACACTAACCACTAGACCTCACACCCCAAGCCACCGATAGAACCTAGGAGACCTGATGCCCAGCCCCCACTGCTCTAACCATTAGACCCCAGTTGGGAATAGAACCCAGGAGTCTTGACTCCCTGTCCCCTCCCCCCCCACGGAGGGGAATTACCACTGGCTGGGGACCGCTCAGTGCAGCACCCAGCAGCATGGCCAAGGAAGCTATCCCCAGCAATGCCGGCTGGGCGAGGAGGGCTCCCCTGCCCTGTCTCTACTGGATCAAGCCTCCCTCCATCCCTGGCCTCAGTTTCCCCTGTTTCCGTGTTTCCTCCCTACAGGGAAGGAGCTGGGCAGGTCTGGCCTGTAGGACACAGCAACTGGTCCCAGCTACAGCGCCCCCCTGGCCTGGGTTTGGAGGCATGGCTGGGTCACCGAGGATGGATGTAGAGCCCTCCCCGTCGGGCACCAACGGCTCTTGGGCACTGGTGCCCACGCCTGCCTCCCACCTGGAGACGAGTGTGCCGGGGGGCCTTGGCAGGAGGGGGCTGTGGATCTTTAACAGCAGCGGGGAGGACACGTCACCCCCATTCCTGACGGACGCTTGGCTGGTGCCACTCTTCTATGCCCTCATCATGCTGCTGGGGCTGGTGGGCAACTCGCTCGTCATCTACGTGGTGTCCAAGCACCGGCAGATGCGAACGGCCACCAACTTCTACATCGGTGAGCTTTGCCCTAGGTCCCCCAGCACCAGCCCCCTGCCCCAGGGCACCTTCCCTCCCCCCACTGGGTCCCCCAGCACCAGCCCCCTGTCCCCGGGCACCTTCCTTCCCCCATCTGGATGCCCCAGTGCCAGCCTCCCCTGCCCCCAGGCACTTTCCCTTCCCTGGCCAGGTGCCTAGCGCCAACCTCCTTCCATCACTGGCTACCTTCCTTCCCCCAGCTGGGTGCCCCAGCGCCAGTCCCTCCACACCTGGGGGCCTCCCCACGCCCCTGGTGGGTGCTTCAGCACCACCCCACCAACCCATCCCTGTGCACCTTCCCCCTCCTGGCCTGAAACGCCTCACCCCCAGGGATCGTCATCCTGGCTCAACAGCATGGACTGGACTGTCCATTTGCGAGAAGGTGGCACTGCGTTCCCCTGCTTTGCCCCTCAATCCTGACCCGCAGCCTTCTGCTCCCCCGGTTCAGGCCTCCCTCAACACCCCCAGCTCTGCCAGTTCCCTGTCGCACCCGGCTCCCTGCCGTTATAACAGCACCCGCTCTGCTGCGCTTAGGGTCAAGCCTTGCTTTCTGTTTAAAGAGAGTCTGTTCCAAGTCCTCTGAAATCCACACGCCGCCGCCGATTGTCTTTCAAATTGCTGTGCTCATGGGGGCCTGGGCTAGAGTAAGTGACCCGCATTTGGGGTTATGTGAGCAAGGGAGTCCCGAGACACAGCCCCCCTCAAAACCCAGCTCTTTACAACACCAACCTGTTCTCACGTCTTTTGCCAACAGCTGGGGCTCAAACTACAGCTGTGAAGTAATAGATCTCAGCCACTTGGCATTTAGTGCCTGGCACCCACGGCCAGCCGGGGGAAACGACCTTAGCGGGGGGGACGCTGGCTCAGCGTGGGCTGAACTGCTGCTCCGGAGACTGAACTTTGTAGGTGTATCCCGAGGAGGGTTCGGGGAACAGCAATGGGCCAGGCAGGTTAAAGGGAAGGGGTGGTTCAAGGGGTTTGGTGCTATGGGGCCTGAGTTGCACATGTGTGTTGGGAGTTTGAGCCCCACCTGGGGCAACTTTCAGCTGCTGTGTCTCAGGTGTGTTCTTTGCTCCTTCTGGAAGTTTCCTGAGACCAAAATTTCAGGTGTCCGAGTGATAGTTGAGGGCTCTGAAATCCCCAGGCAGGCTCTGATTTCGGATGGGCCAGGGAAGCGGCGTTGATTACACGGAGTGGAGCTGATAGCCAGGGAGGGGAATGTAGGCACTTTCCCTGAGAAAAGGCAGTGAGTGGGATCTGAGGACACCAAGTCATTGGGTCGGCTGTGCCAGGGGTTCCCAGTGCATGGCCCCCCGGCCAGGAGCGGCTCAGATTCTCCGCACGTATCTGGGGCAGAGGGAGGGAATGGGGGGGGGGGGTCTGGAGCAGTCTTGGGAGGATGCAGGGAGGGGAGTTAGGGGGAGAGAGAAAGAGGGGTTTGCTGCACTGGGGGAGGGCTCTGGCCAGGGGAAGGCAGCGGGGATAAAGAGGGGTAGGTGGAAGGCTGCCATCTTTAAATCCAAGTGGAGAATGTGGGGCTGACAGGCCCCCCGTCGACAATCCTCAGTCACCGACCCAGCACCCAGCACTTCACTCCCAGGGGGCTGCTCTGAGTGCATCAGGGATGGGGGACTTAGCCCAGGCCCTGGTGGTCATACAGATCCCATACAGACCCCATCACCCAGTGCCCACCAGTTACTGATGGTCTGTCCCTGTGGGCAGGCCAGGGCTGTTATCCTTGGAGAGGCCAAGTGATTTGGTCTATGGTGAGTTGGTCTATGGCTGAGCCAGGGATTGAATCTTGGACTCCCAACTCCCACCTGAGCCGCCGAGCAAGCCAGCCCTCCCCTGCCTCCACTGGCCCGTCCCCGTCACGGCCCCATCCCCTGATCCCAGCTCCATGTCTGTTCCAGCAAACCTGGCGACCACGGACATCATCTTCCTGGTGTGCTGCGTCCCCTTCACCGCCACGCTCTACCCCCTGCCCAGCTGGGTCTTCGGAGACTTCATGTGCAAACTCGTCAACTACCTGCAACAGGTGGGGCCGGCCGGGGGGGACCGGCTGGGGGGGGCATGCGTGAGTGTGTGCTGGGGAGGGAGTTGCTCATACCGGGGGCTCTGTATGGTCCCAGGAGGGGGAGAATTGGGTGGGGTTTGGGTCACTCGGCTGCTCTCCCTCTCTGCAGGTGACGGCGCAGGCCACCTGTATCACCTTGACGGCAATGAGCGTGGACCGCTGCTACGCCACCCTCTACCCACTGCAGTCTCTGCGCTACCGCACCCCACGCGTGGCGATGGGCGTCAGCGTGGCCATCTGGATCGGTGAGCGGGGTGTGTCAGGGGGAGGGGAAGGGGTCTCCCGGGGGCAGTGGGAGGAAGGGAAGGAGGCAGAAGAGCCGGGTCCCTGAGTGTGCACCCAGGACCCAAACCTCGCACAGCTCTTGTAAAAGGCTCCCCGGGATTCCTGGCCTGACTCCAGCCAGTCCTGAGCCTAGCAGCGCAGCCCCATACCCAGCCCAAGGGCTTCTCTGGCATCTCTGAATGGGGGCAGCGGGTATTAATATTTGTGCCTTGGCATCTGATGATCAATAGAAGCTTCCACCTTCTATAATCCTCCAGCACCCATGCATCTGCTAATTCACCTCAATCCAACCCACAGCCCCCAGCTGGCCCAGCTTGGGCGCCTCTCAATCTTGATCCGCAGCCCCCTTCTGTCCCAGTCCTGGGATCCGCCACCCACAGCTCCGCCAGTGCCCCTCAGTCCACAACCCTCTGTTATCTCAGCCATGTGCTCTCACCAGCAGCTCGGCTGGCACCTCTCAATCTCGACCTGCACCCCCTGCGCTCCCCACCTCAGCTCTGTTGTTGCCCCTCAATCCTGACCCACTGCCCTCTGCTAGTCTAAGCTCCTGGGTCTTTGCTGAGCACAGACGGATGCTAGCCCCGAGCCCCTCCACGCTGATCATTCTCAGCAATTCATGAATGGGGTGGGATGTGCCTTATGCTCAGAGCCATGGCTGGAAGCTAGGTCTCTGCAGAGCACTAGGCCCATCAAGCCCTTCACCCCTCTGCCCTCCTGCCCCCAGGCTCCTTCATCCTCTCGCTGCCCATGGCCATATACCACCGCACTGAGGTGGGTTACTGGTACGGGCTGCGCACCTACTGCATCGAGGCCTTCGTCAGCAAGAGCCAGGAGCGCGGAATCATCCTCTACAGCTTCATGGCCGTCTACTTGCTGCCCTTGCTCACCATCTGCCTCTGCTACTCCGCCATGCTCAAGCGTGTGGGGCGCCCCATCGTGGAGCCCGTCGACCACAACTACCAGGTGAGCCAAGGGGCAGCAAACTGGGGTGGCTCTGTATTGGGGACGCCCTCTGCCCAATATATCTGGGAGCCCCATCACCCAGCCCCAGGACTTTTTTCAATAGGGCTTGGAGTCCTGACCCCCAATTCCCCTGCTCTAACCACTAGACCACAGTCCCCTCCCAGAGCCAGGGATAGAACCCAGACCCAGAGTCCTGACTTCTAGTCCCCCTGCTGTAAACCAGGCCTCTCTGTTCCTGATCCTCTCTCTCAGCAGGTACAGCACCAGTCTGAGCGCTCGGTTGCTATGCGGGCCAAGGTGTCCAAGATGGTGGTGGTGATCGTGGTACTCTTCACCGTGTGCTGGGGCCCCATCCAGCTCTACCTCCTCTTCCAGGGCTTCTACGGCAGCTTCCAGGCCAACTACGAGACCTACAAGATCAAGACGTGGGCCAACTGCATGTCCTACGCCAACTCCTCCATCAACCCCATCGTCTACGCCTTCATGGGCGACAGCTTCAGGAAGTCCTTCAAGAAGGCCTTCCCCTTCCTCTTCCAGCGCCGGGTGGGAGATGGCGCCGTCCTCTCCGGCTCCCGCAATGCTGAGATGAAATTCGTCACTGAGGAGACCTAGTCCCAGCCCCGCGGGGGTCCCTGAGGCCTCCCAGTCTTTCCAGTGTTGTGCGGCCTGCCCCTCCTGGCTGTGGATGCTGAGATGATAAATCCAATACGGCTGCAGGGCCATGTTGATGTTGCTCAGGGCAAGAGGCTGTCCCTGGAATGGAAGCTGTGGTGACTGGCTCTTCAGTGTCCCTGGCTTGGAAGTGACCAGTGCTAGTCAGTGCTGGGGGGTCCTTCCCAAAGTGCCTTCTTATTTGGGGTTCCTCTGTGCCCAGGCTGAGGCATCCTAACGGTCCAAATACTGAGGAGGCCGGAAAGGAGCAGACACTTTGGGAAGTGTGGGTCCTGGTGCCCCTAAACCTGACACCCTCCCCTTCGGACCCCCGACCCCGCTGTAGCAATGTCCAGGGCATTGGAAATAAAGATCTTTGGTTTTGTAAGGAGACTGGCCTGATGTTTCAGGGGGTGGGGGTGTCCGGCATGGGGGGCTCCTATGCCAGGTTGGAGGGCTGAGAGCAGAGCCAAGTCACCTAACAAGGGGACCATTAGTGCCAGCAGATTAACTCATGCACGGGGACCTGAGATGAGACACCCCCATCTGCCCCCCGGTCCCTTTGGCCCAGCCGCTGAACAGCCCTCAGCTAGCAGGATGCTGTAGTCCCTAGCGCACAGGGCTAGTCTGGATCTGGTCAGCTAGCAGGTCCATTTATAGCGCTCCCATCAGGCCCTCTGCTACGCCTCCCATGCAGCTCCGTGCAGCCAATGGGGTTTAAAAACAAAGCCGCTAGCCAATGATGGCAACCCTTCCACAGAGGCTTGCTGGCCAATCCAAAGCAGTGCTGCTCAGCCAGCCGGGGTGGGGGTCCTGTGTGGGGAGACGTGGGACTGAAACAGACAATACCCATCCCTTCCAGAGTGGCCATCAGGGAGCCCTGTTGCTATGGGGTGAGGGGCAGGTCAGATTTGGGATGCCTGGGCAGGGGGGTTCTCCTTCAGCCTGCTTCAGAGTCTGTTCCCGTGGGAGCTTCCAGTGCAGCGGGTGTGATGCCCACCGTCTTGGCAACTGGGGACATCCAAAGCTGAAAGCAAGAGCTACAAAACCAGGGCTGGGGCTGGCACAGCCTCATGTCCTTTGGGGATGAGGCCCAGAGATGGCAGCCTTCCGATTGTTAGAGTCACTGCAGACTGTTCCAGAGGAGAAACGCGCACACCACACACTCCCATCCCTGTTTCTGCTTTACTGCTTTCCCGCATCCTCCAGAGCGGAAGCACATGGCTTGTGGAAAAACCACATCAGCCATACAATAAAAGGCTCCCCAAACAACCTCCTTTATCCAACCGTTTCAGTGTCAGAAAATCTGCTGGGGTCGCGATGGGTTCGTGGGCAAAATGGGCTGAATAACCTCTTTGCAGCGAGTAGCTGGGCCTGGTTCTGTCTGCAGTCCCTTTTCATGGCTGCTTTCTTATCGCCTGCATTTAAACAGTGCCTTGCGTCCCAAACTGCTAGAGTCGCAGGAATGCACTGGGCAGGGGGGGGGGCAGCGCCAGCCCCAATGCCAGTGAAAAGGGGCATGAAGAGGAGCTACAAAGAGGGGACAAAAATTGTCAGAGCTGGTTGAAAATTTTAGCTGCTTTGGCTGAAATTTTGCTTAGAAAACTCGGGAACACTCTTTTTGAAAATGTCAAAACAAGGTCGAAAGTTTTGAAAATGTCAAAATTTCAGCATTGTCAGAACAAAGTTTGGATTTTTGTTTTGAACGACTTTTCATTTACAATTTTCCTTTTTTATATATTAAAAAAATCAAGGGTCAATATTGAAATATTTTGTACTTATCAAAAGCAGAACATTTGGATTGCCCTGAAACAATTTCTCCCCTAGAGTTTCATTTAGAGAAAAGTGTTGAAATAGCGTCCTGATTTGGAACAATTTTTTTTTTTTTGAAATTTTGAGCAGGTTGGAGAGTCCATTTTTTGATAGCTCTCCTCTGCTGTGCAGATCTGCCCCCTGGAAACCCATGTGCCCTGTCATCCCTTTGGGTACATCCTTCCCTGAGGGTGCTGGTACAAAGAACTGGTGCCTACACTAGGGAGAGGTATATTTTTAACTCCACAAGCCACCTTGTGCTAAATTACAGCTTGCTTTGAGATTTTTAACGTGTTAGTTATTGCATAGGTAATATACAACTTTTTAGCTAGTGGTGACAAGGACAGAGGCACCGAATGAAAGAAAGATGGTGCTGTTGTTAGTGCGTAAGATTCAAAATGGGACAACTAGGATTCAATTCCTTGTTCTGCTGCTAACTCCCTCTTGGGCTTCAGTTTCCCGGTGCATTATGGTATGATGCTCTGTGGAATATGAATGATTATTTATAATATTACTGATCCCCATATTACAGCATTGCAATAAATATCGTATAGGATCTGCCATGCAAGGTACCGATGGAAAAGTCATGATACGCTAAAATTCATAAGCACGTTATAGGGATGTGTCAGTTTTGTATTATGAGTTCTAAATACGTTTGGAATATTTGTATTTCAAACTCGTGCTGTGTTTCTGGGTGACACCCCCAGACAGGATGGTAACAGCACTCGCCCTGCTCGATGGCGCATCAAGGGAACTCCAGTGTACAATGAATCCAGTGAAAGAACCCAGGGGATACACCTTATGCGTCATCAGGACATGTAAGAACGTGCTGATGGACAGAGGACTCTGAGGCTTTTCCATGCCATGGGGCTGTGTTTATGACAAAGGAAGTACAAGCCTCATGGCAGAAACTATAAAATGCAGCTGCACCATCTCCATCTTGTCTTCATTGCTGCTTCCTACCTCTGGATCAACTCAGCTACAATTGAAGCTGTGAAACAATCGACTGAGACCCATCCAGGGATTGGATGGACACCAGTGGGACTGTGCAAGCCTGCCAACTCCACCATTCTGCTAAGAATCTGATATATGTGGACTTTGAAGTCATTTGTATGTGTCTGATTGCTTTGACCATTTAACATCTCGCTTCTTGTTTGTTTCTTTCCTTTTATAATAAACCTTTAGTTTTAGTTACCAAAGGATTGGCTGGCAGCGTGGGATTTTGGGTAAGGTTTAAACCAGTATTGATCTGGTAATGTGGCTTTGGAAATCAGGAGAGCTTTTGATAAAGGGACTAGAGTTTTAAATAATGTGTCTCTTTAATGGACCCAGTTGCTGATTGGGAGCCAGAGACTGAAATGCAATAAAGGGGCCTGTGTATTTCTTCTTGTAGCTTCTTGATAACCAGTGTGGGAAACCAAGAGCACTGTTTGTGACTGGTCAAGGAATCTAACTTCAGTGTTACCCACCAGTGCTGGGAGAATCTGCTGTCCTCCCCTGACCTTGGCATTTTCAAGTGGGCTGCCCTAGGCACGGACGGGTCACGTATGGTGTAGTCTATAACTATATGATCACATGCAATTTTTTCCACCAGACCCCTGCCTCATTCAGTGCAAAGGATGGACCTAGTCAAAAGGTTGTTTTCTGTGGCCCCAGACTTTATTTACTGAACATTATTCAAACCCTGCTCTGAAGACAGAATTATTAATTTCTTCTTGGGCTTTTCTATGGTGTTCATCGCTATGACATCCGAGTGCTTCACACGATATATTCTCACAAGACCCCTGGGAAAAGAGGAGGCCTGACCCCTATTTCACAGATGGACACTGAGGCACAGGGAGATTAAAGGCAAAAGTATCCACTACTTTTGGGTGTCTGATGTGAGTCACTTGGGACCTGATTTATTTGGCATGTTCAAAGCACAGCTCCCACAGACTACAGCTGAGCTGTGAATGCTCAGGGTGTCCGGTCAGGCACTCGAGACACAAGGAACACAAAATTAGTGGAAAGTTTGATTGAAGTGTCTTGTCCAGCAGCACACAGGAACTTGGTGACAGAGGCAGGGATCAAATCCAGTTATCCAGGACAAGATTCAACTGCCTCAACTGTGACACCCTCTTTCCTCAGCCTGCCATCCCTGTCTCACTCACTCCTCACCTTCCAACTTCTGCAACGAGGCAGGGCTCCTACAAACAACAGCCTCCTTCTCATACAACTCGGCCCTAGACCAAGTCCAACCTATGCATTGAATGAGACAGGGGCCCAGTGCCAAACATAGCATGCAGGCACATAATTCAAGACTGTCCCAGAATGCGTGTGGGGCAGAGTTAAGATAAATCAGCCAACTTTTATTCTGGCATTTCCTAACTTTGAAGTGCTTGACTCTGCAACCTTAATAATGTTCTTTTACCTCATTTTTAGGTGTAATTTCCTGTTTTTAAAAAAGCAACGGACCCCTTTTGCCCTTTTGTGCAGGGCAGGAGGGGCCCCCAGCTCCCACTGGAAGGCGCCACCCCCCCAACTGCCCCGGGGGGGGGTCTGTATCTGTGAGGCGAGGCGGGGACACGCTGCTTACCTCTTCCTGCTTGGGGGACTTCTATGACTCATTGCGGTGTCCCCCCCACGCACTTACCTGCCGCATGGCACCTGCCTGTCTTGCTCCAGCCCTGCAGCCCAGAAGGCACCTGGTGCCTGGCCCCCCTCCTCGGTACACCACTGCCTCTGCCTCAGAGCCTCATCTGATCTCAGTCCCACCCCCCCATTTCCCTCCCTGGTTCTCAGTCCCAATCTCTTCTGCCCCCTGGTGCAAGTCCCCATCTCTTTACCCAGTTGGTCCCAGTCTCCACCCTAAATCCCAGTTCCAATTGCCTTCTCCCTCCTCCACACCAAACTTCATCCCCAGTCTCCTGCCCAGATTCCGTGTCCCAATCTGCTCCCTTGCCTCTCCCCAAGGGCTGGCCTGCCTAGCTTCAGACTGGAGCATGCAAACTGTAGACAAAATCTCTGGGAGTATTTAACAGCAAAGCTCTAGCCGGTCTCAAACCATGATTTTTCAAAGACGTAGACTGTGTTCGAATTTGGGTGGATTTTCACCAGAAGAGCAAAAAGCCTGTCCCTCATACAAAGGCCTCTCCCCAGCCGAATTTCAAGTCCTAGAGGTGCTAGAGAATCTCAAAGAATAGGGCATGAGGTTCATTTCACACACACACAAGAATGCATCTTTCTCTAGCTTTGTTCTCAGAAAGGGGTAAAGTCAGGCAAATTTCTAAGCAACTAACAACAGGGTCTTATCATAGGAAATGTTGGGCTACCATAATAATGGACATCTCTGTCTGCAGTGCTCATAATCAGCCCTTCGCTTCTCTCCTTGGCCTCCTCCCCACCTCACCCTGCACAAGGGCACGCTCCTGAGCAGTGCAGCACGTTGAAAATAATCTGGCGTCCCTACCACGTATCCTGTAGTTACAAATGTTGGCTCAATCATCTGATCCCTTGAATGTATTGGCCACATATATCATGTGCTGCTGGATTTCTTCCTGTGTTGGCTGCGCAAAGCTCTATAAATGATTCCCACTGTTGCTTGACCGTTTACAATCAAATAAATCGCAGTGAAAATACCCACGTCTTCTCCTACTCCTCCCCAAATTTTAAAGCCTTTCACCCAGTAGTACTCTGATGTGAAGGTAGGGTGAAAGACAGCAAGAGTTCTGATCACAGAATCATAGACGATTAGGGATGGAAGGGACCTCAGGGGGTCATCTAGTCCAACCCCCTGCTCAAAGCAGGACCAACCCCAACTAAATCATCCCAGCCAGGACTTTGTCCAGCTGGGCCTTAAAAACCTCTAAGGATGGAGATTCCACCACCTCCCTAGGGAGCCCATTCCAGTGCTTCACCACCTGCCTAGGGAATTTTTTTTCCTAATATCCAACCTAGACCTCCCCCACTGCAACTTGAGACCATTTCCCCCAGTTCTGTCATCTGCCACCACTGAGAACAGCCTCGCTCCATCCTCTCTGGAACCCTCTTCCAGGCAGTTAAAGGCTGCTATCAAATCCCCCCTCATTCTTCTCTTCTGCAGACTAAACAAGCCCAGTTCCTTCAGCCTCTCCTCATAAGTCTTGTGCTCCAGCCCCCTCATCATTTTCATTGCCCTCCACTGGACTCTCTCCAATTTGTCCACACCTTTTTGTAGTGGGGGGACCCAAAACTGGACACAGTACTTCAAATACAGCCTCACCAGTGCCGAATAGAGGGGAATTATCACTTCCTGCCATCTGCTGGCAATGCTCCTCCTAATGCAGTATCTGTCAGCCTTCTCGGCAATAAGAGCACACTGTTGACTCATATTCAGCTTCTTGTCCACTGTAACCCAGAGGTCCCTTTCTACAGAACTGCTGCCTAGCCCGTCAGTCCCCAGTCTGTAGCTGTGCATGGGATTCTCCCGTCCTAAGTGCAGGACTCTGCACTTGTCTTTGTTGAACCTCATCAGATTTCCTTTAGCCCAATCCTCTAATTTGTCTAAGTCACTCTATATTCTATCCCTAGCCTCCAGTGTATCTATCACTCTTCCCAGCTTAGTGTCATCTGAAAACTTGCTGAGGGTGCAATCCACCCCATCCTCCAGATCATTCATGATGATGTTGAACAAAACCAGCTGCCACACCAACCCCTGGGGCACTCCACTTGCGACTGGCTGCCAACTAGACATCGAGCTGCTGATCACTACCCATTGAGTCTGATGATCTAGCCAGCTTTCTATCCACCTTATTCATCCAACCCATACTTCTGTAACTTGCTGGCAAGCATACCATGGGAAACCGTATCAAAAGCTTTGCTAAAGTCAAAGTGTATCATGTCTATCGCTTTCCCCACTTCCACAGAGCCAGTCACCTCGTCCTAGAAGGCAATAACGAGGTAGTGCTGGCTCGCAGTGGAGTGTAATCATGACACAGGGTAGCAAATTTCCATGTTCATTAACATTTGTGTCCCCAGATCGATTTTTTGCTAGCCCTCCCTCCAAAAAAGGGAAAATTGTGTCTAAAATGTTTGGACTTTTCGAAGAGCTGTATTTTAAAATATAAACGTTTGGAAACAAAAGTAATTTTTTTTTTAAATGGAGGCAACTTTTTGTACTGTTTTTTCAATCACCCGTGATAACAGTGACATATATTGGTACCATTGCGCTCTAATGCTTCCTGGGCAAGGAGTCCAGAGAGCTTTCAATGCTAATGAATTAACCCTTGTGCTCAGTGGTGAGGAAATATTGTTTTTCTTTCCATTCCTTTAGGCACTAGGCTGGAACTCAGCAGACCTGGGTTCAAGCCCCAGCTTTGCCACAGACTCCCTGTGTGACCTTGGGCAAGTCCTTTCACTGCACTGTGCCTCAGTTTCCCATCTGTAAAATGGGGATAATGATCCTTCCTTTGTCAGACTGTGAGCTCTTTGGGGCACTGATTGTGTCTCACTCTGTGTCTGTGCAGCACTTGGCACAATGGGGCCCTCTTTCTGGCTGGGGTCTCAGTGCTGCCATGATATACATTTTACTGATGGGGAAACTGAGGCACAGAAAGGTGAACTGATTACCCGTCACATAATAAGCCTACAGCAAAGCCAGAGACAGAGTCCTGACTCTCAGGTTCCCCTGTCTAACCACTAGACTCCACTCCCCTCTCAGAGCTGGGAATAGAACCCAGGAATCCTGGCTCCTCTCCCCTCTGCTCTAATCACTAGACCCCACTTCCCCCCAGATCAAGGAATACAACGTAGATCATTTGAATCCCACAGCTGGGTTCTAGTCCCTGGAGTCTGCCTTTCCTCCTCATTGCTGTTAGGTCTACTCCACATTGTGGCATAATTGTGGCAGGGATTATGTGCCAGAAGGTTTTATTTTCTCTTGTCGGAAGCAATCTCTAACAGGCTGATGAAAAATGGACCTACCCCGCAGGGGGGGTGGATGTGAATGGGATTTCAATACCTGTTAAAACGTCACAATGGTCTTCCTCTCTAAAACAGGAACACGGCAGATTAGGCTGTATATACCCAACACCATGGAACCTGGGATTTTTCACTGTCCAAGGAAGGGAGCTCTTACTGTCCAGGGCTTCACAACTAGTGCAGAGCTGCACATCAGGGACATTCTGAATTATGCAACAAGGTCAGGGAGAGAACGCAGCCACTGCTTCAAAGCCCTAGCCGCCTGCCACTTGAGCTAACCGAGAATCCCTGGATAGAGCCGATGACACACAGATGATCAGATGAAGAGAGACCGAGTGTGTGACATTCTCCCCTGCAATCTGGACTGGTGTGTAGCTGTGTCACCCCAATTCCTCGCTTCTGGGCCCCATCTTACTCCACTTGGCTGTGTGAACCACCCACTCCTGGGTCAGTCCCTGACCAGCCTCCCGCGAGTAATCGGTCCCTGAGTTAGTGAAGGAGTGCTTCTGGCCAGCTGCTCATGAGATTGACCTCGGCTAACCCCATGCGCCCCAGATGCAACCCCGGGAACTGCCATCTTGCAGGGGTCAGTGTTGTACACTGCCCCCTGCAAGCTCTTTTACATTTCTCCGTCAGTTTATCAAAGAAATTGTTATGCACCAGCTCTGTCACGCTAAGTGAGGTCTCTGTCCACACTCAATCCGCATGCCTTGTTTTAGCTAGAACAGACAAATAAATGTCTTGACTGCAGCGAGACTTTAAGTGATCATAAATTAGATTAATATAAATCAAGAGATTAATAATGCATCAGGGAGTTGGTCACAATCAACTAAAAGGTAGCTTGCATCCTAAACTAAAATTAATATTTCAGTCTGTGATGTTAGCTTACCCACAGCTGGCTGTAATGACTCTTGCAACCATCCCCCAGTCCCCGTGGGATGCTGTCATTCCTTGATGTCGCTTAGAAGATGGATTCCAAGGGAGAGCCACGAGACAAAGATGCCTCTTTCGTTTAACAAGTTCCCTCGATCCCCTGGAGTCAGGTGATAGACCATGTCTGGCAATGGGCATGATTTCATCCACTTGAGCCAAAGTGCTCAAAGGTGCGTAGGCCAGCCCATTGTTCCTGTGTGACTGCCTCTGCTGGGCATAGAACCTCAGCTTTGTGTTTGTCTGCATCTATTCAAGCCATGTGAGACGCACGTTTGGGGATATGACGTAGCACAGTTTCATGTCTGTACATATGTGTGATATCGCAGGAAACATGCTCCCATAACAATAATGTTCGGTCTGCCATGAGCGTTCCAAAAACACCTTACATGACATACTTTGCATCAGACCATACACCGTTACACAGTAAGGGTGAACGTGAATGATACACACAGCACACGAGAAGGATGGGGTGCAGCGTGTCACAGAGGGAACTGGGCTTCTTAAGTTTGCAGAAGAGAAAATTGAGGGGGGATTTGACAGTGGCCTTCAACTATCTGAAGGGGGGTTCCAGGGCGGATGGAGCTAGGCTGTTCTCAGTGGCAGCAGATGACAGAACAAGGAGCAATGGTCTCAAGTCGCAATGGGGGAGGTCTAGGTTGGATATTAGGAAAACCTTTTTCCCTAGGAGGGGGGTGAAACACTGGAATGGGTTACCCAGGGAGGTGGTGGAATCTCCATCCTTAGAGGTTTTAAGGCCTGGCTTGACAAAGCCCTGGCTGGGATGATTTAGTTGGGAGTGGTCCTGCTTTGGGCAGGGCGTTGGACTAGACACCTCCTGAGGTCCCTTCCACTCCTTATCATCTATGATTCTCTGATCACACAAGCTATAGTCCTGGCCCTGAGCAGCTAGGTCACCTTGGGCAGGTCCCATCCCCACTGTGCGCCTTAGTTTCCCCTCCCACTCTCCGCCCCATTTATATTATGTGTTCTTTGGGGGGGCCGAGACTGTCTCTTATTATAGCCAGTGCCTGACACAATGGGACTCCAATCTCAGCTGGGTTTAGGATGCACATGAGCAAGAACAATAATGAATAACTCAGGCAGGGGCAGAAGCAGGCAAAGCAGGTGCTGCACTGGGGGAAAGGGGATAAAATGGGGCCCAGCCAGGGTCACTTCCTCCTCCCCAGAATATACAGGTAGACCCCCCTCCCCACACATGGTCCTAGGATCCAGGTGCTACCTGCCCAGCACGTGGTCTTGGATGGAAACTGCAGAGAGGAGCCAGCCAGAGACTCCAGCGCAGGGGACTAGAGGCAGCCAAAGGTAGGACCCCTGGGTTGGCCCGAAGGCTGTACTGTAATAAACACGGTTAATAACAGTACTTTGGCTTACAATAGACAACTAACTACTCATGCCTTTCTGATCTTCTGGGGTGCTTACACTGTAGGCACTGAGGAAGGAAACCCAGGGAGAGCTTTATTCAGCATTAGAATTGTCTAGCTGAAAGGCCTGTGGGCATTTGAAAAGCTTTGCTCTATGGGTTTCTCTCTCTTTCCCCAATCCCTGCCCCCTGCGTTTCTCTGTCAAATTCCTTGGTAAATGCTAAAAACATCTAGCTTCTTGCTTCTGTTATCTGGAAACTCTTCTATAAGCATGGAAATGACTAAACTCTGAATTCAGCAGCACCTAACTGAGCCCTGTGGCTTCTGTAGGCAGTGCTGTTGTAGCTATGTTGGTCCCGGTGAGAGAAAAAAACTGCGCTCTTCTTCAGGCCTGGGAAACGTACTCAGAGTGTCCCAGCTATACAAGAGGGAACAGATTGTTGCATAAGTAGTTAACACGTATTTCAAGGGCCCATTCAAGGTGAAGTGGTCTGTTAACACCACTCCAATCAAGGGGAGGAAAGGATGAAGAGGGGTTGCAATAGGTTATAAATGGCTGTAATAAATCATAAATCCAGTTCTTTATTTAGTCCATGGTTTTTAGATAAGACCTGGCCTATGCAGATAAGACCATGCAGACAAAGCATTCTCCATTTATCCTTAGATCCTGCTCGGACATCTCTTTCTAAAAGATCATAAGCTCCAGTTCAACCACAAGCTATTGGGTGAATTGTGGGTGAAATTCTCTGGCCTGTGTGGCAACGGAGGTCAGGCTAGGTGCCCAGTACGGTCCTGTCTGGCTTTTACATCTAACCCTTTCTGGGTATGTCTATATGGCATAAAAGGCCCACGGCCTGGCCGCGGCTGGCCTGGACAGATGATTTTGTCTCACGGGGCTTGGGCTCTGGGGCTAAAAATTGCTGTGTTGAGGTTCAGGCTGACCCGCCCCCCACATACCTATGGGTACATCTACTACACTGCAAAGAAAAACCAGTGGCGCTGAGTCTCAAAGAGTCAATTGACCCAGCTCGCAGGGCTCTGGCTGCAGGGCTCACAACAGCAATGGAAATGTTTGGGCTTGAAAACCCAACGGGGTGGGAAGATCTCGGAGCCTGGGCTCCAGCCGGACCTTGAACGTCTACACTCTGATTTTTAGCCCAGCAGCGTGAGCCCAGGCCAGTTGACATACTCCTAGAGACAAACAGAGCGCTGTTGTTGTTATCAGCAGAACGCATGCAATCTAGAAGAAGCGGCTGATCACTTGTCAGTTAATTAGTAAGAGTTCTCAGCAGGAATGAGTGCTGCATGCTAATCCATGGCGCAATGGGCGTGAGTTACAGCAGACAGGAAAAGCAGGGGCTGTGTCCCAGAACAGAGCCTGTCTGATAATTAGAGTCGTGTCATTCTTCAATCAGGGAGAGGGCTACATTTCGTAATTGAACTGAGCCGTGAGGAGCATGGTGTAAAAGCAAATGAGCTCTTCAGAAGAGCAAAAAAAGCGTTCTCGAGTGTCTCTTCGTCAGAGGATATGGCTGCCTCCGCCACTCATTCATTGGTTATTTACCAATTTACCATCGTCCCAAAATTAGGGTGCCTATTAGCAAAGAGTGGCAGATGCTGTGGCAGCTTGCCCTTAAATCTCGATGTTGCACGGCTGCCTTGTTTCTGCAGCATAGTCAATATTGGCCAGGTGAAGGGAGGCCTCACGCTCAGTTTGACGGCATTTCTCTCTTGGCCTGTTTGCCTGTAACCATATCAGTTCTGATGGCAGCATCCAAAGAGCTCCCAAATTTCAGGGAATGTTCTAGGCATCTGTGGGAAAAATGCTTTGGATTTTGGCGGCAACTGGGCAACCAGAAAGGCCTGATTGCTACGAATACAGCTGCTTGGCTGATTTGCCTCTGAGGGCATAACCCCATGGCTGGGGAGCTTCTTTGGTGCTGAGATGGGGGAAATGGATGACACAGAGAGCTCCTGGCATGGGGGACACCATGAGGGGCCTAGGTATGAGGGAGTGGGGCAGTGGAGGAGCAGACAGAGCCCCTGGCATGGGGGGAGAAATGGGGGACTTTGGAATGGGGGGGCATGTGGGGCAGGGCAATTGTGACTTGGGCCCCTCTGCTCCAGGCTGGGAAGAGAGTCAGTTTTGTCAACCAGGGGTGGCCCGGCCCGGTCTGATCATTCCAGGTCCTGCCTGCTTCTTGGCCTGCTCCCAGGCACTGCAGTGGCCACTCCCGCCTGCTCTGCTCCCCGCAGAGGGGGTGTTCACAGGGAATGCTGGGTCCCAGGATGTGCAGCGGAACAACGTGCCGGGACGGGAGCCCAACTCATCCCCCACAATGTTTGCGCTGCTGAGGGGCTAGCCCTCACCCCCGCCGTCATTCAGCTTCTGCGTGAGCGGGCGGGTCGGATAATGCGGGGACATGCATTGCTTGGAAGGGGGAGCTGCCCAGCGTGCTGGCATGCATTGAGGGCAGCGAAGGGGGCAAGGTGAAGGAAGCAGGTGTAATGTGATCGGGGCGGGGATCGAACCCAGGGATTTGAAACCACGCCCGTCTAGGGCCTGCGCTCTAACAGCTGCTGTTCCTGCGGCGGCTGCTGCAAGCTCCGAGCCATCTCTCCGCCACGGTGCAGTGTCACAGTGCGGCAGGGGCGGGCGGCACATGCAATGCAGGGGACGTAGAGCCAGACCTACACAGGTTTTCAGGTGCCTAAAGACGCAGATAGGCGCCTGGTAGGTTTTACACAAGCACCTCAGTGAATTAGGCACTCAAGATAGATGTGGTCTCGTGGACAACCTGCTGGCCTACGTGTTCTAATCCCACCTCTGAAACTGGGTGACCTCAGACAGGTCTGTTTCCTGTTCCGTGCCTTAGTTTCACCATCTATAAGACAGGGAGAATGTAAAGCACATTGAGATGGACTGGTGGGAAGGGTTATATAAGAGCTATTCATTATTGTCATGCACCTTTTAAAAACTGGCCCTTTCCCCTTTGCTTGTCGTCTCTGCTTTTAAGGTTTGGGCTGGGTGGGTTAGGATCCTAATGTCACCGTAAACTGTCACTAAACCACTGTTTTGTTGGTGTTCATTTTGATATTAAATCCACCGCCTTGTCATAGACACTTTCCATCTGCTGCAGGTTTTTCATATTAATACATCACTGCACCATAGCTGTCAAGGGAGAAGCTGGCTGTTCCCAGTTTTTGACTGGGGCTTTTGGGATTCAGTGGGAAGCAGTTTGCAATTGTGGCATGAATATATTAGCTTCTGCTAAAAAGATCCTGGCTGAAATTGCACTCCTTAAGGAGTTTTCTTCCCCACAGCAGACAAAGGCAGGGTGAGATCTCACAGCTGGGACGTAAAGGGAGGCAGGCTGGAAATCAGATGCAACCAGCTAACATGAGAGGCAAGCATTGGAACAGATTTCTTTGGGATGTGCTGCGTTCTCTAGGATCAGCCTGGGATAAAGAACGAACTTCTGTAGCCTGCGGGGTGGGGAGGTTTTCTAATCTGGAAGATTTTACTGGCAAAAGTTTTGCAAGTCATTTTCAAACTCGCTGCTGAAAATGAGGATGCAACACAGAACAGCTTCATTTTCTTGCCCATTTAAAGACAAGGCAAACCATTTTTTTCTGGTAGATGCAAGACCAGAATCCACACGCACAGGCTACTGAAGATGGGCATACAATGAAGCAGAGAAAATAATGGATTTAAAAAAAAAATCCAGTTCCATTTGAACTGAAAACACTTTTTCTAATATTTCACCAAATCTAAAAACTCAAAAACCTTTTGTTTCAAATCAACTGAAACATTTCAAACGGGCTCAAAACAATTTTTTTCCTGTTTTTTATTTATTTCTTGTTGAACGAAATAGTTTGGTCAGTTGGAAATGAATTCCCCCCCTCCCCAAGTTTTTCATTTTGATTTGGCTCTTTTGGGTGTTTTTCAGCCTCTTATTTAAAAAATACTGGCCAAATTTGAAACAGAAACACTGTTTGAATCAAAAAGTCAAACTGAAATGTTTTGATTTTTTTCAAGATTCCTTTTCCTCAGCTGAAATTATTCGTTGAATTCAACCCCGATTCAGTGAATAAGTTTCTAACCCCCAAAATCGATATTTTGCCCCTCCCAAAATTTGTTGAACAAAGGTGGAGAGTTAATGCAATGGATGCATCTTTCGAGCTATTCATGGGACAGCTGCATATGATGGGGTGGGCATTTGTTCTCCATCCAGCAAGCACCATCCAGCACAGAACATGAGGAAAACCTAAGGCAGCCAGCTGCAGCTCCGCAATTTTGCAAGCCAAATTCCACACTGCTGGAATCATGTGCTGAGCTCGCCCCAGCCCCCCTAGTGCCCAGATGCCAGGATCCAGGGGGCCCTGACTATAGAGAAATTGCTGGCGATTGCCATCTGAAAGCTGGAAAACCTAAATTGTTATTGGTCAGGGGGGAATCAATTTGGTGCTGTAAAATCAACAGGCTATCAATGAAGGAAGGCTTTCAATCGAGACTAGACGTCTTGTTCTGAAAGACTTGCTTTAGCTCGGCTGGAAGCTACTTGGCTGGATGCTGGAATGACCAGGCTAGGCTTTCTGACCGTGCGATGCTGCGCAGGGGGCCAGATGAGACGATCATAACGGTACCTTTTAGCCTGAAAATCAACAGGTTGCCTGCGTTACAGAGGCCGCGTACGTCACGCCTGCAGCGTAACGCAATCAGTGAGGGAACCCATTGTCTGCCCCGCCACCCAGCTGCCCAGCCGGTGACCCAGGCCCAGCTGGAACCTCTCCACAGTCAGCGAAGGGGAAAAAAAAAAAGAAAGAAATCACTGATGTGTGTCCAGGATGAAAAGCAGCTGCAGGGAGGGCTGGGGGTAGCGGCCTGGAGCTCATTTCCATGGCAATGGGCTTGGCTATGGAGTGCCTGGGCAGAGGGGCCAGCTGTAATTATACTAATGGGACTCAGAGGCTGACCCGGGCACAGCTGGCAGCAAACATAGTGGCAGGCGCTCAGAGCCTGCAGGGGTCGTGGTAGGCTCTGGGGAGCAGCCGCCAGCCTGGGGTGCACAGAGGGGAGGAGGGGGGAGACAGCAGGCGGCTGTGGGTGTGGGGGGGCAGCCTCTGCTAGCAGCTCCCAGCATGGGGGAGGAAGGAAGGACGTCATGGTCCAAAGTGCTGACAGGCCCTAAACCAAATCCCGGGTGCCCAAGTTCTCTGTCTCCCTCTCCCCACCAACAGCCCCTGCCAGTAGCACCGGGGCATGTAGAGGCACCGAGGGCAGCCAGCAGAGGTGGGAGAGAGCTGCCCCAATGGACAACTGTACCCAGCCCTGACGAGGCACCAGACGGGTGACAGAGAGACCCCGTTAGCTGGGGGGACAGAAGAGGGGGGTCGAACAGCGCCTGCAAGGGTGTGCAAGGCCATGAGGCCTCCCCCCCAAAGAGCTGAGTTTCACTGTGGGCGGACTACAGGGGATGCACCAGGAGACAGTGGAAATTGGAGAGCGGGAGGGTTTGGGAAATGGGTTATAAGGTTATAAGACAGTATTCTTATAATTACATGGCCACTATGTAAATCCAGGGTACACCCAGACCTTGAAAATTGCCCGGCAGCTCTGGTCAGCCCATCTCCAAAAACATATTAGAGCTGAAAAAGGTACAGAGGAAGGCAACAAAAGTGATGAGGGGAATAGAACACCCTCCGTTTGAGGAGAGATTAAAAAGCCTCGGGCTGTTCATCTTGGAAAAGACTCGGGGGGATGCGACAGAGGCCTATCGAATCATGACTGGGGTGGAGAAAGGGACTAAGGAAGTGTTACGGACTCCTTCACATCACACAGTGAAATGAACAGGCAGCAGTTAAAACAAACCTAAGGAAGTATTTCGTCAGCCTGTGGAACTCATTGCTGGGGGCCGTTGCGAAGGCCAAATGGGTAACTGGGTTAAAAAAAGAACGAGTTTAGTTCCTGGAGGATAGGTCCATCGATGGCTGTGAGCCAAGATGGTCAGGGAGGCAACCCCACGCTCCGAGCGTCCCTAGCCTCTGACTGCCAGAAGCTGGGACTGGATGACTGGGGGTAGATCACTCGGTAGCTGGCCTGTTCTGTTCATTCCCTTGGAAGTGCCTGGCACTGGCCACGGAGGGATGCCAGGACACTGGGCTGGATGGACCGTTGATCTGACCCAGTGTGGCCGTTCTTCTATTCTGAGTGTGACTGACAGCGACCATGGCTTCAGTCCAGTTTAGAGCAATGGGAAGCGCTGACCATTTTGAAAGGGGACCAGACTTAAGTGCCTTTGTGCTTGTTCTTCATTCAGGAGTATCCTCAAAGTCCAGCCCGGTGTGCCTGGCCTGGGGAGAATATCGGGGCATGATGAGACTGGCTTACTTGTGGGGAGGCAAGCTGCATGGGAAGTGCACATTCAGAGGGCAGGCCCGGGGGATTGTAGGGAGAAGAGAGCTGGGGAGCAGGGCCATCTCCAGGGAAGAGTGGCCCCAGAAACACAAACACACCTAATGCTGCTGGCTCCCCGCATCCTCCCGCGTCACTTCCCTTGTTCAGTACATTGTGTAACTCTGTGCTGCGCAATTTCCTGGGACCCTTGCACCACACTCCACCTATGGGGCAATTGCCCCTGGCTCTTGCAAGCTGTTCCCAGGAGGTGACAGGGTTTGGGGGAACCACTAACGTGATGAATCCCTGTGTGGGAAGCTGGGATCCTCACCCAGCAGGAACGGGGGGCTCATAGGCCACCAAAGCTGGGATGTGAGGTTCTGCCTTGGGGGTAGACACAAGGGCGGGGGATGGACACTAAACTTGGAAGTTCCACCCCCTACCAGGAGTTTTTCAGGAAGTGATGTCACTGTTCCAGCCAATCAGGTGTGGGATTTCCTGGCCAGGTGACAGCACCACACTGCTACTGAACATGTGCGCACCTGAGCTGGAACTCGCTGGAGGCAATGAGGAGAGATCCAATGAGTTCAAGCTCCTGTCCCTGAGTGATAGGAGGGAACAGAGCTGTTGACCATGTGTCATAAGCCCTATACAGGGCAGTGGTGACATAAACACACCTGGCAGCTCATTACCAAGCGCTACTGATGGAGGAAACTGCTTCCCAAGTCATAAATCAGGATTTGATCCCAGGTGTCCTATGTTGTAAGTTGTAAGGCTGTCACCCTATGGGGAGACAGCATGGCCTAGCCTGGGACTCGGAGAGCTGGGTTCCAGTCCTGGCTCTGCCAATGGCCTGCAGGGTGACATTGGGCAAGTCGCTTCATCTTCTGTGCCTCGGTTTCCCGAGCTGTAAAATGGGTTTAACAATACCAACCCCCCCTTGTAAAGTGCTTTGAGATCTACCGACAGAAAGCCCTGCGTGGGAGTTCGGGATTTGCATAGGTTGCACCCAGGTTTCATGTGGGAAAATCCCCGCTGAGTGCAATGGGGTCACTTCTGGATGCTACCAGTGTTGGTGAGGAGGGAAGCAGGCCTGAGTCCCTGCCCGCAGATGCTCGTGGTGTAAGGAGGTGCTCGAAGGAGAGCACAGGACCTGGAGATGGGATTTTGGGGCTAGGGCAGGAAGTGTCTCCTGGGTCTGCGTCCGTGCAGTGCCTAGTGCACTGGGGTCTGGGTCCAGGACTGGGACTCCTAGGTGCTACCGTAATACACTGAATAATATACGAACCCAGCACAGTGGGGTCCTGCTCCGTGACTGGGGTGCCAAAGCACTACCATAATATACCTAATAAATGATAGAAACCACACTGGGCCAGTTCGCCGTGGAGAGACAGATCCTGATCCAAAGAGCCCCAGAGGATCCGATTTCCCATCTCATCCCAACTTTTCCCCCAGCTGATGTCTTGAAATTCCCATCCTTTGTTTGAGTCATTTCTCATCCCTCCCTTCTCCTGCCCCGAGGATCTGCAGTGGTTTTCACTCCCACCTTGTTGCTTCGCACCTCGAGGCGGTGCCAGTTTGAACAGCAGCCCCCAGACGCCTGCTCTCCGAGGAGCAGCCCGGTCAGGAGAAGGTCTGGTTAGTCCTTTGCTCTTGTGCCCAGCAGCAGCGGATCAGAAATACAGTCCCAGTAGCTTCCCCCTGGCTCTGACGCTTCCTGAGGTTGCGCCACTAGACCCGTTGTTGAAATGAGATGCTGCGTTGTGTCACCGGGCTCAGAGTTGGAGAGACAGCTCGTGGAACTCTGCATGTGGCCGGACCTAGCTGCAGGACGAGGCCATGGAAATGAGCGACATATACGTGAACCACATCGTTGCAGTGAAGTCTCCAGGCAAGAGAATGAAAAGAGCCAGTCCCGAGCCAGCAAGGCACACAGGTAAAAGCCAACAGCAGGCGTTAACTCAGACCCAAGCAGCGGGCTCTCATAGCGCAGCGCCTGTCCTGACAGCACCCCATCCAGGAGGACAGCCTTGAAGCAACTACACCTCACATGGAGGAGGAGACTGCTAGCTGGCCACAGGCCACAGCATGGGAACCTCTGGTTTAGCTAGTTCCACAGAGGAGAACTGCAACTAAAACTGCAATCTGATTTTGATCACTGTAAGGATTTTGAGTGGCTGATTTGAGCCATGATTTAATTTCAGCCCCAGCTTGTCTGCCCCAGAGGTGGCTGATCATAGAGCAGTCAGGGAAGGCAGTACCAGTGTTAGTAGCAAACTACAGCGGTCACAGAAGGCAGCCGTGGTGCAGCGATTCCACTCACTGACTAGATCAGATCAGGAAATGTTTTTTTTTACCTCGTGGAAAAATTCCAGCAAAACCATTGATTTCTTTCATCGGATTTTTGGCTTACAATTTTGGGGGGGTTCTTCGGAAACTACCCCCCACCCACAAACATTTTCCAGTTAAAAAAATCCCCCAAAACATTTCTGGGTTTTTCAACAAGGGTTTGGATGAAAACATTTTTTTTTTGGTGCAAAACCTGTCCATTTTGTAACCAAACAAATACAATTACACAAACATACACAGATGTTTATACAGAAAACTTTCAGTTTCTTCAACTTTGCTCATGACAACTCGTGAAGAAGCCAAAGGCTGAGCTGCAGCCAGTTTGAAACCATATATATTTTTTAAACCAACTGCCTGTTTTGCAGAAGCAGACATGTCTGATGAAGAAATGCCTGAGTATGAAAATGTATCAGTGATGACTGACAAGAAGACTCACAAGCCTCCAGCCGAAATGCTTCCCACAGACCCAGGTAACAGAGAGCAGCATGACATGGGCACCCACAGCCCCAGAAGTGGTTCAAAAATGCTTTATATTGCTTACATAGCAAGGGATCGGCTGTCCCATGCTGAAATGCAGTCACTTCTGGGGTGGGATGTAGCACCTATTTAACAGCTGCACAGCGGTGCTACCTGGAGATCACTCACACAGTGCTGAAATGCAGCCACTTCTGGGGTGGGGAAAGGCAACTGTTTAACAACAGTGTAGGACAGGAAGTGAAGAGGAATCCTGTATCCCGTTGGAAGGACGGCAGAAGGGAATTACTCCAGTGGAAATATGCCTGGACGCTGGGGTAAGCAGTAAAATGGGACACCTGTCCATGGGAGCAGGGGAGGGAAAGATACCTTAGCCGAGCAACAACCCCTGCGCCTTCTCCATCACGCAGGGCTTGACCGTGCTGGTGGGAGAGGTTGGTGCAACGTCCCTTGCTGGGAACACATCCACCTGGCAAGTTGTGAGGGGCTGGTCCCTGGGCTCAGAGACGGCTGCTGTCGGTTACCCCAGCCCAGGGATACCAGTGCTCTTCGGGAACTGGCCAGGCGAGATGCTGGGATAAAGACTGTGCCCGGCTCTCGGGGGGTTTTACAGCCTTTGCCATGGGCAAAAGAAACCACAGCCTGGGGATTTTAACAGCCTGGCCTCAGAGCCACAGCAGCCCTGGAAGAGAGCGTCCCTGGCAGCACAGAGCCCCCTGGTGCCATTCTGGGGCATTGGACTCAGCACTGACAGCCAGGCAGAGCCCCCCCATGCTGCACAGCGCTCCCCCCCCCCGCTGCACAGTGCCCCCCCGGTGCACAGCGCCCCCTGGTGCTGCACTGCATTCACACCACCTTGTACAGCATCCGGGGGTCGTGGTTTGCCCAGGCCAGGCTCTAGGGAGAGAAGACTAGGTCATACATCACTCCCTCTCCTCTCCGCTATTCCCCTGCCTTGTCCCTCCCGCCCAGAGGGGGCACGGCAGCTGGCCATCGAATCAGCAACCCAGCCAGGCTCTGGCATGTAGGGGTGGCAAGCCTGCGTAAATGCCAGGTATTACTGCGATGGACGGCACTTGGGTTAGCACATACGGCCCATACCTAGAACCCGCTCAGACATAACAGCAGCTGTTTTCCAGCCCCCGCAGCTGCATCTGCCCGCCAGCCTGCCAAAGTGAGAACCCGGGAGCAGAAACACATCCTGGGGCTGTACATCCTGGTGGGCATTTGCTTCCTTGCGTGGATCGCTCTCCTCTCGTACACAGTTGTGAAAGGTGAGTCTTCCCCCCCCCCCAGCAAGCCCTGGGCACCATGTAGGCCAAGGATAAATTGCGAAGGGTTCAGAGAAAAGCCACCAGGTCCTAAGACCATTCGAGGTCTGGAAAACCTGCCTTGGAGAGAGGCACTAAAGGAGTTCGGTTTGTGTAGCTTAACGAAGGGAAGGTTAAGAGGTGACTAGATCCCTGGGGAGGAGTTTCTGCAGTCCTGCCATATGGGATCTGGGGTTCTAGTCTGCCACAAATTCAATACGAGTCAACAATCTGATGCTGTTGTGAGAAAGGCCAATGCCATTCTGGAGTGTCTTATGTAAGACACAGGTGCGAATTGTCCCGCTGTACGTGGCACTGGGGAAACCTCAGCTGGAGTACGGTGCACAGGTTTAAGAATGATGTGAACAAATCGGGGCGAGGCCAGAAGACAGCAACAGAATTAGAATTAGAATTAGAAAACCAGCTGCCCTCCGAGGAGAGGTTGGAACAACTGGGCCTGTTTAGCCTAGAGAAGAGACGGCTGAAGGGGAGGTGGGGGGGGAACATGATAACAGTCTACAGTTCTGTAAAAGGTTGTTATAAAGAGGCCAGTGATCAGTCATTCTCCATGTCCGACCGTTGAAGGAACCGGTGCCCTTTGCAGCAAGGGTGATTTAGGCTGGATATTAGTTCAGCACTGAAACAGGTGACCTGCGGGGTTGTGGAATCCCTGACATGGGAGGTTTCTAAGCAAAGGGTGGACAAACACCTGTAGGGATAGCCTAGGTGTACTTGGCCCTACCTCAATGCAGGGGGCTGGCCTCAAGTTCCCTTCCAGCCCTGCATTTTTCTGATGGATCCAAGGCTGGGAGCACGTTCAGACTGGATCTAAGGTATATATTTTGAACAGGGCAGGGAATTAGCCATTGGGAAAGCTGAGCCAGGAATGTCGGGACTTCTCCTGCACTTTGGAGACTTTAAAAACCAGACCGAGCAGTTCTTGCTATAAGATCCACTCCAGCTCCACCAGCAGTCCCTGGGCTCTGTTCAGGAGTCATTGGGTGGAATGCTCTGGGCTGTGTTTTACAGGAATTCAGACTGGATTGTCATGGTCCCTTCTGGCATCGAAATCTAGGGGTGGAATCCTGGCCCCATTGACGGCAAAACTCTGTCTGGATTTCACCCTAGGAATCTGTGAATCAGACAGTGAAAACAGGCGAAAAACACAAGACCCCCATCTTGTGGGTACTGGAGCTACAAAGATGGGGTGCAGGTGGCAGTTTTATCACTGATGTTTAGGGTGGGAGGAAATCCCTCGTCCCATGCAGGGAAAGGCCCTTTCCCCCACATACAGCCCAAAGCCCTCTGCTGTGAGCCTGATCCATGGGAATCTGTCCATTGACATCCCGGAGCTCTGGATATGAGCCCAGCAGATCAGTGCAATGTGAGAGCCTTCCGAAAAAGAAACACACGGGCGCTTGAGACCCCACCCGAGATCAGGATCCTCTTGTGCCAGGCACTGCGCAGACACAGGGTCAGAGACAAACGCTGCTCCAAAGAACTTATGATGTAACTAGACAAAGATGGGAAACTGAGGCACAGAAAGGGGGGTTTAATGGCCAATGTCTTTCAGCAGGTCAGTGGTAGAGCCAGGAATAGAACCCAGTGCCCTACCCACTCAACCGTGCTGCCTACCCAGCTGTGTTGGAGCAGCTCCAGTGCACACCAGCTGCTAAACGATCTATTCTCCATATTTCTCAAGAAACCACAATTCTAAGCATTTTCCAAAATACTGGCTAATGATATGAACTGAAAATATCAAAATCAAAGATTAAAACAAACAAACAATCCATGGAGCAATGAATATGTATGCCAAAGGATGGACAGATGGAGGGGTGTCTGTATGTCAATGGATGGAAGGGTGAGCATGTTTGCGGATGGAGGGAAAGCTGTGTACGCATACTGAAGGATAGAAGATGGATGGATGTTTATATATGCTGAAGGATGGAGGATGTATGGATGGATGTGTATATATATATACCGATAAAGGGTGGTTTATGTGTGCCGATGGATGGATGGATGAGAGTATGTACGCCAAAGGATGTAGGATGGATGGATGGATGCATATGCATGCTGATGGATGGAAGGATCAGTATGTTTGCCAATGGCAGGAAAGATGTGTACGTATACTGAAGGATAGAGGATGGATGGATGTGTGTCTATGTCGATGGATGGAAGTTTCTGTATGCCGATGGATGGATGGATGAATAGACGTATATGTATTTCCATGGATGCAGAAGTATGCTGAGACAAATCCTTCCTGCCAGACAATCATCAACTCTCCCCACCCTTCTGTGGGAAATGTCCAGACCGGACATTAAAAAGCGATCAAGTTAAGAAAATTGTAAAGCTGCGATGAGAACGATGCCTCTTTAACGCTTTGTTGTTGTTGTTTTAAGACCTGGAGATGTCTAGGGAATTAAAGAGGATAAATGATGACCTATCCAACAAGATAAACCAAGGTACGTTTGCTTCGTGTCTTGAACGCACAACCAGTATTTCTGCATTAACAGAAAGAACTGAAGAGCAGCATCCATCACACGTGGGCCGTCAGGAGCAGTCCTAGAGTTCAGGGGAATAGGCGATGCCAACAGAGCATCTTATCTCTTGATGGAGCAGGGCACAGCTAATGGGCATCTCCATAAATGCGTGTGGTGAGCGATTGGCTTCTGTGAGCACAAGGATTGAAGCGTTGGCCCAGGATAACCCCAGCATGTGATGTAGTGGGTGGGACTGGGGGGGGGGGGAGATTTTCCATCAAAACTTTTTTCTGATAGAAAATTGGGCTTTTGACTCAACTATGTCTTTGCAAAATGTATCCGCCTCCCGCAAACATTTCTGATTTTTCATTAGGAAACCAAAACCAACCCCTCCCTCCATTTTATTTTTTGGCCAGAACCGAATTTGCTGTATGTTTTTGGGGAGTTTTCAGCTGAAATGTTTCAGCTGCCAAACCCCCAAATATTGTTGGTTTTCTGAGAAAAATTTGAAAAGTTGGACAGAAATGATCTCCCCCGCACACCATTTTCGCTGAAATTTTCCCTTGGAATCCCTCCCCCCTTTTGGGACCAGCTTTCAGAGCTGGGTGGCTACGAACCCTTACGCTCTGAATTACAGTAGCACCTAGAAACTCCAGCTGTGGCCCGAGACCCCACTGTGTGAGGTGCTGCATATTATGTATTAGCTGTATTACAGTAGTGCCTGGGAGTCCCGCTCATGACCCAGGACTCCGCTGTGCTAGGTGCTGCACAAATAGAACAGCAAGAGGGTCCCTGACCCAAAGAGAGAAGTGATTGGTAGCTGGGGGTGGGGGCCCTCAGACTTAAATCTCCTGCTGTGCTGAGATCAGACGCCTGTTCCTTGTGTCCTCAGTGTCTAAGGATGTTAAAACAACCCAGGATCAGATCGGAGAGTTGACAAAATACAAGGCTACACAGAAGGAGAAAGGTAGGAGCAACTATGGGAGCATCCCCCAGCTCTCACCCCTCCTGGCCATGGGGGCACTGGATGGCACCTGGAAAGTGGGTGTTCAAAGGGCCTTGGTAGGGGGAGTGAGTTGGGGGCAGGTGGGTGCCATTAGGATCGGGGTCAAGGAGGGTTTCTAGGGCCGGCCATCTCACCCGTATCCCATCAGTCTACAGCTGCAGAGCCTACCTCATCTTAGTGCATCCTCCCAGGGCAAACGGCCTCGCAGGTGCCATTTCCCAGCCACCTGGGCTGGGTGAGAGGCTGCTTGGTGGCTGGGGGCTGCGAGTCGGCAGGTGGGGAGCAGAGCACAGGCAGGGGTAGCAGGAAGCCTTTGTAGCCCATGCAGCCAGCAGGGGAAAGGACAGGCGGCTATTTCCATGGGCTCCAAAAGGCTCCAGAAACTGGATTCTGGGGTGAATTTCCCCCATTGCTCAGATGTCAACAATACCAGATTTCATTCAGGCCCCAAAGACTAACCCTTAGCAAGCAGGGAAACTGAGGCACAGGCACTGAAGTGACCCACCCAGGATCAATGGAAGAGGTGGGTATCTTGACTGCCCAGCTCCTGCTCCAGTCACTGACTGACTGTGCAAGAATATAGCACGTGGGCCTCTGTGTCCAGGCAAGATTCTCCATGGTCACAAGTGGGGCCAGAGCCCCCTTGAAAAATCGGCCGTAAGCTTTCCAGCGGGGACTGCTGGGTGCTGAGGATTCTGAGAAATGAAGCTCTGCCTTGCTGGTGCTTGGAAATCCAAGCCCTGGGTTTCTTTGGAAAACCAGGCTTCCTGAGACAACAGATGCAGCAGCAAACCGGCCCCGGGAGCCCGTCGCCCACCTCCACGCACGGCTGGGTCAGCCCTTCCCACCGAACAGCCCGGAGAGAGCCTGTGGCATAAAGCCTGCGGGAGGTGTTCTCTGCGGGGCTCCTTTAGGCCAACAATGCTGCTCCAGGTCCCCCTCTGGGCGCAAAGCCGTGGCTGGGATGGAGACGGGCGCAGCCCATAGGGCACCGCAGAGGAGATGGTGCCGATCATGGGGCACCACAGGGGAGACGGCGCTGCCCATTGGGCACTGCCAGCCCAGGGGACTCCACTTCTCACAAATCCAAAACACCCACCTGCCTACATGTGAGGGTCCTTTTATCTGCACCCGTCCCCGCTCTCACCTGGTCGGCACCCCCGGCATGGAGGGGTCACCGCAGCGCTGCAGCGAGCCCTTGCCAGTCCCTGCCACGGGAGGAATCTGAGCCCCTCCAAAGGAGGCGGCAGGTGGGCTAGAGGGGAGACAAGAGGGCGCAGACAGAGCTGAGCTTGGCTGCTATGGGATGGGGGGAGACCACGCTGCCACTCGCCGGGCCTGGCTGAGTGGGGATGTTTTTGTCTCGTTTCCAGCCCTCAACACGACAGTGACCCCCACTCGATAGTCGTGAGGAGCTCGAAGGCGGGAATCAGCCCCGGCGCTGGGATGTGCAGCGTGCGCTGTGGACCTGGGGGTTAGACCACCCCTCACCAAGGTGCCCCGGGCCAGCCTCCAGGGGCATCTTCTGGCGGGGGGCGGTGTCAACAGAGTCCCCTGTCTCCACAGCCCACGGAGCCCTGAGCCTCTCAGCCAGATGGCATCCAGGACCCTCTTGCTCATTCCCACCAATCAGCCGCCGGGCGGGGAATAACGCTTTGCCATGACAGACCAGCCTCAGCTTTGAACCGGTCACCTGCTGTAGAACGAAAGGTTTCAGTCCCAGCCTGGGCGCTAGAGACAGGAAGGGCCACGTTCCGATCGGACTCGCAGCTCTGAAAGAAGCCTGGATCTACCCGCGGCTGGCTGAGAGCTGGCGTGCAGCTACTGCCAGGGTGAGCGTGGGCCAGATGGACGCACATGGACAGGTTGGGCAGACGGCGAGTGGAGAATCGGCCCACTGTGTTTTTTTCTAATGCCAGGGTGGAATTTTCAAGTGCCGACGGGTAACATTTCCAAAAGCACTTAAGCGACTTAGGAGTAGAGATCCATGTGAATAACAGCTTTCTCAGTTCGCTGGCAATTCCAAAAAATCAGGGAGGGGAGGGAAATAGCTTCGGGTTGAACCCAACATGAAATTTTCCAAATTTTGTGATGAATTGAAAAGTTTTCAAAAAATTGTTTGGGCTCAATTGAAAACCGATTTGTTTGAAATTTTCAGTGAATTGAAAAGTAACCCCGCCGATTTCATTCGATTGATTTTTATTTCAAGCACTTTAAAATATTTTTGATTATTTTAAAAGAAAACTGAAGAGACTTTCAAAGCAAAAACTAGTTTGGAACCAAAAAATCGAAACATTTCCATTTTTTCTGGATTTTTTTGGAGGCTTTTTTCCCAACTGAAACAATTTGGAGACATCTATGTGAAGTTGAGGAATGTTTCTGTGGTGTCAAATCTGCATTTTTCTCTGAAAAACAGTTTTGGATGAAAAATTTCCTCCAGCTCTTCTCAGGAGTCCAAGTCTCTGAAAATCAACAAGTCTCACTGACTTTCAAAGAGACTTGGACTCCTTAGGGCCAGATTCTCAGGGGTGCTTAGGCTCCTAACTCCCATTGATTTCATTGGAAATTAGACATCTAGGCACTTTAGGAAATCACCTCTGTACATCTTTAGGTTCCTAAACCCCTTTACAAATCTGGCTCTTAGGTGCTTTTACAGATTTTACCCTACTGCTCCAGATCCCCAAAGGGATTTACATACTTAACTTCCAGTGGTTCTAATGGGAGTTAGGCACCTTCGAGGCTCTGGGCCTAAGTAGAATCACAGAATCGTACGATTGGAAGGGACCTCGTGAAGTCATCTAGTCCAGTCCCCTGCACTTATGGCAGGTCCAAGCATTACCTAGATCATCATAACTCATGGTCATGCTCTCACTGCCAGCTTTCTGTTATGCCAGCTGCTTCCAGGCCTTACCATGCATTTCACTACCCATCCAGGACTTGTTTCTATTGCGCAGCTGCTTTGCTGCATCTCTGAGGGGTAACGGGAATCCCCAGCAGTGTGGCAGATGAGATCTGCTCTCTCCCTTGCCTTTATGCCCCCTCCTCACCTCACCCCTCATTTAAAAGCTGGTCAACCAGTCATTGGGAAAAAAGTCCTCATTAAAGAGAAAAGATTTCCATTGGGAAATGTGGCTCGTTCTTTTATGGCTCATAAATTTACTTAGATTGGAAGTTCTCTGGGGCAGAGCCCCTAAGGAAAGAATGAGGGCATGACGCACCTGAACTACAATTCCCATGAGACACTGTGGTACTTAGTGCAGAGTCTGCATCCAGTTGAACCCACCCAAAATGAAATTTTTCGTATTGCCCGATGAGAAATGGACAAAAGTCAGCAAAATCAAAGAAAATTGAGATTCGGGGGGAATTGCATTTTCTGTTGCAAAATCATTAAGACTTCTCCCGTCGGCACAGGTACTCCAGCTCCCTGAGAGGTGTCAAACCCTCCTGTTGGCATAGCGCTGTCTACACCAGGGATTAGGTCGGTACAACTACATTGCTTCTGGGTGTGGATTTTCCACACCCCTGAGAGATGTAGTTATACTGACACAAGTTTGTAGGGTAAGCCAGGGCTTAGACTGATCCCCATTGTGTCCAACGGGAAGTGTTGGCCCTGGAAAGATGCCAGATTTCTGTTAGCTTCCACTAGATGCTCAAAGAAAAAAAAAAAAACCCTCAAAAAGACAATGTTTTCAAATGTGTCAATTACATGCACAAGGGCCCAGCTGACCACACACCAAACGCTCACCTGCTTGGTTTTATTGTGTTGAAAAAACAGGACATTTTGTTCGGCAGGGGGGTGACTGCAGTGTTTATGCCAGCACTATTTTTGTCGAAAAAACTGACTTTGGTCAACAAAACTCTTTAGTGTAGACCAGGCCTAAGTTATAGAGTTGAGCAATCCCCGCTGTGTGCTGGTTGCGCAACTGTCTTACAGAATTGTAAATCCCTTGTTTACAACTCTCCTGCTGATTAACGGTCATTTAACACCTGTCTGGGAGCAGATCACCTCCTTTGTAGCCACTGGAGAGCTAGCAGTGGGCGACCATTTCAATAACAACCAGACAGCAAAACCCCATAACTTCACATGCACTAACGATGTGCATCTTGTGACAAAACGATGGGTTTTAGCAGATCAAGACCTTTCTTATGAGAGCTTACATGGCCTGCTTTGTGTGAAATATCACAAGAATACATGAATGATGAATCTGGGGGTCACAGGGCACTACTTTGAGGTACAGGGTGTCACATGTGCCCTGTGAGATGGATGCAGTTTTTCAGAGTGTTACTAACACTGGGGAACCTGTTATACTAAGATCTGAAAGAGAAGAAGGGAATATTTCCAGTGACTTGTGCAGCACCTATCCTGTGAGAAACCTCTCCTCAGGGATTCATGTGATCCAACAGAGTAATTTACAACAAAAAAAGAAGTCTACAATACACATACGCACCCACCTGTCTGTCCCCGTACACTCCAATCTATCCCCATACACCCCTACCTATCCATCCCCATCTGACTCTATACACTCCCATATAGCTACCCATCCCCACTCAAAATGGACCCGTTACTGTGACAAGTTTCCATTTTGACACATCCCCATTTTTCCAGGGGAAGGCCCGGTCCTGAGACCTCTCCACCAGCCCCCCTGTGCTACCCCCTCCCACAGTACCTGCCCTGGCCCTTAAGAAGCCTGTCGTCCTGCTCCAGAGAGGAGCATCTGTGCTGTGGGCTCTGATCGCAGAGTCCTGGTCTGGGACACACAGTCCCCTACCCAGCCCCCCAGATTGCTCCTTGGACAGGTTTGTTTCTGTTTCGCATCTGTCGGCTCTCAAGAAATCGGGATCCCATGTAAAGAGAGAAATAAAATATCAGCACTGTGAGAAATGAGCTTGTCCAAAGCAAACACACCTGCTAGGTGGCGCAGGAAGCCACACGGGAGCTTCAGCCATCCTGACACATATCTAGCTCCGGCAGCTACAGCTCAGCAGCTGAACTGGACATCCCAGTGTGAACAACATCCCCACAGCAGGGGTTGAACTGGGACAATCAGCACCCAGCTCCAGCCAGGTGAGCCAGAGAAGCAGCTCTATTAGCTGGTGACAGTAGTAGGCTGTTATCCTCTAGAGACAGGAGGTGCTGGACAGGCAATGAAGACCAAGGCAAAGCAGTTAAGCCAGAATCTAAACACCCCATGAGTCTGACGGTGCTTGGACTACGTGAGAGTCCTGATCCAGATCTGGGTTCAGCTTTGGGCCTGTCTCAGGGCGGCCAGTCCTCCGTGGACACAGGCAGGACTGGCTGCCTGGGACCTCCACCCAGAGACACCAGGCAGCAGGCCCCAGACTGGCACTTACATTTGAGGAATATCAACACAAGGGCAGAGACGGCCCCACCATGGTTCCAGTTTCTGGACAGACAAAATTCGATTTTGTTTTAGATGTGATCCTATAACTAGATGAAATGGAGGATTGATTCATACATCAGTCGGAATGAGGTTTTAACTCAACCCATAACAACGTTACACGCAGATAAGATTTCTCACTTAACAGTGTGGCACGTCAGAAAATGTTTAGATACCAAAATGAAGATGCCAAAAATTAAGGCAAATCAACAATCCAGAGTGAAGGCTCTTGTGTTAAAATGAAATTTGTGTTTCTCTAAACTGGATCTGAAAAATGTGTTTGCATTTGTGTTGGATGTGCTAGCTATTCTGTGTCCTTAGCTGCTCAGTTCCTTGCTGTTGGGTGCTTGGGTTTTGCAGCTGTCATGAGAGGCGAAGTCACTAATATCATTTAGGCTTTGTCTACGTTAGGGCCTGGTCTACACTTGAGAGTTTTGTCGACAAAGACTTGTGCAACAGTGCTGTTGATACATCAGTGGTTAGACCTTAGTGTAAGCCTAGTCTTTTTTTTTTATACAGACCCAATTTGTCCACATCCTTCCCGGAGTGGGGGGCCCAAAACTGAACACAATACTCCAGGTGTGGCCTCACCAGTGCTGAATGAGGAGAATAATCACTTCCCTCGACGGGGATTGTACCTGGAAAGCCCTCAAAGGAACAATAGGACCCTGGTTGGAATCAGCAGACCAGGCTAAGACGGCTAAAGCCACCCCGCTCTGTATAAGTGGGGGAATGTCGATGGCAGCGGTTACCTCTGTAGACAGCACTGGGGAGAACATCACTGGATACTGGGTCCAGTCCTGGGGTCTGCACTGCAAAAAACAGGGGGACGAATTGACAAGGGCTCAGAAAAGAGATTCTAGTTCTGGGAAACCTGCCTTCGGGCGAGAGTAGGAGCTCAGTGTGGGCAGTTTCTTCGGGAGAAGGGTCAGAGATACCTGGCTCTCCGCACCTCCCCAGGGAGGAGATTTTCTGAGAACAGAGGGCAGACAGAGGCAGAATGAAAAGCCAGGGCCGCAGGCTGAAGCTAGATCAATTCAGGCTAGAAATAAAGGTGCAGAGTTTTAACAGTGAAGCGAATTAGCCATTGGAACAACTTCCCCAGGGAGCGTAATGATCTTCCCTAGCTTGCACATAGTACTTTTCATCAGCGGATCTCAAAGTGCTTCTGTGCCGGAGTCCCACAGGCGCAGTGCTCTGGAACCACTCGGGGTGAAGCCAGTCAGGACTCTAGCAGAGCGGGTCTCCCCTCAGGTCTCCTCACACCACAGCAGCCATCTGCTGAATCTGGCCTCGGTGCGTTCAGTGCCCCGTCCTGCCTGAGCTCCCCGCAGTGAGTCCTCTGGATGGGACACCTGGGGAGCTCCTACACGCCCCCAAATGGGCCACGCATCCGCCTGGCAGTCAGAAGCCATTCACAGCCCACGTGGGAGTCAGAAGGATTCTTTAGTTCTCAGGCTCACAGCGTAGAAAGACTTTGTTAGCAGATGAATCAAAAGTTACAGCAACAACCAACTGAGATGCTCCAGAGACCCATTCTTGGGCTCTGCCCCATGCGATCCCCCACAGAGGACTGACCCTTCCAGCCAGCTGTGCCCCAGACACGCCCCCTTTTTCCTGCCCCAGTCCTTTGTCTCTTTGCCAGCCAGGGTGGCCACCTTTTCCAGCTTCCAGCTGCCACAACCTGTTACAACCTGTCACGGCTGGTTGACCCATGGCAGAGGGGCTCTGGCTATTGTCTGCGTACCTGTGGCTGGAGAAAGGCCCCTTCGCCCTCTAATGGTCTCTGCAATGATCACACCCTGGGTCCCATCCCCGAAATACATGAGTAACACATAGGGGAAAATGAGGTGTGCACAGAGCACTCATAGAGAACCCCAAGAACATCTCCACTTCATCACAGCTTCACTGACTTTATCCTCACACACCCTGTGAGGCAGGACTAAGTTATTTTAATTTTTAGAGCTGGGAAACTGAGGCACAAGCAGGCGAAGGGCCAGGTTTCTAAAAGTGTGTCAGTGTCTAGTGGGGTTTTCAGCTGCTCCTCGGTGCCTAACGCCCATTGATTGTTTAGTGCCCCAGCCACTGGGCTGGCCTCCAGAAGAACCAGGGTGCATTCTTGCATTGGTCTTTACTGCAGAGGAGGTGAGGGAGAATCCCACACCTGAGCCATTCTTTTGAGGTGACAGATCGGAGGAGCTGTCCCAGACTGAGGTGTCAGTAGAGGAGGTTTGGAACAAAATGATAAATTGAATAGTAATAAGTCACCAAGAGCAGATGGTATCCACCCAAGAGCTGTGAAGGAACTCAGATGTGAAATTATAGAATTACTAACTGTGGCATGGAGCCCATCACTTAAAGCAGCCTCTGTACCAGATGTCTGGTGGATAGCTAATGCAATCCCAATTTTTAAAAAGGCTCCAGAGGAAACCCTGCAATTACAGGGCAGAAAGCCTAACTTCGGTACCAGGCATATTGGTTGAAACTATAATACAGAACAGAATGATCAGACACCTAGATGAACATGTCTTGGAACAGAGTCAATACAGCTCTTGGAAAGGGAAATCACGCCTCACCAATCTATTAGAATTCCTGAGGGGAGGGAGTCGACAAGCATGTGGACAAGGGTGGTCCAGTGGATATAGTGTACTTAGACTTTCAGAAAGCCTTTGATAATGTCCTTCACCAAAGGCTTTTAAGCAAAGTAAACAGTCATGGGATAAGAGGGAAGGTTCTCTCATGGATCAATAACTGGTTAAAAGACAGGAAACACTGGGTCAGAATAAATGGTCAGTTTTCAGAATGGAGAGAGGTAAACAATGGTGTGCCCCACGGATCTGTACTGGCACCAGGGCTGTTCAACATAGTCATAAATGATCTGGAAAAGTGAGTGAACAGTGAGGTGGCAAAATTTGCAGATGATACAAAATCATTCAAGGTAGTTCAGTCCAAAGCTGACTGCGAAGAGGTACAAAAGGCTCTTATAAAACTGGGTGATTGAGCAACAAAATGGCAGAAGAAATTCGATGTTGATAATACAAAGTGATGCAAATTGGAAAACATAATCCCAACTATACATACAAGATGATGGGGTCTAAATTAGCTGTTACCACTCAAGAAAGAGATTTTGGAGTCATTGTGGATAGTTCTCAGAAAACATCCACTCCATGTGCAGGGCCAGTCTAAAAAGTGAACAGAATGTTAGGCACCATTACAAAAGGGATAGATAATAAGACCAAAAATATCATAATGACCTTCTATAAATCCATGGTACGCCCACACCTTGAATACTGAGTGCAATTCCAGTCGCCCCATCCCAAAAAAGATATATTAGAATTGGAAAAGGTACAGAGAATGGCAACAAAAATGATTAGGGGTCTGGAACGGCTTCTATATGAGGGGAGAGTAAAAAGCTTGGGACTGTTCTACTTAGAAAAGAGAGGACTAAGGGGGGATATAACAGAGAGCTAGAAAATCATGAATGGTGTGGAGAAAGTGACTAGGAAATGTTATTTACCCCTTTATATAATGCAAGAACCAGGGGTCATCCAATGAAATTAATACGCAGCAGGAACATAAGGAAGTACTTGTTTATGCAGCGCAGCCAACCTGTGGAACTCATTGCCTGGGGATGTTGTCAGGCCAAAAGTATAACTGGGTTCAAAAAAGAATTAGATACATTGTGGCTAGGACCATCAATGCTTATTAGCCAACATGGTCAGGGATGCAACCCTAAGCTCTGGGTGTCTCTAGTCTCTGACTGCTAGAAGCTGGGGCTGGACGACAGAGGATGGATCCCTCAATAATTGCCCCGCTCTGTTCATTCCCTCTGAAGCATCAGTTGAAAGACTGGATACTGGGCTAGATGGACCATTGGTCTGAGCTGGTATGGCCATTCTTACGTTCTGTTGGAGTCTTTAAATGGGGGTTGGGTGTCTCTTTCTAAAAGATACATCCCAGCTAAGCAGAAGTTTGGGGCTGGGTGTTGGAACCCCAGGGCACCTGTCTCTGGCTTGCCCTATGCCGGAGTGTGATGGTGTCCCAGGAACCGGGCTCTGCACCACTCGGGACGCAGCCAGTCAGGACTCTAGTGTTTCAGAATCTGCCACACACCATTGCAGCCGCTCCTGACCCTGGCCTCGGCGGGTTCAGTGCCCCGGCTCTGCCTGAACTCTCCCTGTGGGTCATCCTGGATGGGACCCTGGGGAGCTCTTCCACGCCCTAACGGGGCCCGGCATCCCGCCTTGCAGTCAGAAGTGATTCACAGCCAGCGGGGGAGTCAGAGGGTTTAGTAGCTCTCAGGATCCTAGCGCAGAAAGACTTTGTTAACAGCTTAATTAGAAGTTACAGCAGCGACCCACCAAGGAGCCCCCAGAGCCATATCCTTTGGCTCTGCTCCCATGTGAACCCTCCCCCAGAGGTCTGGCTCCTCTTTCCACCAGCCACCCACAGACCCCCCCTGCTCTGGCCTCTCCCCAGTCCTTTGGCTCCTTTCCAGGCAAGGTGGCCACTCCTCTTGGACTCCACCTGCCACAACCTGTTGCAACTGGTTGGGCCAGAGCAGGGGGTCCCGTCTAGGTCTCCGTACATGTGGCTGAGGAAAGCCTGTCCACCCTCTAGGGGCCTCTGCAATGATCACACGCCCAGATCTGATCACCGAAATACATGAGTAACATATGGGGGAACCTGAGATACACACAGCACTCAGAGAAAACATTGGGGCAGCTCCACGTCGTCACAAGGGGGTTATAGAGTCATAGAAGATGAGGGTTGGATGGGACCTCAGGAGCTCATCGAGTCCAACCCTCTGCTCAAAGCAGGGCCAACCCCAACTAAATCAAGGTTAGGTGGGATGGCCACAAAGATCCCTTCCAGCCTTACCCTCTACACCCCGCTGAATATCAAATTGCTTTCTCTGTGATGACGTGCAAACTGTCACCCTCCTGCATGGGTTCTCCGCCCTGGCTCCTTTTACGTCAGTGACTGTGAAAGCGCAAACTGGCTAGGGCATGGGTATGGGGGACACAAACGGTTACATGATGGTTGTCACACTGCGTCACCTGGGCTTTGCCCCTTTGAGCTGTCTGGTAAGAATGAGGCACCCAGAATTTCTCTGTGTAAACTTACTAGGGCCCCTTCATCCGCAGGGCCGTTTCGTTCAGGTTTCAATCTTTTGTTTTTTATTGGTTCTGAATTTTTGGAAATACAATCCAAGGAACGGTGCCGCCAAGAAGCCATTTCCAACCGACACGCCCAAACGTTTCGACTTTTGCCAGTTTCGCTCCCTCCTCCCCCCGCCAAAATGAACAATGCAGCCAAATGACACAAATTCACCCCATGTTTTGGTGTCGCCGGAACTTCGTTTTTGCCAGAAAAAAGTTTTTGGCTGGAAAATTTCCCCTCACTCTAGCTGACAATTCAGAGAAGCGGCTTGTGTTTGCTACAATGAAGGGGGGCCCAGTGGAGGGATGCAAAGAGGGGGCAACAGGGACAACAGACAGGACAGGGGAAGGGTCTTTGCAGCCATGTTCTGAGGACAGTGGGGGCCAGAGAGCCCCGGGATATTCAGAGCCATGTTGGGTGTAGTCCTGCCGAGTGGAGCTGGGAATGTATTCTGCAGCTGCCGTTGGCCTTGAGGTCAGAGCCGGAGCTGCTGCTGGGTGTGGGGGCACACCTGAGGGTGGGAGCCAGGGCCAGAGCTGCAGCTGGGGCCACGGTTGACAGTGGGGCTGGGAGCATAGGGTGGGGTTGGGGCCGGAGCAGGGCCGGAGAGGAGCTGGTGGCAGAGGCGGGCTGGGTTGTGATCCCTTTCTGCCCCCCATGGAGGCAGGCCTGGTCCCACCATGCCCCCCCCAAATGTTCCTCTGTGCCCACTGTGGGGGCACGCCCCACAGTTTGGAGGTCACTGTGCTAGGAAGGCATACGAAATATTTCTGCAGGGAACCCGGACTGCTGTGCAATCCCTGCCCTCCGCGCACAGAACTCCCCGTAACCTCACAGGCCTTTTGGCTTCAGATCTGAACGCTTGGACACCCAATCTGTGCGGCTCCCTGGGGCCAAACCTCATGAGAACTAGGGGCACTGGAGAGCGATGGGAAAAGCAGAGGCATTGTGCGTCTCATCCTGCCAGAGGCTGAACACGTCCGACTTTGGTGGCACCCAGTGCTTGCCCTGGATCTGACACGCCCGTGCGAGGTCACACAGGCAGCGTAGAACTCCGAGTGGGATCCAGCTCTGGCAGACCTCTCCACTAGCCATTGGGCTTCGCTCAGCTAAGAGGGCAGTCGGCAGTTTAAAGTCCTCTAGATCGCACCGGATTCAGTAGGTCAGATTCAGCCCCGTTGCATTCAGCCCGGTGCATGAGCCCACAAGGGCTGCCAGGTTTCTGCTGGCTTTTATTGGCTGCTTAAGGAAAATAAACTTCACAATGGCAAACTGCTTTCAACGGTGCAAATTACGCCCAAAAGGCCCCAGCTCTTTCACAAATGAAGTTATAGCGTGTATCACACTGTGCCTGGTTCCACGCCCCTGAACCACCTGTGAGATGGACGCAGGATTTCCGAGTTTCATTAACGCCATAGCTCCCCGCAGCCCAAGATCTGAAAGAGAAGAAGGGAGCACTTCCAGTGGCTAGAGCAACTCCTGGGGAATGCGCTCCGATCAGGAACATCTCCCCAGGGTTTCCGCTGATCCAATAGAGCAACTTAGCACAACAACTAAGGGCAGACTGCGACAGCTATCTGTCCCCATAGACACATCTCCCCATCCAGCTGAGACACTCCCACCTTCCGATCCCAGAACACCCCGCCCGACTTCTAGATCCCCATGCACACCTGTCTGCCAGCTATCCCCATTCACCCCTACTTATCTGGGCCCCTACACACCCACCATATGTCCCTCCCCCGCCACTCCCCTGCCCTCCTACCTAACCCAGACACTCCCGTGTGTCAGTCTACTTCTCTATACCCATACCCTCCCATCCATCCATCCCCATAAACTCCTGCCTGTCTCTCCCTGCACACTCCCGTCCAACCATCCCAGCAGAGGTGAGTGAATTTTCTTCCTTTCGAGAGTCTGACACAAATTCGCTGACTAGTTCCAGCCAATTGTTTGTTTGGGGGGGGAGGATAGTCACTGGGGAAGATCAAGGAGAAGTGATGAACGGTATTTGACTCTGATCCCGAGCGAACCTGCCACAATGTGCTTCCCCATGGGCACGCTAGGTCTGGGGTCCTGGAGCGACAGTCCCCCCAGCATTTAGCGACCTCAGGGTCTCAGCAAAGAACAGAGCCCCACTGCACAGGGCTCGGTGTCTCTGAATAAAGATCACATTCCTTCCCCTCTCCGTGCTCCCCCCCATCCTCCCCCCTGCACTCCTAGCCAGTGTTTCCTGCAGGATCCCTGTGTGTTAGCAGCCAGCCTTCCTGGTGCTGTGCACTTGCTGCTCCCACTGAGAACAGCTGAGATCAACTCATGTCTTGGCGCGTCATGCCCCTATTCTCATCTGTAAGGCTGGACTACATCTCCCACAGCATACGATGGGCTTCCTGCTGAAGGGAAGGGGGGAGCATCCTGGGACGCCCTGGCCATGGGAGAATGATGGTTAGCCCTCGGGAGACGAGAGGTGCATCATGGGAGATGTGGCCAGGCAGGGGAGGCTGGCCCATAGTGGAGAAGGAGGACATAAAGTAACTGAACCACAGCTCTCATGAGGCACCAGGGCCCTCTTTCTGAAGTGAAATATTTGAGTTTTCACGCAAAATATTTTGCTTTTTGGGGCATACGTTTTTCAACAAAAAATCCAGCTGTTTTACCAGTGGCTGCAAAAAATGTTGAGTCAAAATCCTGATTTCCCGTCCGAGAACTGGTCAGCGGGACATTTTCAACCTGCCCCATTGACTTCCCTGCTGGTTCTGGGCTGCGTAACGATGCTTATCCTAGCCATGCCAGCCTGTAATCTGTTAGCTATTCCCTTCTCCCTGTAGCCCTGACTCCAGCACTCACCAGCCGTAGGGCTCAGACTGTGCCTTGGGGCTGGAGACGGACCAGTTCCCCTGCACCGTTGCATGGCCGGGGTGTGGTGTAGGGCGTGCATAGGGCCCTGCTGGCCTTGGGAGCAGGGCGAGGAGGCAGATGAAAGCGAGCAGAGGATGGTGAGCGCAAACGCATCTCTACACTACAAAGTGAGGATAACACAAGGCAGCTTATGTACACCCGACAGTGCTCCTCCCACCTCTGTAACTCGCCCGCTCCGCCGACCTCGTAATCCACCTTGACAAGGCGTAAGGCTTAGGTCGACATAGTTTGGGTGACGCAGCGGCTGTCGACACTGTGTCACTTGCATTGCCCCTTGGCTGTCAGCCGTGCCAGTTTCACTGCTGGTAGGGTCCCTGTTTTGGAATTGAGCAGGCAGGTTTTCCCACTGTAAGCCCCAGAAATGAGAAATTGGAGGATTGGGCCAAAAGAATCTGATGAGGTTCAACGAGGACAAGTGCAGAGTCCTGCACTCAGGTTACAGTGGATAAGAAGCTGGGTGTGAGTCAGCAGTGTGCCCTAATGGCTAACGGCATCTTGGGCTGCATTAGTAGGGGCATTGCTCGCAGATCGAGGGAAGTGATTATTCCCCTCTATTCGGCATTGGTGAGGCCGCATTGGGAGTAGTGTGTCCAATTTTGGGCCCCCCACTACAAAAAGGATGTGGAGAAGTTGGAGATAATCCAGCAGAGGGCAACAAAAATGATGAGGGGGCTGGAGCACAAGGCTTATGAGGAGGGGCTGAGGGAACTAAGCTTGTTTAGTCTGCAGAAGAGAAGAATGAGGGGGGATTTGATAGCAGCCTTTAACTACCTGAAAGGGGGGTTCCAGGGAGAATGGAGCTAGGCTGTTCTCAGTGGTGGCAGATGACAGAACAAGGAGCAAGGGTCTCAAGCTGTAGTGGGGGAGTTTTAGGTTGCAGATTAGGAAAAAGTTTTCCCTAGGCGGATGGTGAAGCACTGGAATGGGTTACCTAGGGAGGGGGTGGAATCTCCATCTTTAGAGGATTTTAAGCTGTGGCTTGACAATGCCCTGGCTGGGATAGTTTAGCTGAGGTTAGTCCTGCTTTGAGCAGGGGGCTGGACTAGATACCTCCTGAGGTCCCTTCCTAACCTAACCTTCTATGATTCTAGGATTCTAAGTGCTGACAGCTGGAATCTCGCTGCCCGCACCGAGAGTCTGGGCTTTGGGCTCCCCACGGTGCTCCCAGCTGGTGCCCAGCTGCTGCCTAGGCTCTGAACCATCCTCCTCCCCCCACTGCCCCTCTTACGTTGGTGCACGTGTCCCTGGTGAGGATGCACAGGAGGGCAGTGTGGACATGGAAACCCGCCGTAATTACTGGGGTGGCTGTAACATGGGGCCACTTAACTCTGTAGTGTAAGACGTGCCCTTACTCACGTGTATGACACCGGTGAGCCGTCCACCCACATCCAGTTTCCATCTGTGCCGCTGCTGCTCATGCCGATCCAGTGGTGAGTGGATCTGATCCCAATAGCCAGGAAGGCCTAAGGGGGACGGGACAGAAGCACAAAGCAGCAGCTATGGGTCTCCTAGCCGGGGGTCTCCAAACCGCCAGGGACTTGTATCCCACGGGGCCTGCCCTACCCTTCGTCACCTGCCTTGCACAGGTGTTGTGCTGAAACCACACACAGGCTCAGAGCCCGGGTGGAAGGTGGGAGCAGGGGTGGAGACAAGAGGCCGTGGGGTTGCGGAGCGCTTGGGGTTAGGGATTTACACTGATCTAAATGAGAGCGGGATCCGGCCATGGGCTTTGCAGCATCTCTGGGTAGCAATGTGCGTCTGTGCCCATCTGTTCTGGCCACACGCACCCTGCAGAGCTCAGGGCCAGGGATGGGGGCTGGAGGGAATCCCCCACTGGGTGGTTGGGGGAGGGGCCTCCCGGGCATCATGCCTCTTCTAGGGTTGGGGGGGAAGGGGAGTGGGGGCAGCGGGGATTGCAGTGGCTGTTGGGGGGCTGAAGGGATTGCAGGCGTTTGTGACGGAGATCCCGAGAGCAATCCCTGCTGATTTCCCTGGTGCTCGGCTGCTCTGCGCTGGGGACTTGGAGCAGGGAAGCAGGGTCACTCACTGCCTCTTGCTCTTTGAAACCCTCGGGAACCGGAGGTGGGTCAGTGACTCGTCCCGAGCCCCCACAGCGGAGGGCCCAGGATCAAGCCGTGCGGCTTCCCTCCTCCCCTTGGGGACGCCGGGCTGGATCCAGAGGCTGTGGACGATGGGCCCCGCAGCCGGGGGAGCCGCTAGAATAATAGCAGCAGCGCCAGCCTGGGTGGAGGGATCCCGGGCGAGTAGCCTGCGCTCAGCCCAGTTCTGCCTCTCCCCAGGGGACAGGAGAGCAGGGACCTACCTGCTCCCACTGGTTGCTGATGACGGCCAGTGCTGCACTGTGGCTGTCGCATGAGTTCTTGGCCTGATGCCAGGTCTCCTTGTTCGAGGAGAAAAAATAGCATTTCTTCTGGAATCCCTCCCAGCCCTGCGGGCAGTACGGGAACCCTGCAACACAGGGGGGCGCTCAACCCACGGCACAGAGTTCCATGCTGGTCGCATCCTGCTAATCTCGCATCCTGGCCCTGGCCGGCCCTGGCTGGCTGCTCTCACCCAGCCAAGGAGGCTGTGGAACAGGGACAGACCCTGTGGCTCTGCAATGCCCAGCCCACGCTGGCCACTGTCAGCAGCGGGGGCCTGCCTCATTCCTGGCTGGGACATAGTCGATTGCGCTGCAGCTGCACAGGGGCCGGCTGGGAAACGGGCCGAACCGAAGGGAAGACTTTCATTCCCATGCAAACGGACGCCAAGACTGGCACAGAATAGCCAATGGCCCAGCGGTGAAGGCACCAGCCAGGGGCATGGGAAACCGAGGGCCAAGCCTCTGGTCTGACTCAGGTAAAGCAGGGATTTGAGCCTGCCCAGTCATTCTCTGGCTCTGCTTTTCAGTGTCTCCCGTGGGAGCTGTTCTGTTGTGTATCGGTAAATATTCATTGTGGGGGGGGGGGGAGCGTGAGAGAGTGCACATCCACGAGTGCGTGACGCCAAAACCCCCAGGCTTGTGCAATCTCTCAGGTCTG